>CM050167.1:120305135-120721427 GCA_027410445.1 Discoglossus pictus | reverse complement strand
TGTGATGGATCAGAACACAATAGTCTAAGTTGGTGAAGTAATATGAGAAAAATATATACATAAAACTATTTTTAGAAATAGAAAACAGAAAATTGGCATGTGCTTATGTATTCACCCCCTTTGTTATGAAGCCCATAAAAAGCTCTGGTGCAGAAGTCACATCAATAGTGAAATGATGTCCACCTGTGTGCAATCTAAGTGTCACATGATCTGTCATTACACATACTGTACACACCTTTTTAAAAGGCCCCAGAGGCTGCAACACCTAAGCAAGAGGCACCACTAAGCAAACACTGCCATGAAGACCAAGGAACTCTCCAAACAAGTAAGGGACAATGTTGTTGAGAAGTACAAGTCATGGTTAGGTTATAAAAAAATATCCAAATTTTTCATGATCCCCAGGAGCACCATCAAATCTATCATAACCAAATGGAAAGAACATGGCACAACAGCAAACCTGCCAAGAGACGGCAGCCCACCAAAACTCACAGACCATGCAAGGAGGGCATTAATCAGAAAGGTAGCACAGAGACCTAAGTGAGGATGTTTTTCAGCAGCCGGGACTGGGAAACTGGTGAGCGTTGAGGGACAGATGGATGGTACTAAATACAGGGATATTCTTGAGCAAAACTTGTAATTCTATGAGTGATTTGAAGCTAGGATGGAGGTTCACCTTCCAGCAGGAAAATTATCCCAAACACATGAGTAATTGAATATCAGTAGCCTGCCTAAAGGCGTGTGTGGGGCCTATTGCATCTAGTCTGCTAAATTTTGCCAGTGCACAGTGACACTCATATCTAGTGCCACCGTAGTGTGCAGTGAAATAAAACAACCCTTTTTTTACTGTAATCGATTAAATATCAGTAGCCTGCCTACAGGCGTGTGTGTGAGGCCTATTGCATCTAGTCTGCCAACTTTTGCCAGTGCCCAGTGACACTCATATCTAGTGCCACGGTAGTGTGCAGTAAAATAAAAATAAAAACTTTTTTTACTGTAATCGATTGAATATCAGTAGCCTCCCGAAAGGCGTGTGTGTGAGGCCTATTCCATCTATTCTGCCAACTTTTGCGAGTGCTCAGTGACACTCATATCTGGTGTCACAGTAGCTTGCAGTGAAATAAAACAACCTTTTTTTTACTGTAATCGATTGAATATCAGTAGCCTGCCTACAGGCGTGTGTGTGAGGCCTATTGCATCTAGTCTGCCAACTTTTGCCAGAGCCCAGTGACACTCATATCTAGTGCCACCGTAGTGTGCAGTGAAATAAAACAACCTTTTTTTTACTGTAATCGATTGAATATCAGTAGCCTGCCTAAAGGCGTGCGTGTGAGGCCTATTGCATCTAGTCTGCTAAATTTTGCCAGTACACAGTGACACTCATATCTAGTGCCACCGTAGTGTGCAGTGAAATAAAACAACCCTTTTTTTACTGTAATCGATTAAATATCAGTAGCCTGCCTACAGGCATGTGTGTGAGGCCTATTACATCTAGTCTGCCAACTTTTGCCAGTGCACAGTGACACTCATATCTAGTGCAACCGTAGTGAACAGTGTAATAATACAACCCTTTTTTTACTGTAATCGATTGAATATCAGTTGCCTGCCTACAGGCGTGTGTGTGAGGCCTATTGCATCTAGTCTGCCAACTTTTGCCAGTGCACAGTGACACTCATATCTAGTGCAACCGTAGTGTGCAGTGAAACAAAACAACCCTTTTTTGACTGTAATCGATTGAATATCAGTAGCCTGCCTAAAGGCGTGTGTGTGAGGCCTATTGCATCTAGTCTGCTAACTTTTTCCAGTGCACAGTGACACACATATCTAGTGTTTAACCGTAGTGTGCAGTGAAATAAAACAACACTTTTTTTACTGTAATCGATTGAATATCAGTAGCCTGTCTAAAGGCGTGTGTGAGGCCTATTGCATCTAGTCTGCTAAATTTTGCCAGTGCACAGTGACACTCATATCTAGTGCCACGGTAGTGTGCAGTAAAATAAAAATAAAAACTTTTTTTACTGTAATCGATTGAATATCAGTAGCCTCCCGAAAGGCGTGTGTGTGAGGCCTATTCCATCTATTCTGCCAACTTTTGCGAGTGCTCAGTGACACTCATATCTGGTGTCACAGTAGCTTGCAGTGAAATAAAACAACCTTTTTTTTACTGTAATCGATTGAATATCAGTAGCCTGCCTACAGGCATGTGTGTGAGGCCTATTGCATCCAGTCTGCCAACTTTTGCCAGAGCCCAGTGACACTCATATCTAGTGCCACCGTAGTGTGCAGTGAAATAAAACAACCTTTTTTTTACTGTAATCGATTGAATATCAGTAGCCTGCCTAAAGGCGTGTGTGTGAGGCCTATTGCATCTAGTCTGCTAAATTTTGCCAGTGCACAGTGACACTCATATCTAGTGCCACCGTAGTGTGCAGTGAAATAAAACAACCCTTTTTTTACTGTAATCGATTAAATATCAGTAGCCTGCCTACAGGCGTGTGTGTGACGCCTATTGCATTTAGTCTGCCAACTTTTGCCAGTGCCCAGTGACACTCATATCTAGTGCCACCGTAGTGTGCAGTAAAATAAAAATAAAAACTTTGTTTACTGTAATCGATTGAATATCAGTAGCCTCCCGAAAGGCGTGTGTGTGAGGCCTATTCCATCTATTCTGCCAACTTTTGCGAGTGCTCAGTGACACTCATATCTGGTGTCACAGTAGCTTGCAGTGAAATAAAACAACCTTTTTTTTACTGTAATCGATTGAATATCAGTAGCCTGCCTACAGGCGTGTGTGTGAGGCCTATTGCATCTAGTCTGCCAACTTTTGCCAGAGCCCAGTGACACTCAAATCTAGTGCCACCGTAGTGTGCAGTGAAATAAAACAACCCTTTTTTTACTGTAATCGATTGAATATCCGTAGCCTGCCTAAAGGCATGTGTGTGAGGCCTATTGCATCTACTCTGCTAACCTTTGCCAGTGCACAGTGACACTCATATCTAGTGCCACCATAGTGTGCAGTGAAATAAAACAACCCTTTTTTTACTGTAATCGATTGAATATCAGTAGCCTGCCTACAGGCGTGTGTGTGAGGCCTATTGCATCTAGTCTGCCAACTTTTGCCAGTGCTCAGTGACACTCATATCTAGTGTTTAACCGTAGTGTGCAGTGAAATAAAACAACCCTTTTTTTTACTGTAATCGATTGAATATCAGTAGCCTGCCTACAGGCCTGTGTGTGAGGCCTATTGCATCTAGTCTGCCAACATTTGCCAGTGCCCAGTGACACTCATATCTAGTGCCACCGTAGTGTGCAGTGAAATAAAACAACCCTTTTTTTACTGTAATCGATTGAATATCAGTAGCCTGCCTAAAGGCGTGTGTGTGACGCCTATTGCATCTAGTCTGCCAACTTTTGCCAGTGCCCAGTGACACTCATATCTAGTGCCACCGTAGTGTGCAGTAAAATAAAAATAAAAACTTTGTTTACTGTAATCGATTGAATATCAGTAGCCTCCCGAAAGGCGTGTGTGTGAGGCCTATTCCATCTATTCTGCCAACTTTTGCGAGTGCTCAGTGACACTCATATCTGGTGTCACAGTAGCTTGCAGTGAAATAAAACAACCTTTTTTTTACTGTAATCGATTGAATATCAGTAGCCTGCCTACAGGCGTGTGTGTGAGGCCTATTGCATCTAGTCTTCTAACTTTTGCCAGTGCACAGTGACACTCATATCTAGTGCCACCGTAGTGTGCAGTGAAATAAAACAACCCTTTTTTTACTGTAATCGATTGAATTGCAGTAGCCTGCCTAAAGGCTTGTGTGTGAGGCCTATTGCATCTAGTCTGCCAACATTTGCCAGTGCCCAGTGACACTCATATCTAGTGCCACCGTAGTGTGCAGTGAAATAAAACAACCCTTTTTTTACTGTAATCGATTGAATATCAGTAGCCTGCCTAAAGGCGTGTGTGTGACGCCTATTGCATCTAGTCTGCCAACTTTTGCCAGTGCCCAGTGACACTCATATCTAGTGCCACCGTAGTGTGCAGTAAAATAAAAATAAAAACTTTGTTTACTGTAATTGATTGAATATCAGTAGCCTCCCGAAAGGCGTGTGTGTGAGGCCTATTCCATCTATTCTGCCAACTTTTGCGAGTGCTCAGTGACACTCATATCTGGTGTCACAGTAGCTTGCAGTGAAATAAAACAACCTTTTTTTTACTGTAATCGATTGAATATCAGTAGCCTGCCTAAAGGCGTGTGTGTGAAGCCTATTGCATCTAGTCTGCCAACTTTTGCCAGTGCCCAGTGACACTCATATCTAGTGCCACCGTAGTGTGCAGTAAAATAAAAATAAAAACTTTTTTTACTGTAATCGATTGAATATCAGTAGCCTCCCGAAAGGCGTGTGTGTGAGGCCTATTCCATCTATTCTGCCAACTTTTGCGAGTGCTCAGTGACACTCATATCTGGTGTCACAGTAGCTTGCAGTGAAATAAAACAACCTTTTTTTTACTGTAATCGATTGAATATCAGTAGCCTGCCTACAGGCGTGTGTGTGAGGCCTATTGCATCTAGTCTGCCAACTTTTGCCAGAGCCCAGTGACACTCAAATCTAGTGCCACCGTAGTGTGCAGTGAAATAAAACAACCCTTTTTTTACTGTAATCGATTGAATATCAGTAGCCTGCCTAAAGGCGTGTGTGTGAGGCCTATTGCATCTAGTCTTCTAACTTTTGCCAGTGCACAGTGACACTCATATCTAGTGCCACCGTAGTGTGCAGTGAAATAAAACAACCCTTTTTTTACTGTAATCGATTGAATATCAGTAGCCTGCCTAAAGGCGTGTGTGTGAGGCCTATTGCATCTAGTCTGCTAAATTTTGCCAGTGCACAGTGACACACATATCTAGTGCCACCGTAGTGTGCAGTGAAATAAAAACAACCCTTTTTTTACTGTAATCGATTGAATATCAGTAGCCTGCCTAAAGGCATGTGTGTGAGGCCTATTGCATCTAGTCTGCTAACTTTTGCCAGTGCACAGTGACACTCATATCTAGTGCCACCATAGTGTGCAGTGAAATAAAACAACCCTTTTTTTTACTGTAATCGATTGAATATCAGTAGTCTGCCTAAAGGTGTGTGTGTGAGGCCTATTGCATCTAGTCTGATAACTTTTACCAGTGCCAAGTGACACTCATATCTAGTGCCACCGTAGTGTGCAGTGAAATAAAACAACCCTTTTTTTTACTGTAATCGATTGAATATCAGTAGCCTGCCTAATGGCGTGTGTGTGAGGCCTATTGCATCTAGTCTGCTAACTTTTGCCAGTGCACAGTGACACTCATATCTAGTGCCACCGTAGTGTGCAGTGAAATAAAACAACACTTTTTTTACTGTAATCGATTGAATATCAGTAGCCTGCCTAAAGGCGTGTGTGTGAGGCCTATTGGATCTAGTCTGCCAACTTTTGCCAGTGCGCAGTGACACTCATATCTCGTGTCACATTAGCTTGCAGTGAAATAAAACAACCCTTTTTTTACTGTAATCGATTGAATATAAGTAGCCTACCTAAAGGCGTGTGTGTGAGGCCTATTGCATATACTCTGCCAACTTTTGCCAGTGCACAGTGACACTCATATCTAGTGCCACCGTAGTGTGCAGTGAAATAAAACAACCCTTTTTTTTACTGTAATCGATTAAATATCAGTAGCCTGCCTAAAGGCGTGTGTGTGAGGCCTATGGCATCTAGTCTGCTAACTTTTTCCAGTTCACAGTGACAATTATATCTAGTACCACCGTAGTGTGCAGTGAAATAAAATAACCCTTTTTTTTACTGTAATCGATTGAATATCAGTAGCCTGCCTAAAGGCATGTGTGTGAGGCCTATTGCATCTACTCTGCTAACCTTTGCCAGTGCACAGTGACACTCATATCTAGTGCCACCGTAGTGTGCAGTGAAATAAAACAACCCTTTTTTTACTGTAATCGATTGAATATCAGTAGCCTGCCTACAGGCGTGTGTGTGAGGCCTATTGCATCTAGTCTGCCAACTTTTGCCAGTGCTCAGTGACACTCATATCTGGTGTCACAGTAGCTTGCAGTGAAATAAAACAACCCTTTTTTACTGTAATCGATTGAATATCAGTAGCCTGCCTAAAGGCGTGTGTGTGAGGCCTATTGCATCTAGTCTGCTAACTTTTTCCAGTGCACAGTGACACACATATCTAGTGTTTAAGCGTAGTGTGCAGTGAAATAAAACAACCCTTTTTTTACTGTAATCGATTGAATATCAGTAGCCTGCCTACAGGCGTGTGTGTGAGGCCTATTGCATCTAGTCTGCCAACATTTGCCAGTGCCCAGTGACACTCATATCTAGTGCCACCGTAGTGTGCAGTGAAATAAAACAACCCTTTTTTTACTGTAATCGATTGAATATCAGTAGCCTGCCTAAAGGCGTGTGTGTGACGCCTATTGCATCTAGTCTGCCAACTTTTGCCAGTGCCCAGTGACACTCATATCTAGTGCCACCGTAGTGTGCAGTAAAATAAAAATAAAAACTTTGTTTACTGTAATCTATTGAATATCAGTAGCCTCCCGAAAGGCGTGTGTGTGAGACCTATTCCATCTATTCTGCCAACTTTTGCGAGTGCTCAGTGACACTCATATCTGGTGTCACAGTAGCTTGCAGTGAAATAAAACAACCTTTTTTTACTGTAATCGATTGAATATCAGTAGCCTGCCTACAGGCGTGTGTGTGAGGCCTATTGCATCTAGTCTGCCAACTTTTGCCAGAGCCCAGTGACACTCAAATCTAGTGCCACCGTAGTGTGCAGTGAAATAAAACAACCTTTTTTTTACTGTAATCGATTGAATATCAGTAGCCTGCCTAAAGGCGTGTGTGTGAGGCCTATTGCATCTAGTCTTCTAACTTTTGCCAGTGCACAGTGACACTCATATCTAGTGCCACCGTAGTGTGCAGTGAAATAAAACAACCCTTTTTTTACTGTAATCGATTGAATATCAGTAGCCTGCCTAAAGGCGTGTGTGTGAGGCCTATTGCATCTAGTCTGCTAAATTTTGCCAGTGCACAGTGACACTCATATCTAGTGCCACCGTAGTGTGCAGTGAAATAAAACAACCCTTTTTTTTACTGTAATCGATTGAATATCAGTAGCCTGCCTAAAGGCATGTGTGTGAGGCCTATTGCATCTAGTCTGCTAACTTTTGCCAGTGCACAGTGACACTCATATCTAGTGCCACCATAGTGTGCAGTGAAATAAAACAACCCTTTTTTTACTGTAATCGATTGAATATCAGTAGTCTGCCTAAAGGTGTGTGTGTGAGGCCTATTGCATCTAGTCTGATAACTTTTACCAGTGCCAAGTGACACTCATATCTAGTGCCACCGTAGTGTGCAGTGAAATAAACCAACCCTTTTTTTTTACTGTAATCGATTGAATATCAGTAGCCTGCCTAAAGGCATGTGTGTGAGGCCTATTGCATCTAGTCTGCCAACTTTTGCCAGTGCTCAGTGACACTCATATCTGGTGTCACAGTAGCTTGCAGTGAAATAAAACAACCCTTTTTTTACTGTAATCGATTGAATATCAGTAGCCTGCCTAATGGCGTGTGTGTGAGGCTTATTGCATCTAGTCTGCTAACTTTTGCCAGTGCACAGTGACACTCATATCTAGTGCCACCGTAGTGTGCAGTGAAATAAAACAACCCTTTTTTTTACTGTAATCGATTGAATATCAGTAGCCTGCCTAAAGGCATGTGTGTGAGGCCTATTGCATCTAGTCTGCTAACTTTTGCCAGTGCACAGTGACACTCATATCTAGTGCCACCATAGTGTGCAGTGAAATAAAACAACCCTTTTTTTACTGTAATCGATTGAATATCAGTAGTCTGCCTAAAGGTGTGTGTGTGAGGCCTATTGCATCTAGTCTGATAACTTTTACCAGTGCCAAGTGACACTCATATCTAGTGCCACCGTAGTGTGCAGTGAAATAAACCAACCCTTTTTTTTTACTGTAATCGATTGAATATCAGTAGCCTGCCTAAAGGCATGTGTGTGAGGCCTATTGCATCTAGTCTGCCAACTTTTGCCAGTGCTCAGTGACACTCATATCTGGTGTCACAGTAGCTTGCAGTGAAATAAAACAACCCTTTTTTTACTGTAATCGATTGAATATCAGTAGCCTGCCTAATGGCGTGTGTGTGAGGCTTATTGCATCTAGTCTGCTAACTTTTGCCAGTGCACAGTGACACTCATATCTAGTGCCACCGTAGTGTGCAGTGAAATAAAACAACACTTTTTTTACTGTAATCGATTGAATATCAGTAGCCTGCCTAAAGGCGTGTGTGTGAGGCCTATTGGATCTAGTCTGCCAACTTTTGCCAGTGCGCAGTGACACTCATATCTCGTGTCACAGTAGCTTGCAGTGAAATAAAACAACCCTTTTTTTACTGTAATCGATTGAATATAAGTAGCCTGCCTAAAGGCGTGTGTGTGAGGCCTATTGCATATACTCTGCCAACTTTTGCCAGTGCACAGTGACACTCATATCTAGTGCCACCGTAGTGTGCAGTGAAATAAAACAACCCTTTTTTTTACTGTAATCGATTAAATATCAGTAGCCTGCCTAAAGGCGTGTGTGTGAGGCCTATGGCATCTAGTCTGCTAACTTTTTCCAGTTCACAGTGACAATTATATCTAGTACCACCGTAGTGTGCAGTGAAATAAAATAACCCTTTTTTTTACTGTAATCGATTGAATATCAGTAGCCTGCCTAAAGGCATGTGTGTGAGGCCTATTGCATCTACTCTGCTAACCTTTGCCAGTGCACAGTGACACTCATATCTAGTGCCACCGTAGTGTGCAGTGAAATAAAACAACCCTTTTTTTACTGTAATCGATTGAATATCAGTAGCCTGCCTAAAGGCGTGTGTGAGGACTATTGCATATAGTCTGCCAACTTTTGCCAGTGCCCAGTGACACTCATATCTAGTGCCACCATAGTGTGCAGTGAAATAAAACAACCCTTTTTTTACTGTAATCGATTGAATATCAGTAGCCTGCCTAAAGGCGTGTGTGTGAGGCCTATTGCATCTATTCTGCCAACTTTTGCGAGTGCTCAGTGACACTCATATCTGGTATCACAGTAGCTTGCAGTGAAATAAAACAACCCTTTTTTACTGTAATCGATTGAATATCAGTAGCCTGCCTAAAGGCGTGTGTGTGAGACCTATTGCATCTAGTCTGCTAACTTTTTCCAGTTCACAGTGACAATTATATCTAGTACCACCGTAGTGTGCAGTGAAATAAAATAACCCTTTTTTTACTGTAATCGATTGAATATCAGTAGCCTGCCTACAGGCGTGTGTGTGAGGACTATTGCATATAGTCTGCCAACTTTTGCCAGTGCCCAGTGACACTCATATCTAGTGCCACCGTAGTGTGCAGTGAAATAAAACAACCCTTTTTTTTACTGTAATCGATTGAAAATTAGTAGCCTGCCTAAAGGCGTGTGTGTGAGGCCTATTGCATCTAGTCTGCCAACTTTTGCCAGTGCTCAGTGACACTCATATCTGGTGTCACAGTAGCTTGCAGTGAAATAAAACAACCCTTTTTTTTACTGTAATCGATTGAATATCAGTAGCCTGCCTAATGTCGTGTGTGTGAGGCCTATTGCATCTATCCTGCTAACATTTGCCAGTGCACAGTGACACTCATATCTAGTGCCACCGTAGTGTGCAGTGAAATAAAACAACACTTTTTTTACTGTAATCGATTGAAAATTAGTAGCCTGCCTAAAGGCGTGTGTGTGAGGCCTATTGCATCTAGTCTGCCAACTTTTGCCAGTGCTCAGTGACACTCATATCTGGTGTCACAGTAGCTTGCAGTGAAATAAAACAACCCTTTTTTTTACTGTAATCGATTGAATATCAGTAGCCTGCCTAATGGCGTGTGTGTGAGGCCTATTGCATCTATCCTGCTAACATTTGCCAGTGCTCAGTGACACTCATATCTGGTATCACAGTAGCTTGCAGTGAAATAAAACAACCCTTTTTTACTGTAATCGATTGAATATCAGTAGCCTGCCTAAAGGCGTGTGTGTGAGACCTATTGCATCTAGTCTGCTAACTTTTTCCAGTTCACAGTGACAATTATATCTAGTACCACCGTAGTGTGCAGTGAAATAAAATAACCCTTTTTTTACTGTAATCGATTGAATATCAGTAGCCTGCCTACAGGCGTGTGTGTGAGGACTATTGCATATAGTCTGCCAACTTTTGCCAGTGCCCAGTGACACTCATATCTAGTGCCACCGTAGTGTGCAGTGAAATAAAACAACCCTTTTTTTTACTGTAATCGATTGAAAATTAGTAGCCTGCCTAAAGGCGTGTGTGTGAGGCCTATTGCATCTAGTCTGCCAACTTTTGCCAGTGCTCAGTGACACTCATATCTGGTGTCACAGTCGCTTGCAGTGAAATAAAACAACCCTTTTTTTTACTGTAATCGATTGAATATCAGTAGCCTGCCTAATGGCGTGTGTGTGAGGCCTATTGCATCTATCCTGCTAACATTTGCCAGTGCACAGTGACACTCATATCTAGTGCCACCGTAGTGTGCAGTGAAATAAAACAACACTTTTTTTACTGTAATCGATTGAATATCAGTAGCCTGCCTAAAGGCGTGTTTGTGAAGCCTATTGCATCTAGTCTGCCAACTTTTGCCAGTGCACAGTGACACTCATATCTAGTGCAACCGTAGCGTACAGTGACATTTAAGAACCCTTTTTTGACTGTAATCGATTGAATATCAGTTGCCTGCCTACAGGCGTGTTTGTGAGGCTTATTGCATCTAGTCTGCCAACTTTTGCCAGTGCACAGTGACACTCATATCTAGTGCAACCGTAGTGTGCAGTAAAATAAAACAACCCTTTTTTGACTGTAATCGATTGAATATCAGTTGCCTGCCTACAGGCATGTGTGTGAAGCCTATTGCATCTAGTCTGCCAACTTTTGCCAGTGCACAGTGACACTCATATCTAGTGCAACCGTAGTGTACAGTGACATTTAAGAACCCTTTTTTGACTGTAATCGATTGAACATCAGTTGCCTGACTACAGGCGTGTGTGTGAGGCCTATTGCATCTAGTCTGCCAACTTTTGCCAGTGCCCAGTGACACTCATATCTAGTGCCACCGTAGTGTGCAGTGAAATAAAACAACCCTTTTTTTACTGTAATCGATTGAATATCAGTAGCCTGCCTAAAGGCGTGTGTGTGAGGCCTATTGCATCTAGTCTGCTAACTTTTGCCAGTGCACAGTGACACTCATATCTAGTGCCACCGTAGTGTGCAGTGAAATAAAACAACACTTTTTTTACTGTAATCGATTGAATATCAGTAGCCTGCCTAAAGGTGTGTTTGTGAGGCCTATTGCATCTAGTCTGCTAACTTTTGCCAGTGCCAAGTGACACTCATATCTAGTGCCACCGTAGTGTGCAGTGAAATAAAACAACCCTTTTTTTTACTGTAATCGATTGAATATCAGTAGCCTGCCTAAAGGCATGTGTGTGAGGCCTATTGCATCTAGTCTGCCAACTTTTGCCAGTGCTCAGTGACACTCATATCTGGTGTCACAGTAGCTGTGCAGTGAAATAAAGCAACCCTTTTTTTACTGTAATCGATTGAATATCAGTAGCCTGCCTAAAGGCGTGTGTGTGAGGCCTATTGCATCTAGTCTGCTAACTTTTGCCAGTGCACAGTGACACTCATATCTAGTGCCACCGTAGTGTGCAGTGAAATAAAACAACACTTTTTTTACTGTAATCGATTGAATATCAGTAGCCTGCCTAAAGGCGTGTGTGTGAGGCCTATTGGATCTAGTCTGCCAACTTTTGCCAGTGCTCAGTGACACTCATATCTAGTGTCACAGTAGCTTGCAGTGAAATAAAACAACCCTTTTTTTACTGTAATCGATTGAATATCAGTAGCCTGCCTACAGGCGTGTGTGTGAGGCCTATTGCATCTAGTCTGCCAACTTTTGCCAGTGCACAGTGACACTCATATCTAGTGCCACCGTAGTGTGCAGTGAAATAAAACAACCCTTTTTTTACTGTAATCGATTGAATATCAGTAGCCTGCCTAAAGGCGTGTGTGTGAGGCCTATTGCATCTAGTCTGCCAACTTTTGCCAGTGCTCAGTGACACTCATATCTAGTGTCACAGTAGCTTGCAGTGAAATAAAACAACCCTTTTTTTACTGTAATCGATTGAATATCAGTAGCCTGCCTAAAGGCGTGTGTGTGAGGCCTATTGCATCTAGTCTGCCAACTTTTGCCAGTGCACAGTGACACTCATATCTAGTGCCACCGTAGTGTGCAGTGAAATAAAACAACCCTTTTTTTACTGTAATCGATTGAATATCAGTAGCCTGCCTAAAGGCGTGTGTGTGAGGCCTATTGCATCTAGTCTGCCAACTTTTGCCAGTGCACAGTGACACTCATATCTAGTGCAACCGTAGTGTGCAGTGAAATAAAAAAACCCTTTTTTTACTGTAATCGATTGAATATCAGTTGCCTGCCTACAGGCGTGTGTGTGAGGCCTATTGCATCTAGTCTGCCAACTTTTGCCAGTGCACAGTGACACTCATATCTAGTGCAACCGTAGTGTGCAGTGAAATAAAACAACCCTTTTTTTACTGTAATCGATTGAATATCAGTTGCCTGCCTACAGGCGTGTGTGTGAGGCCTATTGCATCTAGTCTGCCAACTTTTGCCAGTGCCCAGTGACACTCATATCTAGTGCAACCGTAGTGTGCAGTGAAATAAAACAACCCTTTTTTTACTGTAATCGATTGAATATCAGTTGCCTGCCTACAGGCGTGTGTGTGAGGCCTATTGCATCTAGTCTGCCAACTTTTGCCAGTGCACAGTGACACTCATATCTAGTGCAACCGTAGTGTGCAGTGAAATAAAACAACCCTTTTTTTACTGTAATCGATTGAATATCAGTTGCCTGCCTACAGGCGTGTGTGTGAGGCCTATTGCATCTAGTCTGCCAACTTTTGCCAGTGCACAGTGACACTCATATCTAGTGCAACCGTAGTGTACAGTGAAATAAAACAACCCTTTTTTTACTGTAATCGATTGAATATCAGTTGCCTGCCTACAGGCGTGTGTGTGAGGCCTATTGCATCTAGTCTGCCAACTTTTGCCAGTGCACAGTGACACTCATATCTAGTGCAACCGTAGTGTGCAGTGAAATAAAACAACCCTTTTTTGACTGTAATCGATTGAATATCAGTTGCCTGCCTACAGGCGTGTGTGTGAGGCCTATTGCATCTAGTCTGCCAACTTTTGCCAGTGCACAGTGACACTCATATCTAGTGCAACCGTAGTGTGCAGTGAAATAAAACAACCCTTTTTTGACTGTAATCGATTGAATATCAGTTGCCTGCCTACAGGCGTGTGTGTGAGGCCTATTGCATCTAGTCTGCCAACTTTTGCCAGTGCACAGTGACACTCATATCTAGTGCAACCGTAGTGTGCAGTGAAATAAAACAACCCTTTTTTTACTGTAATCGATTGAATATCAGTAGCCTGCCTACAGGCGTGTGTGTGAGGCCTATTGCATCTAGTCTGCCAACTTTTGCCAGTGCACAGTGACACTCATATCTAGTGCAACCGTAGTGTGCAGTGAAATAAAACAACCCTTTTTTTACTGTAATCGATTGAATATCAGTAGCCTGCCTACAGGCGTGTGTGTGAGGCCTATTGCATCTAGTCTGCCAACTTTTGCCAGTGCACAGTGACACTCATATCTAGTGTCACAGTAGTGTGCAGTGAAATAAAACAACCCTTTTTTTACTGTAATCGATTGAATATCAGTAGCCTGCCTACAGGCGTGTGTGTGAGGCCTATTGCATCTAGTCTGCCAACTTTTGCCAGTGCACAGTGACACTCATATCTAGTGCCACCGTAGTGTGCAGTGAAATAAAACAACCCTTTTTTTACTGTAATCGATTGAATATCAGTAGCCTGCCTAAAGGCGTGTGTGTGAGGCCTATTGCATCTAGTCTGCCAACTTTTGCCAGTGCACAGTGACACTCATATCTAGTGCCACCGTAGTGTGCAGTGAAATAAAACAACCCTTTTTTTACTGTAATCGATTGAATATCAGTAGCCTGCCTACAGGCGTGTGTGTGAGGCCTATTGCATCTAGTCTGCCAACTTTTGCCAGTGCTCAGTGACACTCATATCTGGTGTCACAGTAGCTTGCAGTGAAATAAAACAACCCTTTTTTTACTGTAATCGATTGAATATCAGTAGCCTGCCTACAGGCGTGTGTGTGAGGCCTATTGCATCTAGTCTGCCAACTTTTGCCAGTGCACAGTGACACTCATATCTAGTGCAACCGTAGTGTGCAGTGAAATAAAACAACCCTTTTTTTACTGTAATCGATTGAATATCAGTTGCCTGCCTACAGGCGTGTGTGTGAGGCCTATTGCATCTAGTCTGCCAACTTTTGCCAGTGCACAGTGACACTCATATCTAGTGCAACCGTAGTGTGCAGTGAAATAAAACAACCCTTTTTTTACTGTAATCGATTGAATATCAGTTGCCTGCCTACAGGCGTGTGTGTGAGGCCTATTGCATCTAGTCTGCCAACTTTTGCCAGTGCACAGTGACACTCATATCTGGTGTCACAGTAGCTTGCAGTGAAATAAAACAACCCTTTTTTTACTGTAATCGATTGAATATCAGTAGCCTGCCTAAAGGCGTGTGTGTGAGGCCTATTGCATCTAGTCTGCCAACTTTTGCCAGTGCACAGTGACACTCATATCTAGTGCCACCGTAGTGTGCAGTGAAATAAAACAACCCTTTTTTTACTGTAATCGATTGAATATCAGTAGCCTGCCTACAGGCGTGTGTGTGAGGCCTATTGCATCTAGTCTGCCAACTTTTGCCAGTGCCCAGTGACACTCATATCTAGTGCCACCGTAGTGTGCAGTAAAATAAAAATAAAAACTTTTTTTACTGTAATCGATTGAATATCAGTAGCCTGCCGAAAGGCGTGTGTGTGAGGCCTATTCCATCTATTCTGCCAACTTTTGCGAGTGCTCAGTGACACTCATATCTGGTGTCACAGTAGCTTGCAGTGAAATAAAACAACCCTTTTTTTTTACTGTAATCGATTGAATATCAGTTGCCTGCCTACAGGCGTGTGTGTGAGGCCTATTGCATCTAGTCTGACAACTTTTGCCAGTGCCCAGTGACACTCATATCTAGTGCAACCGTAGTGTACATTGACATTTAAGAACCCTTTTTTGACTGTAATCGATTGAATATCAGTTGCCTGTCTACAGGTGTGTATGTGAGGCCTATTGCATCTAGTCTGCCAACTTTTGCCAGTGTATAGTGACACTCATATCTAGTGCAACCGTAGTGTACAGTGAAATAAAACAACCCTTTTTTTACTGTAATCGATTGAATATCAGTTGCCTGCCTACAGGCGTGTGTGTGAGGCCTATTGCATCTAGTCTGCCAACTTTTGCCATTGCACAGTGACACTCATATCTAGTGCAACCGTAGTGTACAGTGACATTTAAGAACCCTTTTTGGACTGTAATCGATTCAATATCAGTTGCCTGTCTACAGGCCTGTGTGTGAGGTCTATTGCATCTAGTCTGCCAACTTTTGCCAGTGCACAGTGACACTCATATCTAGTGCAACCGTAGTGTGAGGTGAAATAAAACAACACTTTTTTGACTGTAATCGATTGAATATCAGTTGCCTGCCTACAGGCGTGAGTGTGAGGCCTATTGCATCTAGTCTGCCAACTTTTGCCAGTGCACAGTGACACTCATATCTAGTGCAACCGTAATGTGAGGTGAAATAAAACAACCCTTTTTTGACTGTAATCGATTGAATATCATTTGCCTGCCTACAGGCGTGAGTGTGAGGCCTATTGCATCTAGTCTGCCAACTTTTGCCAGTGCACAGTGACACTCATATATAGTGCAACCATAGTGTGCAGTGAAATAAAAGAACCCTTTTTTTACTGTAATCGATTTAATATCAGTTGTCTGCCTACAGGCTTGTGTGTGAAGCCTATTGCATCTAGTCTGCCAATTTTTGCCAGTGCACAGTGACACTCATATCTAGTGCAACCGTAGTCTGCAGTGAAATAAAAGAACCCTTTTTTTAATGTAATCGATTGAATATCAGTTGCCTGCCTACAGGCGTGTGTGTGAGGCCTATTGCATCTAGTCTGCCATCTTTTGCCAGTGCTCAGTGACACTCATATCTGGTGTCACAGTAGCTTGCAGTGAAATAAAACAACCCTTTTTTTACTGTAATCTATTGAATATCAGTAGCCTGCCTACAGGCGTGTGTGTGAGGCCTATTGCATCTAGTCTGCCAACTTTTGCCAGTGCCCAGTGACACTCATATCTAGTGCCACCGTAGTGTGCAGTGGAATAAAACAACCCTTTTTTTACTGTAATCGATTGAATATCAGTAGCCTGCCTAAAGGCGTGTGTGAGTCCTATTGCATCTAGTCTGCTAAATTTTGCCAGTGCACAGTGACACTCATATCTAGTGCCACCGTAGTGTGCAGTGAAATAAAACAACCCTTTTTTTACTGTAATCGATTAAATATCAGTAGCCTTCCTACAGGCGTGTGTGTGAGACCTATTGCATCTAGTCTGCCAACTTTTGCCAGTGCTCAGTGACACTCATATCTGGTGTCACAGTAGCTTGCAGTGAAATAAAACAACCCTTTTTTTACTGTAATCGATTGAATATCAGTAGCCTGCCTACAGGCGTGTGTGTGAGGCCTTTTGCATCTAGTCTGCCAACTTTTGCCAGTGCACAGTGACACTCATATCTAGTGCAACCGTAGTGTACAGTGAAATAAAACAACCCTTTTTTTACTGTAATCGATTGAATATCAGTTGCCTGTCTACAGGCGTGTGTGTGAGGCCTATTGCATCTAGTCTGCCAACTTTTGCCAGTGCACAGTGACACTCATATATAGTGCAACCGTAATGTGAGGTGAAATAAAACAACCCTTTTTTGACTGTAGTCGATTGAATATCAGTTGCCTGCCTACAGGCTTGTGTGTGAAGCCTATTGCATCTAGTCTGCCAACTTTTGCCAGTGCACAGTGACATTAATATCTGGTGTCACAGTAGCTTGCAGTGAAATAAAACAACCCTTTTTTTACTGTAATCGATTGAATATCAGTAGCCTGCCTAAAGGCGTGTGTGTGAGGCCTATTGCATCTAGTCTGCCAACTTTTGCCAGTGCCCAGTGACACTCATATCTAGTGCCACCGTAGTGTGCAGTGAAATAAAACAACCCTTTTTTTACTGTAATCGATTAAATATCAGTAGCCTGCCTACAGGCGTGTGTGTGAGGCCTATTGCATCTAGTCTGCCAACTTTTGCCAGTGCCCAGTGACACTCATATCTAGTGCCACCGTAGTGTGCAGTAAAATAAAAATAAAAACTTTTTTTACTGTAATCGATTGAATATCAGTAGCCTGCCGAAAGGCGTGTGTGTGAGGCCTATTCCATCTATTCTGCCAACTTTTGCGAGTGCTCAGTGACACTCATATCTGGTGTCACAGTAGCTTGCAGTGAAATAAAACAACCCTTTTTTTTTACTGTAATCGATTGAATATCAGTTGCCTGCCTACAGGCGAGAGTGTGAGGCCTATTGCATCTAGTCTGACAACTTTTGCCAGTGCCCAGTGACACTCATATCTAGTGCAACCGTAGTGTACATTGACATTTAAGAACCCTTTTTTGACTGTAATCGATTGAATATCAGTTGCCTGTCTACAGGTGTGTATGTGAGGCCTATTGCATCTAGTCTGCCAACTTTTGCCAGTGTATAGTGACACTCATATCTAGTGCAACCGTAGTGTACAGTGAGATAAAACAACCCTTTTTTTACTGTAATCGATTGAATATCAGTTGCCTGCCTAAAGGCGTGTGTGTGAGGCCTATTGCATCTAGTCTGCCAACTTTTGCCAGTGCCCAGTGACACTCATATCTAGTGCCACCGTAGTGTGCAGTGAAATAAAACAACCCTTTTTTTACTGTAATCGATTAAATATCAGTAGCCTGCCTACAGGCGTGTGTGTGAGGCCTATTGCATCTAGTCTGCCAACTTTTGCCAGTGCCCAGTGACACTCATATCTAGTGCCACCGTAGTGTGCAGTAAAATAAAAATAAAAACTTTTTTTACTGTAATCGATTGAATATCAGTAGCCTGCCGAAAGGCGTGTGTGTGAGGCCTATTCCATCTATTCTGCCAACTTTTGCGAGTGCTCAGTGACACTCATATCTGGTGTCACAGTAGCTTGCAGTGAAATAAAACAACCCTTTTTTTTTACTGTACTCGATTGAAAATCAGTAGCCTGCCTACAGGCGTGTGTGTGAGGCCTATTGCATCTAGTCTGCCAACTTTTGCCAGAGCCCAGTGACACTCATATCTAGTGCAACCGTAGTGTACATTGACATTTAAGAACCCTTTTTTGACTGTAATCGATTGAATATCAGTTGCCTGTCTACAGGTGTGTATGTGAGGCCTATTGCATCTAGTCTGCCAACTTTTGCCAGTGTATAGTGACACTCATATCTAGTGCAACCGTAGTGTACAGTGAAATAAAACAACCCTTTTTTTACTGTAATCGATTGAATATCAGTTGCCTGCCTACAGGCGTGTGTGTGAGGCCTATTGCATCTAGTCTGCCAACTTTTGCCATTGCACAGTGACACTCATATCTAGTGCAACCGTAGTGTACAGTGACATTTAAGAACCCTTTTTGGACTGTAATCGATTCAATATCAGTTGCCTGTCTACAGGCCTGTGTGTGAGGCCTATTGCATCTAGTCTGCCAACTTTTGCCAGTGCACAGTGACACTCATATCTAGTGCAACCGTAGTGTGAGGTGAAATAAAACAACACTTTTTTGACTGTAATCGATTGAATATCAGTTGCCTGCCTACAGGCGTGAGTGTGAGGCCTATTGCATCTAGTCTGACAACTTTTGCCAGTGCACAGTGACACTCATATCTAGTGCAACCGTAATGTGAGGTGAAATAAAACAACCCTTTTTTGACTGTAATCGATTGAATATCAGTTGCCTGCCTACAGACGTGAGTGTGAGGCCTATTGCATCTAGTCTGCCAACTTTTGCCAGTGCACAGTGACACTCATATATAGTGCAACCATAGTGTGCAGTGAAATAAAAGAACCCTTTTTTAATGTAATCGATTGAATATCAGTTGCCTGCCTACAGGCGTGTGTGTAAGGCCTATTGCATCTAGTCTGCCATCTTTTGCCAGTGCTCAGTGACACTCATATCTGGTGTCACAGTAGTTTGCAGTGAAATAAAACAACCCTTTTTTTACTGAAATCGATTGAATATCAGTAGCCTGCCTACAGGCGTGTGTGTGAGGCCTATTGCATCTAGTCTGCCAACTTTTGCCAGTGCCCAGTGACACTCATATCTAGTGCCACCGTAGTGTGCAGTGAAATAAAACAACCCTTTTTTTACTGTAATCGATTGAATATCAGTAGCCTGCCTAAAGGCGTGTGTGAGTCCTATTGCATCTAGTCTGCTAAATTTTGCCAGTGCACAGTGACACTCATATCTAGTGCCACCGTAGTGTGCAGTGAAATAAAACAACCCTTTTTTTACTGTAATCGATTAAATATCAGTAGCCTGCCTACAGGCGTGTGTGTGAGGCCTATTGCATCTAGTCTGCCAACTTTTGCCAGTGCTCAGTGACACTCATATCTGGTGTCACAGTAGCTTGCAGTGAAATAAAACAACCCTTTTTTTACTGTAATCGATTGAATATCAGTAGCCTGCCTACAGGCGTGTGTGTGAGGCCTATTGCATCTAGTCTGCCAACTTTTGCAAGTGCCCAGTGACACTCATATCTAGTGCCACCGTAGTGTGCAGTGAAATAAAACAACCCTTTTTTTAATGTAATCGATTGAATATCAGTAGCCTGCCTACAGGCGTGTGTGTGAGGCCTATTGCATCTAGTCTGCCAACTTTTGCCAGTGCCCAGTGACACTCATATCTAGTGCCACCGTAGTGTACAGTGAAATAAAAGAACAATTTTTTTACTGTAATCGATTGAATATCAGTAGCCTGCCTACAGGCGTGTGTGTGAGGCCTTTTGCATCTAGTCTGCCAACTTTTGCCAGTGCACAGTGACACTCATATCTAGTGCAACCGTAGTGTACAGTGAAATAAAACAACCCTTTTTTTACTGTAATCGATTGAATATCAGTTGCCTGCCTACAGGCGTGTGTGTGAGGCCTATTGCATCTAGTCTGCCAACTTTTGCCAGTGCCCAGTGACACTCATATCTAGTGCAAGCGTAGTGTACATTGACATTTAAGAACCCTTTTTTGACTGTAATCGATTGAATATCAGTTGCCTGTCTACAGGCGTGTGTGTGAGGCCTATTGCATCTAGTCTGCCAACTTTTGCCAGTGTATAGTGACACTTATATCTAGTGCAACCATAGTGTACAGTGAAATAAAACAACCCTTTTTTTACTGTAATCGATTGAATATCAGTTGCCTGCCTACATGTGTGTGTGTGAGGCCTATTGCATCTAGTCTGCAAACTTTACCATTGCACAGTGACACTCATATCTAGTGCAACCGTAGTGTACAGTGACATTTAAGAACCCTTTTTGGACTGTAATCGATTCAATATCAGTTGCCTGTCTACAGGCCTGTGTGTGAGGCCTATTGCATCTAGTCTGCCAACTTTTGCCAGTGCCCAGTGACACTCATATCTAGTGCAAGCGTAGTGTACATTGACATTTAAGAACCCTTTTTTGACTGTAATCGATTGAATATCAGTTGCCTGCCTACAGGCGTGTGTTTGAGGCCTATTACATCTAGTCTGCCAACTTTTGCCAGTGCACAGTGACACTCATATCTAGTGCAACCGTAGTGAACAGTGAAATAAAACAACCCTTTTTTTATTGTAATCGATTGAATATCAGTTGCCTGCCTACAGGCGTGTGTGTGAGGCCTATTGCATCTAGTCTGCCAACTTTTGCCAGTGCACAGTGACACTCATATCTAGTGCAACCGTAGTGTGCAGTGAAATAAAACAACCCTTTTTTGACTGTAATCGATTGAATATCAGTTGCCTGCCTACAGGCTTGTGTGTGAAGCCTATTGCATCTAGTCTGCTAACTTTTTCCAGTGCACAGTGACACACATATCTAGTGTTTAACCGTAGTGTGCAGTGAAATAAAACAACCCTTTTTTTACTGTAATCGATTGAATATCAGTAGCCTGCCTACAGGCGTGTGTGTGAGGCCTATTGCATCTAGTCTGCCAACTTTTGCAAGTGCCCAGTGACACTCATATCTAGTGCCACCGTAGTGTGCAGTGAAATAAAACAACCCTTTTTTTACTGTAATCGATTGAATATCAGTAGCCTGTCTAAAGGCGTGTGTGAGGCCTATTGCATCTAGTCTGCTAACTTTTGCCAGTGCACAGTGACACTCATATCTAGTGCCACCGTAGTGTGCAGTGAAATAAAACAACCCTTTTTTTACTGTAATCGATTAAATATCAGTAGCCTGCCTACAGGCGTGTGTGTGAGGCCTATTGCATCTAGTCTGCCAACTTTTGCCAGTGCCCAGTGACACTCATATCTAGTGCCACCGTAGTGTGCAGTAAAATAAAAATAAAAACTTTTTTTACTGTAATCGATTGAATATCAGTAGCCTCCCGAAAGGCGTGTGTGTGAGGCCTATTCCATCTATTCTGCCAACTTTTGCGAGTGCTCAGTGACACTCATATCTGGTGTCACAGTAGCTTGCAGTGAAATAAAACAACCTTTTTTTTACTGTAATCGATTGAATATCAGTAGCCTGCCTACAGGCGTGTGTGTGAGGCCTATTGCATCTAGTCTGCCAACTTTTGCCAGAGCCCAGTGACACTCATATCTAGTGCCACCGTAGTGTGCAGTGAAATAAAACAACCCTTTTTTTACTGTAATCAATTAAATTTCAGTAGCCTGCCTACAGGCGTGTGTGTGAGGCCTATTGCATCTAGTCTGCCAACTTTTGCCAGTGCCCTGTGACACTCATATCTAGTGCCACGGTAGTGTGCAGTAAAATAAAAATAAAACCTTTTTTTACTGTAATGGATTGAATATCAGTAGCTTTCCGAAAGGCGTGTGTGTGAGGCCTATTCCATCTATTCTGCCAACTTTTGCCAGTGCTCAGTGACACTCATATCTCGTGTCACAGTAGCTTGCAGTGAAACAAAACAACCTTTTTTTTACTGTAATCGATTGAATATCAGTAGCCTGCCTACAGGCGTGTGTGTGAGGCCTATTGCATCTAGTCTGCCAACTTTTGCCAGAGCCCAGTGACACTCATATCTAGTGCCACCGTAGTGTGCAGTGAAATAAAACAACCCTTTTTTTACTGTAATCGATTAAATATCAGTAGCCTGCCTACAGGCGTGTGTGTGAGGCCTATTGCATCTAGTCTGCCAACTTTTGCCAGTGCCCAGTGACACTCATATATAGTGCCACCGTAGTGTGCAGTAAAATAAAAATAAAAACTTTTTTTACTGTAATCGATTGAATATCAGTAGCCTACCGAAAGGCGTGTGTGTGAGGCCTATTCCATCTATTATGCCAACTTTTGCGAGTGCTCAGTGACACTCATATCTGGTGTCACAGTAGCTTGCAGTGAAATAAAACAACCTTTTTTTTACTGTAATCGATTGAATATCAGTAGCCTGCCTACAGGCGTGTATGTGAGGCCTATTGCATCTAGTCTGCCAACTTTTGCCAGAGCCCAGTGACACTCATATCTAGTGCCACCGTAGTGTGCAGTGAAATAAAACAACCCTTTTTTTACTGTAATCGATTGAATATCAGTAGCCTGCCTAAAGGCGTGTGTGTGAGGCCTATTGCATCTAGTCTGCTAAATTTTGCCAGTGCACAGTGACACTCATATCTAGTGCCACCGTAGTGTGCAGTGAAATAAAACAACCCTTTTTTTACTGTAATCGATTGAATATCAGTAGCCTGCCTAAAGGCATGTGTGTGAGGCCTATTGCATCTAGTCTGCTAACTTTTGCCAGTGCACAGTGACACTCATATCTAGTGCCACCATAGTGTGGAGTGAAATAAAACAACCCTTTTTTTACTGTAATCGATTGAATATCAGTTGCCTGCCTAAAGGTGTGTGTGTGAGGCCTATTGCATCTAGTCTGCTAACTTTTACCAGTGCCAAGTGACACTCATATCTAGTGCCACCATAGTGTGCAGTGAAATAAAACAACCCTTTTTTTACTATAATCGATTGAATATCAGTAGCCTGCCTAAAGGCATGTGTGTGAGGCCTATTGCATCTAGTCTTTTTCCTTTTTCTGTTGTTCCAGCAGTAAGCTGATGGGGTGTAGTTGTTGTTTGGTACGTTTTACTAACTCATGAAGTTCCAAGGTAAGCTTTGGAATTGGGGGAAAAAGCTTCATTGTCAAATTTGTCCAATCTGCATTTGCAGTAAAATTGATTATTTCGGTGGTAAGGTTTCTTGATGGAACCATGATACAAGACCCTTCTTCCACCAAACATATTTCATCAACTGTCCTATATTCAGAGTGGCCGATAAAGCATGCAATGTCCCCTATGCGGATCACCTCTTGCACCAGGTTTTCTTTTATCAACTGCACCCAGCCATCCTCCTCAGCTCCTTTCTCCCAAACACAACTGCACAGCCATCGGTGTTGAGATTTCCTGCAACAGCTTTCATCCATCTCCAATCCTGTAATAGTGGCCAGTCTTTTTGATGGGAAGTGTTGCTTGTAGATTCCATCACTTAACGTGCCAATGCTATGTATAAAGTTCAGTTGCTCTGCCTGCCCCTCCCAACGGGGAATTGCCAGGATTAGTCCTATTGTCCCAGATTGTAGTCCATGTGGCATCCATTGATCTGGGCCTTCAATATAGCTGTTTTTAAGATTGTCCTCAGTGATGTCCACTCCTTTTCTTTTCAATGATGTGATAATCCTTGTTGCATTGATTTGTCTTGCCCACATGTTTTCCTGGATGTCTTTAATAGTTTCCTTTAAATCTGCCAACAGCTTTCCTCCAATCATAGAACAGAAAATGGCAGTTCCCACTATTCCCACTAATTTATCTGTAGCCCAAACAGGTATGTCTTGGATTAGCTTCTCCAGCCTTTCTGGTTGTCCGTCTAGTTTCAGTTTGTTTTTTTTCAGACTTTTTATCGGAGAGACAATATATGCCATTGGGAGCACAACCCCTTTCGTCAACTCTGTACTTACCTGATTCACCTTTTCTGTCTTCCACAAACAAAAATTGGCAAGATCTACAATGAAATTTCCTTTTTTTAAAGCTTCTATTCCCAATATTTCCTCTGGCCAACCCACTATTGCTTCTACTTGTATTGTTTTTTCTCCAACTGCTACATCAATTGGACCTGCTTTAACCTCCTGTGGATTCCCAGTAACTCCCATAATACTTACTGAAGAATCCCCATTTTTGACCCTGTTGGTCATTGTAACTGCTGCTCCTGTATCTACCAACATATTTTTCCCTACCCCTGCGATGACTGTATAAATGGTAGGCCGACCTGCCTCATCCATGGTTAAATTAGCTGAGTGAATGAGATGCTGAGGCGCAGGGGTTGGGATTTGTCATTGTGACTCACTTCTACTCTGTCCCTCTTTTATACCACTAAATTGCATCTTTGCCTCACTTTCCTTCAATTTCCTCTCTGACTCAGCTACCTTGTTTTTAAGTATGTGATTTTCCTCTTCTATCCTATCCGTCTGTCTCCTGAGTTCCCAATAGCCCATGTTACCGTTTCTCTCTCCCTCCTGATTAGCCCTCCAGTTGCTGCCATCCCTATTCCTATAGTCCCTAGGTGGATCTCTCCATCTTTTGTCAAAGTTCTGTTTTGGTCTCCAGTTTTGATCATCCTTCTTGTTCTGGGGTACATCCCACGTCTGGTTTCTCCATTTACCATCTATATCTCTACCAGACTCGACCTTAAATGTTCTTACAGCTGAAACAGAGCAGGCCTGTTCTGTGAAAGGATGCTTGATCCACCACTTATCAGCTCTAGTTAGTACCATTTCCAAGTCTGTTGGGGGTGGATCAAAAAGCCTGACAAATTCTTGACACTCCCGGGGAAGGGCTTCCATTACTTTTGCTATATGTTCTGGTGAGCCCAGCACTAGAGGCTGTTGAGGTTGTCGTAGAGTATACCAAAAAAATATCCTTTGAGCTATCTCTCTAGGACCATCTGTTGGCCTCATGGTAATATTTGCTATTTCTTTCTCTATGCTAAGTAGATAGAAATTAGTTGCAGCAATTCTTCCTGCCTGATCAGACACACTGTTATTAAATCCCAATAGTCTACTAGCCAAAGGACCCATATCGTATTCTAACAGTTCTGTCCATTCCTCTAAGTTAAGACCTCCTTTTTTAGCTCTATCTGCTCCCCTCATAAACCAATGTGTAAACGTATTAAAGTTGTTAGTTGGCATACTTCCCCACCATTTCTGGAAATTGTCTTTATCTGCCATAGACATCGGTCGAGTCTGCATAGAAAATCCTGTAGGTGTTTGCCTTGCATTAAATAATTCTGAAACAATAACTGGTGCTTGTGGTATGGTATCTACTTGTGGAACAGAATAACATAAGAAATCTTTTCTATCTTGGTTCATTTTCGGCACTGGTTCTTTATTTTGTGCCACAAACATATCCAGATCTGGATATATTTTGGCAATGTCTCTGACTCCTTTTATCCCTTCTAACTTTGTTTTATATTTATAGTCCATTATTATGTTTTGAAGTTCTGTTATTTTTACTCCATAAGCATCCCTCTGTTCTTCTATTTCCCTTAACTCCCTTTCTAGTTCCCCAACAATTGTAGTTGTTCTCAAAGCTGCAATTTTTAAACAATCCCTTTTGTCCATTGCTTCCTCCATTTTATTTGTTGTTTCCAAATTATGCTGCCGTAATTCTACAACTAAGTCTATTAGGCCTCCTATTGTGGCTACAAAAGCTTGTGTGACCAAACTTTTTCTCTTCTTTGTTCTATACTTTTTGTTATTTACAATTTGTGTTAGAACATCCATTCATCTCTCCTCTTTTTCACTGTCTGGGTTTGCTGGCTCTGGAAGCTCATATGGACCATCATGTTTTTGAATATGTTTCCTAAAGTACTCACTAAAGGCGTGTGTGTGAGGCCTATGGTATCTAGTCTGCTAACTTTTTCCAGTTCACAGTGACAATTATATCTAGTACCACCGTAGTGTGCAGTGAAATAAAATAACCCTTTTTTTTACTGTAATCGATTGAATATCAGTAGCCTGCCTAAAGGCGTGTGTGTGAGGCCTATTGCATCTACTCTGCTAACCTTTGCCAGTGCACAGTGACACTCATATCTAGTGCCACCGTAGTGTGCAGTAAAATAAAACAACCCTTTTTTTACTGTAATCGATTGAATATCAGTAGCCTGCCTACAGGCGTGTGTGTGAGGACTATTGCATCTAGTCTGCCAACTTTTGCCAGTGCCCAGTGTCACTCATATCTAGTGCCACCGTAGTGTGCAGTGAAATAAAACAACACTTTTTTTACTGTAATCGATTGAATATCAGTAGCCTGCCTAAAGGCGTGTGTGTGAGGCCTATTGCATCTATTCTGCCAACTTTTGCGAGTGCTCAGTGACACTCATATCTAGTGCCACCGTAGTGTGCAGTGAAATAAAACAACCCTTTTTTTACTGTAATCGATTGAATATCAGTAGCCTGCCTAAAGGCGTGTGTTTGAGGCCTATTGCATCTAGTCTGCTAACTTTTGCCAGTGCACAGTGACACTCATATCTAGTGCCACCGTAGTGTGCAGTGAAATAAAACAACCCTTTTTTTACTGTAATCGATTGAATATCAGTAGCCTGCCTAAAGGCGTGTGTGTGAGGCCTATTGCATCTAGTCTGCTAAATTTTGCCAGTGCACAGTGACACTCATATCTAGTGCCACCGTAGTGTGCAGTGAAATAAAACAACCCTTTTTTTACTGTAATTGATTGAATATCAGTAGCCTGCCTAAAGGCATGTGTGTGAGGCCTATTGCATCTAGTCTGCTAACTTTTGCCAGTGCACAGTGACACTCATATCTAGTGCCACCATAGTGTGCAGTGAAATAAAACAACCCTTTTTTTACTGTAATCGATTGAATATCAGTTGCCTGCCTAAAGGTGTGTGTGTGAGGCCTATTGCATCTAGTCTGCTAACTTTTACCAGTGCCAAGTGACACTCATATCTAGTGCCACCGTAGTGTGCAGTGAAATAAAACAACCCTTTTTTTACTGTAATCGATTGAATATCAGTAGCCTGCCTAAAGGCATGTGTGTGAGGCCTATTGCATCTAGTCTGCCAACTTTTGCCAGTGCTCAGTGACACTCATATCTGGTGTCACAGTAGCTTGCAGTGAAATAAAACAACCCTTTTTTTACTGTAATCGATTGAATATCAGTAGCCTGCCTAATGACGTGTGTGAGGCCTATTGCATCTAGTCTGCTAACTTTTGCCAGTGCACAGTGACACTCATATCTAGTGCCACCGTAGTGTGCAGTGAAATAAAACAACCCTTTTTTTACTGTAATCGATTGAATATCAGTAGCCTGCCTAAAGGCGTGTGTGTGAGGCCTATTGCATCTACTCTGCCAACTTTTGCCAGTGCACAGTGACACTCATATCTAGTGCCACCGTAGTGTGCAGTGAAATAAAACAACCCTTTTTTTTACTGTAATCGATTAAATATCAGTAGCCTGCCTAACGGCGTGTGTGTGAGGCCTATGGCATCTAGTCTGCTAACTTTTTCCAGTTCACAGTGACAATTATATCTAGTACCACCGTAGTGTGCAGTGAAATAAAATAACCCTTTTTTTTACTGTAATCGATTGAATATCAGTAGCCTGCCTAAAGGCGTGTGTGTGAGGCCTATTGCATCTACTCTGCTAACCTTTGCCAGTGCACAGTGACACTCATATCTAGTGCCACCGTAGTGTGCAGTGAAATAAAACAACCCTTTTTTTACTGTAATCGATTGAATATCAGTAGCCTGCCTACAGGCGTGTGTGTGAGGACTATTGCATCTAGTCTGCCAACTTTTGCCAGTGCCCAGTGACACTCATATCTGGTGTCACATTAGCTTGCACGCATAGTACCAATAATCGTAAAAAAAATGACAGGCAGAGGCAGGCCACCCCACATGGGCCGTCGTGGTCGTGGTGCTGTGATTCCCTTTGGCCCTAGAATAATGCCCAGTTGTCAGAGGGAACGTACCCTGAACTTGAACAGTTCTGAGGACATGGTTGACTGGCTAACACAGGACACCCAATCTTTTACAGCTTCCGCTTGGAACCTAGACGCACCATCCTCCTCCAGCTTAGCTTCGGGCAACTCTCCAGTTACCACTCGCCCGCCTGCCGCCACCACCAACACTAGCACCACAGCCGCTTCACTAGTTATTTACAGATCCGTTGGAAGAAATGAGTGATGCACAAACATTAGTGCCAGAGGATGTAGATAACAGGGATATGTCCCAGTCAGGCAGCATTACACACATGGACGTACGGTCTGATGATGATGATGATGTTGTACCCGGTGCTGCTTCCTTTGTTGAGTTATCAGATACATGTGAAGCGGTTGATGATGACGATGCGTCCGTGGATGTCACGTGGGTGCCCGCTATAAGAGAAGAAGAACAGGAGGAAAGTTCAGATGGGGAGACAGCGCAAGGTCGTCGAAAGTAGCTTGTGGCAAAGTCAGACAGCATGCATCGGCACCCGGGGTCAGCCAGACAGCACGCCAGTCAACGCAGGCAATTTTTTCGTGTGTCTGCCTGTGACAACAGTGATGTCATTTGCAACCTGTGCGAAAAGAAACTGAGTAGTGGGAAGTCCAACACCCACCTAGGTACAACTTATTTGCGAAGGCACATGATGTCACATCACAAACGCCTATGGGATCAACACATCAGTACAAGCAGCACACAAAGTCAAAGCCGCCATCCTCCTCCTGGTCCAGCATCTTCAGCCACGTCAACCACTGCTGCCCTGCTTGCCCCGTCTCAACCAGCCGCCACTCCGTGTCTCGCCCTGAGCAGTCCCTGCTCATCTGCCCACAGTCAGGTGTCTGTCAAGGACATGTTTGAGCGTAAGAAGCCAATGTCACAAAGTCACCCCCTTGCCCGGCAACTGACAGCTGGCTTGTCTGAACTCTTAGCCCGCCAGCTTTTACCATACAAGCTGGTGGAGTCTGAGGTGTTCAAAAAATTTGTAGCTATTGGGACACCGCAGTGGAAGGTATCCGGCCGAAATTTATTTGCTCAAAAGGCAATCCCCAACCTGTACTCGATTGAGCAAAAGGAAGTAATGGCATCTCTGGCACACAGTGTTGGGGAAAGGGTCCATCTGACCATGGATACCTGGTCTGCAAAGCATGGTCAGGGCAGGTATATCACCTACACTGCGCATTGTGTAAACCTGGTGACGGCTGCCAAGCATGGAATACCTGGCTCTGCAGAGGAGTTAGTGACACCGCCACGACTTGCAGGCAGGCCTGCTGCCACCTCCTCTACTCCTCCTACTCCATCCTCTTCCATAACCTCCTCGGCTGAGTCCTCTTCTGCTGCTGCTATGTCTTGCTCCACATCAACGGCACCCCCCCCCCCAGCTCCACAGGTACTATTCCACATCCCGGATACGGCAGTGTCACGCCGTCTTGGGGTTGACTTCCCTGAAAGCAGAGAGTCACACCGGACCAGCACTCCTGTCCGCCCTGAACGCACAGGTGGATCAGTGACTGACTCCGCACCAACTGGAGATCGGCAAAGTGGTTTGTGACAACGGAAGAAATTTGTTGGCGGCATTGAATTTGGGCAAGTTGACACATGTGCCGGAAAGGATGCAGCACTACCAAAATAAATTAAAAAGTATGCTTTACACAGCGTTTAAGGGTGATGTCAAAGCACAAAGGGAATCTATCAGCGGAAGTGGTGAACATAATCCTCCTCCTCCCACGACCACTCCGGCAAGGAGAGGACGCTTTACAGATGTGTTGTTGATGGAGGACATGCAGAGCTTTTTAAGTCCTATGCATCGCCACAGCCCTTCGGGGTCCACCCTCAGAGAACGACTCGACCGTCAGGTAACAGACTACCTCGCCATAACTACAGATATCGACACTATGAGGAGCGATGAACCCCTTGACTACTGGGTATGCACGCTTGCCCTGTTGCCTGAGCTATCCCAATTTGCCATAGAACTTCTGTTCTGCCCCGCTTCAAGTGTCCTGTCAGAAAGGACCTTCAGTGCAGCAGGAGGTTTTGTCACTGATAAGAGAAGTCGCCTAGGTCAAAAAAGTCTAGATTACCTCACCTTTATTAAGATGAACGAGGGATGGATCCCGAAGGGACTGACAGTGGGCGATACATTAGATTAAAAAAGGCCTGATAGATGAGCTGCTTTGAGCTAATAATGGTCCAGACGCTGCTGTATTTTATCCCTGAATGCTGGATGACTTGCGTGACTTATCTGCCACAAACTAGGGTACAAGACGCAATGTTTTAGGGCACTTTCTGCCTGGCAAACTAACATCAATTTTTCTGGTCGCTGCAACAATACCTAATTTTTGCATTTAAATTATTTTATTTTAGAAGGCGTACAGCATGCAATGAAAAATAAAGCATTTTTGAACAGTCTTGCATAACAGTTGTGCAAAAATACATATTTACAATAGAGACATTTTGTGAAAGTTAGCTGGCTATTCCTTCTTATTTTTACTTTTTAGGTTAATAATTTTTCTTATTTTTTACTGTGATTGCAATTTAAGAGATACCTAAAACATGGTAAAACAGACAATAGTAAAGAGTATATCTGCAGGAAACACCAAAGTCCTATTAGCTATCATCCCTCCAGCAGTATCAGCTTATTATTTACAATATGTAACCTGGGCAATCACCCTTGGGTTACCCTAGGGCAGGCTTCAGTGAGCGACCTCTCCTTTCCTGGCATGATTTTGCCGCCGCTTGCTTCTGAAGGGTCTCCAGGGCTCCCCCACTCGGGTCCTTCCCCCAGTGTCGCTTCAACCAGTAACAAATGTTTTATATTTGTAAAGCGACCCAATCATCCCCATTGATAGAGGTTTATCTTTACAAATTTTGGAGAACCGGTGTCCCCTCTTTCTGGGTCAGGGAGTGTGTGAAATGCCTCAGCCTACAGTAATTGTAATGTTCTGACAGTGGCAGCTCATGCTTGTCCCTCAGTTCCTCATAGGTGAGCATCTGGCCCTTTACTAACCAGTCTCCCAGTCTATCTAGTTTGCTTGACCTCCACCAGTGTTGTGATGTTGTGCTCATGTGTTTCTGGGCCTGAGGGTGGTCAAGAATTGGGGTCATTTGGGTGGATCCAGGGAACAAACCCGTGTGTTTCTTGGCCCATTTCCAGTATGATAGTGAGTGTCTGATTAGGGGGTTTGGCGAGTTTTTAAGGCTCTGAGGCAATTCTGATAGCCAAGCCACCTTGTCCCAGGTTAGGGGCCTTAAAAAGTGGTTCTCTAAATACACACAGGCCGGTTGATGACATATAGAATGTGCTATTGGGAGGAAAGATAGGTGACGGAACAGGTATTAAACTGATGGGAATGAGTATTACAACTTAATACAACTCTCCTATCTGGTGGCACCTTAGATTGCACGTGCAGTGCCCCAAATTTGAAGTAGGAGGTCCAACCAAGCATCTTTTTCCATCTCCCTGTTCCAAAAATCCATGCCATATACACGTCCCCTGATAGGTAACGTAACAGGTATTAAACTGATAGGAATGAGTATTACAAATTAATACAACTCTCCTATCTGGTGGCACCTTAGATTGCACGTGCAGTGCCCCAAATTCGAAGTAGGAGGCCCGACCAAGCATCTTTTTCCATCTCCCTGTTCCAAAAATCCATGCCATATATACGTCCCCTGATAGGTAACGTAACAGGTATTAAACTGATAGGAATGAGTATTACAACTTAATACAACTCTCCTATCTAGTGGCACCTTAGATTGCATGTGCAGTGCCCCAAATTCGAAGTAGGAGGTCCGACCAAGCATCTTTTTCCATCTCCCTGTTCCAAAAATCCATGCCATATACACGTCCCCTGATAGGTAACGTAACAGGTATTAAACTGATAGGAATGAGTATTACAACTTAATACAACTCTCCTATCTGGTGGCACCTTAGATTGCACGTGCAGTGCCCCAAATTCGAAGTGGGAGGTCCAACCAAGCATCTTTTTCCATCTCCCTTTTCCAAAACTCCATGCCATATACACGTCCCCTGATAGGTAACGTAACAGGTATTAAACTGATAGGAATGAGTATTACAACTTAATACAACTCTCCTATCTGGTGGCACCTTAGATTGCACGTGCAGTGCCCCAAATTCGAAGTAGGAGGTCCGACCAAGCATCTTTTTCCATCTCCATGTTCCAAAAATCCATGCCATATACACGTCCCCTAATAGTGGACGTAACAGGGATTAAACCGATAGGAATAGTACTACTTAACAGTACACACCTTATAATAACGCAGTCAGAGGCAACGCGTATAATCTTCCATGCTGTGCAGTGGAAGCCCCCAGACTCTGACCTGTGTATAATATTCCATGCTGGGCAGTGGAAGCCCCCAGACTCTGACCTGTGTATAAAATTCCATGCTGGGCAGTGGAAGCCCCCAGACTCTGACCTGTGTATAATATTCCATGCTGGGCAGTGGAAGCCCCCAGACTCTTACCTGTGTATTGTGGTAACTTGTCTTCCTTGCATGGTAATTCAGGACCTCCTTAAACAGGTCTAGGTGGGAGGGCTGGGAGTCTTTGCTTCCCTCCCACAATTGCTGGAGGAAGTGATGCAACTAAGGGTATATCCAGGCAGGAAACTGCTGTTGCTTCCCTGTTTTCTTTCTTGGAGGTGATGGTGATGGTGATGGCGACGGTCTAACCGTGGGTGAGATCAAGCGTTTGGGGAAGGGGATTACTATATAGGTAGATAGATTTAAAAAGGGTTGTTGCTCCGTGGGTCTGGGCTGTGTGTTTGTGATACATTTATAGTATTGTGTTGTTGCCTTTTAATAAATACCTTTTAATGTAGATGAACCTTGTGTAATATATATATATATTAATTTGGTGATACACCACATTTGGCGACCACGAATTTTAGACTTCTACAAAGGTTATTTATGAGGTAATATCACATTAATAGATATTCAGATTTATTTTTTGGGGGAAGAAAAAAAAGTGCTTTGTCTAATTATCCTCTGCATGGGAAATCAAGTGCTGATTGTGTGTGGAGTCTAGTTTTGCCTCCATTTTTAATATACAAGCTTGGGCATCAGGCCTCAATTTTGAATATATTAGCAGGCTTAGTAGTTTTTCAGGCCTTCATTTTTATTTTATTGTAATAGACTACCAGCATAGGCCTCAATTATTATTTTTAATCCTTTATATCGTATTAGCTTATTTTGCTACATAAAACAAAGATATCATACAGGTTGTTTTTGTGGGTTTCAAATATCTGAATTGAGTTTTGTTGTGCTTTTGACTATCAGAGTACAGGCCTAGTCCTGCATTTGAATACAATATAGTAGGATCCATGCGGCTTCTTGTTGTATTTAAAATGCTGATTTGATTCCTTTGTATACTAGTTTGGGTCTCCATTTTAATATACAAGCTTGGGCATCAGGCCTCAATTTTGAATATATTAGCAGGCTTAGTAGTTTTTCAGGCCTTCATTTTTATTTTATTGTAATAGACTACCAGCATAGGCCTCAATTATTATTTTTAATCCTTTATATCGTATTAGCTTATTTTGCTACATAAAACAAAGATATCATACAGGTTGTTTTTGTGGGTTTCAAATATCTGAATTGAGTTTTGTTGTGCTTTTGACTATCAGAGTACAGGCCTAGTCCTGCATTTGAATACAATATAGTAGGCTCCATGCGGCTTCTTGTTGTATTTGAATGCTGATTTGATTCCTTTGTATCCTAGTTTGGGCCTCCATTTTAATATATAAGCTTGGGCATTAGGCCACAATTAGTTTTGTTGTGTGTTTCAAATACCTGAGTTTGTTAATACTATTATTTTTTGTTTCTCCTTTCTTTTTCTTTCTCTAATCCTTTATCATAGTACAGGCCTGGAGAAAAATAAATAAATAAACCATTTTAACTCTTATATATATATATATATATATTATTTCAGGCTTGCATTTTAATACACTATAGGCTTCCATACCTTATACATTTTGGGTGTCTTGCATATCCTAGTTCAGGTATATCTCCTACCCTGCAGGCCTTGCTATTATATTCTATTTTTCTACATATTACACCTGGCCTACTGAATAGTCATCAACTATTGTTGGCTACTCAGAAGCATGCTACTTTAGTCGCAAATTGATTTGGATTCTTACTTGGGTGAGTAAAAGAGTAGGAATGTCTTTTCAAGGGGCCAAATACTTTCCCACAGAAGTGCGAGAGTACTTTAGGAAACATATTCAAAAACATGATGGTCCATATGAGCTTCCAGAGCCAGCAAACCCAGACAGTGAAAAAGAGGAGAGATGAATGGATGTTCTAACACAAATTGTAAATAACAAAAAGTATAGAACAAAGAAGAGAAAAAGTTTGGTCACACAAGCTGTTGTAGCCACAATAGGAGGCCTAATAGACTTAGTTGTAGAATTACGGCAGCATAATTTGGAAACAACAAATAAAATGGAGGAAGCAATGGACAAAAGGGATTGTTTAAAAATTGCAGCTTTGAGAACAACTACAATTGTTGGGGAACTAGAAAGGGAGTTAAGGGAAATAGAAGAACAGAGGGATGCTTATGGAGTAAAAATAACAGAACTTCAAAACATAATAATGGACTATAAAAATAAAACAAAGTTAGAAGGGATAAAAGGAGTCAGAGACATTGCCAAAATATATCTAGATCTGGATATGTTCGTGGCACAAAATAAAGAACCAGTGCCGAAAATGAACCAAGATAGAAAAGATTTCTTATGTTATTCTGTTCCACAAGTAGATACCATACCACAAGCACCAGTTATTGTTTCAGAATTATTTAATGCAAGGCAAACACCTACAGGATTTTCTATGCAGACTCGACCGATGTCTATGGCAGATAAATACAATTTCCAGAAATGGTGGGGAAGTATGCCAACTAACAACTTTAATACGTTTACACATTGGTTTATGAGGGGAGCAGATAGAGCTAAAAAAGGAGGTCTTAACTTAGAGGAATGGACAGAACTGTTAGAATACGATATGGGTCCTTTGGCTAGTAGACTATTGGGATTTAATAACAGTGTGTCTGATCAGGCAGGAAGAATTGCTGCAACTAATTTCTATCTACTTAGCATAGAGAAAGAAATAGCAAATATTACCATGAGGCCAACAGATGGTCCTAGAGAGATAGCTCAAAGGATATTTTTTTGGTATACTCTACGACAACCTCAACAGCCTCTAGTGCTGGGCTCACCAGAACATATAGCAAAAGTAATGGAAGCCCTTCCCCGGGAGTGTCAAGAATTTGTCAGGCTTTTTGATCCAACACCAACAGACTTGGAAATGGTACTAACTAGAGCTGATAAGTGGTGGATCAAGCATCCTTTCACAGAACAGGCCTGCTCTGTTTCAGCTGTAAGAACATTTAAGGTCGAGTCTGGTAGAGATATAGATGGTAAATGGAGAAACCAGACGTGGGATGTACCCCAGAACAAGAAGGATGATCAAAACTGGAGACCAAAACAGAACTTTGACAAAAGATGGAGAGATCCACCTAGGGACTATAGGAATAGGGATGGCAGCAACTGGAGGGCTAATCAGGAGGAAGAGAGAAACGGTAACATGGGCTATTGGGAACTCAGGAGACAGACGGATAGGATAGAAGAGGAAAATCACATACTTAAAAACAAGGTAGCTGAGTCAGAGAGGAAATTGAAGGAAAGTGAGGCAAAGATGCAATATAGTGGTATAAAAGAGGGACAGAGTAGAAGTGAGTCACAATGACAAATCCCAACCCCTGCGCCTCAGCATCTCATTCACTCAGCTAATTTAACCATGGATGAGGCAGGTCGGCCTACCATTTATACAGTCATCGCAAAAAATATGTTGGTAGATACAGGAGCAGCAGTTACAATGACCAACAGGGTCAAAAATGGGGATTCTTCAGTAAGTATTATGGGAGTTACTGGGAATCCACAGGAGGTTAGAGCAGGTCCAATTGATGTAGCAGTTGGAGAAAAAACAATACAAGTAGAAGCAATAGTGGGTTGGCCAGAGGAAATATTGGGAATAGAAGCTTTAAAAAAAGGAAATTTCATTGTAGATCTTGCCAATTTTTGTTTGTGGAAGACAGAAAAGGTGAATCAGGTAAGTACAGAGTTGACGAAAGGGGTTGTGCTCCCAATGGCATATATTGTCTCTCCGATAAAAAGTCTGAAAAAAAACAAACTGAAACTAGACGGACAACCAGAAAGGCTGGAGAAGCTAATCCAAGACATACCTGTTTGGGCTACAGATAAATTAGTGGGAATAGTGGGAACTGCCATTTTCTGTTCTATGATTGGAGGAAAGCTGTTGGCAGATTTAAAGGAAACTATTAAAGACATCCAGGAAATCAAGTGGGCAAGACAAATCAATGCAACAAGGATTATCACATCATTGAAAAGAAAAGGAGTGGACATCACTGAGGACAATCTTAAAAACAGCTATATTGAAGGCCCAGATCAATGGATGCCACATGGACTACAATCTGGGACAATAGGACTAATCCTGGCAATTCCCCGTTGGGAGGGGCAGGCAGAGCAACTGAACTTTATACATAGCATTGGCACGTTAAGTGATGGAATCTACAAGCAACACTTCCCATCAAAAAGACTGGCCACTATTACAGGATTGGAGATGGATGAAAGCTGTTGCAGGAAATCTCAACACCGATGGCTGTGCAGTTGTGTTTGGGAGAAAGGAGCTGAGGAGGATGGCTGGGTGCAGTTGATAAAAGAAAACCTGGTGCAAGAGGTGATCCGCATAGGGGACATTGCATGCTTTATCGGCCACTCTGAATATAGGACAGTTGATGAAATATGTTTGGTGGAAGAAGGGTCTTGTATCATGGTTCCATCAAGAAACCTTACCACCGAAATGATCAATTTTACTGCAAATGCAGATTGGACAAATTTGACAATGAAGCTTTTTCCCCCAATTCCAAAGCTTACCTTGGAACTTCATGAGTTAGTAAAACGTACCAAACAACAACTACACCCCATCAGCTTACTGCTGGAACAACAGAAAAAGGAAAAAGAAATTACTACAAAAAACGTTGAGCATCCCTGGTGGGGAATTCTTACCAATGCAGAGACACATCCAGTCCTACGAACACTGTCGCTGGTACTCATGTTCATTCAAGTATTAACGACAATTATAATAATATACTTTTGTGTGGCAATGAAACAAATGAGGAAGAAACTTGCAAGGAGGATATATAATTTGTCTTTTTCCTCTTCTTTCTCTCTCTCATACATTCTTCAATAAAGTTTTACATTGCACATACATAAACATTTATCACACACTCTCACCTAAATTCTATAAGTTCTGTTTCTGTGTAATATGTGGATTGACAGCCATAGGAAAGTACAGGAGAACTTATGTCGCTGAGGGAACTATTCCGGAGGGACGGTGGGTTGAATTTCTCCTGTATATCAGGTTTTTGCTCTCACTAGGTTCTCCTGTACTAGAGGGATAACTAGAAAACTGAGCAACATAGAAGAAGAAAAAGTGAGGGAATGTGGTAACTTGTCTTCCTTGCATGGTAATTCAGGACCTCCTTAAACAGGTCTAGGTGGGAGGGCTGGGAGTCTTTGCTTCCCTCCCACAATTGCTGGAGGAAGTGATGCAACTAAGGGTATATCCAGGTAGGAAACTGCTGTTGCTTCCCTGTTTTCTTTCTTGGAGGTGATGGTGATGGTGATGGTGATGGCGACGGTCTAACCGTGGGTGAGATCAAGCGTTTGGGGAAGGGGATTACTATATAGGTAGATAGATTTAAAAAGGGTTGTTGCTCCGTGGGTCTGGGCTGTGTGTTTGTGATACATTTATAGTATTGTGTTGTTGCCTTTTAATAAATACCTTTTAATGTAGACGAACCTTGTGTAATATATATATATATATTAATTTGGTGATACACCACATGTATAATCTTCTCTGGGAGTCTGAAGAAGAGGAGTCAGAGGAGGAAGGTGGCTTTGAGGAGGGGGAAGACCAAACACAGCAGGCGTCCCAGGGGGCTTGTTGTCCCCTTTTGGGGGCCCTTGGTGGCTGGGTGGAGGAAGAGACATTCAATGACATCAGTGAGGACAAGGAACGGGACATGGCTAGCTTGGTATCCAACCTTGTGCAAATGTGAAGTTTGCGGTTGTGCAAAGGGACTGTTTGCGGTTGTTTGCGGTGCATTAAACGGGGAGATTAGTCTGTTACTGTGAAGCCGGTGTAACCCTTACACTACCTGATCGATACAACATCATACCTGATGTTTTAAAGCATGTTATTCCAAACAGTTTAGGAATGTTAGGTGATTTATGCCCTTTATGGCTTAAAACCAGACTCTGCATCAACTATGTAATTTTCCGTGGGAGTTTTGCCATGGATCCCACTCCGGCATGCCACAGTCCAGGTGTTAGTCCCGTTGAAATAACTTTCCCATCACTATTGTGGCCAGAAAGAGTCCCTGTGGGTTTTGAAATTCGCTTGCCTATTGAAGTCTATGGCGGTTCGCCGATGTTCGCCCATTCGCGAACATTTGATGGAATTCGCGTCCGCGGTTCGCGAACCGAAAATTTGATGTTCGCGACATCACTAGTTAACATATCATCAGGGCTGTGCTTGGGTGAAGACATGCAGACTGTAATACTCAATGATTGGGACAAAAGTGATATATATGCTATGACCACTAGGATTACACTTCTTAGTTAGTTTGTACAATAGTGCAATACTCAGTCTAGTCCATGTCTTTTTGATCTGATGGCTGTAGATAGCATGTTTATATTTTGATCTATAGATACAATAGACCTAAGAGTGTCATTGGAATTACTCAAAGTGAAATATCACGGATCAAATAGACCAATATATCCATGCCAAAGGAATGTTTTATTCTGATTTTAGGTATTTTAAGTTGTTTTAATTGCGTCGCTGTCCTTATATATTAATACAAGTTTTTTTTTTTTTTCTATTAACCTCCTAGCTGTTATTGTATTATAACTTCAGTGTGAATCACTAATGGGACTTGGTATGCTAGATTTATCTTTATATTATGTCATAAATGCTGAATGGACAGCTTTTGAATGGTTTGAATGTTAACATGGTATGTTAACATTTACCTTAAAAAGTAAAGGCTGATAAACTGCAGAGTGCACTAATTGTGCCCAGGTGAGAGGGGTGTGGCTTGACTGTTAAACTTGTATAAAAGGTTTGTGAGCTGGTTTGGGGTCTGTTTACAAGTGGATTTACCTTAAAAAGTAAAGGCTGATAAATTGCAGAGTGCCCTAATTGTGCCCAGGTGAGAGGGGTGTTGCTTGACTGTTAAACTTGTATAAAAGGTTTGTGAGCTGGTTTGGGGTCTGTTTACAAGTGGATTTACCTTAAAAAGTAAAGGCTGATAAATTGCAGAGTGCACTAATTGTGCCCAGGCGAGAAGGCAGAAGTTAATAGAAACCGGAGAAGGGGAACTTGTGAGCTTGCGAACATTTTCAGTATCAAATGCAATTCTAGTAAAAGCCTAGGAGTTTAAATAAAAGGAGGGCCTTCAAAGAAAAGGGAGGGCAGATTTATAGTGCAAAGGAGGAAAACTTTATATAAATATATTATATTATATTCTTTATTTTTCCCACTGAAATTTCGTAGACAATAATAATAATTATGAGTCAGTCCAGTGGCAACCTTATTCAGTGTACATCCTGTCAAATGTATGCACTACTGGAACAGATGATCCAGGGTCCATACCTCTGTGACAGGTGTGAGCATGTTCCCTCTTTGGAAGCTCAAATTGAAGATCTGGAGAGGAGAATTGCAGCACTTAGTGATATTGCTCCACTGGAAAGGGAGTTGGTGCTCACGGAGCACAGTTTAGCTGGGCCTAGTATGGAGGGAGGAGCTGGGGCTAGTGAGGATGGCCAGGGAGGTAGCTGGGTTACAGTTAGAAGGGGAATCAGAGGGTACAGGAGGAGGCAGGCCAGTTCTGAGTTGGCAAACAACAACAGATTTGCCAGATTGAGTGAAACTGTTGGCGATGTCCATTCAGGAATGGCAATGCCAGATAGAGCTGTTCCCTCTAACAGCCGGGCGAACAGCTCTACTGGAGAAGAGGGAGGGCAGAATAGGCAGAGCAACAGATATGTTTTGGTGGTAGGGGACTCTATTATTAGGAAGGTAGACAGGGTAATTTGTCACCCAGATCCCAGCAATCGAACAGTTTGCTGTCTCCCGGGTGCTCGGGTTCGGCATGTTGTGGATCGGGTGGATAAATTATTGGGAGGGGCTGGTAAGGAACCGGCGGTCTTGGTACACATTGGTACCAATGACAAAGTTAGTGGAAGATGGAGCGTCCTAAAGAATGATTTTAGAGAATTAGGGAATAAGCTTAAAGCAAGGACCTCCAAGGTAGTATTTTCTGAGATACTACCAGTGCCACGTGCTAGCCCAGGGAGGCAGAAGGAGCTTAGGGAGGTTAATGCGTGGCTAAAAAAGTGGTGCAGTGCAGAGGGTTTTGGGTTTTTAGAGCACTGGGCTGACTTCTCACTTGGGTACAATCTCTATAGCAGGGATGGATTGCACCTTAATGATGAGGGCGCTTTTGTGCTAGGGAATAGGATGGTAGAACGGCTGGGGGAGTTTTTAAACTTGTAGGTGGGGGGGAGGGACTATATAGAAGTATTGGGGTAAATAGGGTAGAGAGGGAAAGGGATGAATTATTTACCCATGGGGGAGGAGAAGGGGGGAGGGTTACAATAGAAAGTAGGGAGATATTAATAGGGGCCTCAAATACAGTGGCAGGCACTTCACATCAGCAGAGCCATAGCAACATAAAGTGTATGATTGCAAACGCAAGAAGTTTGCCTGGGAAAATGGATGAGCTAGAAATATTAGCAGTACAAGAAAAATGGGGCTTAATAGGCATTACGGAAACATGGTGGGATGAATCTCATGACTGGACTGTTAATCTGGATGGTTATAACCTATTTAGGAAAGATAGGGGAAATGGTAAAAGAGGAGGAGGGATCTGTCTTTATGTTAAGCCTGAATTTAAGCCTATAGTTAGAGAAGATATTTATGCTGGCACTAACGGCATCATTGAATCCTTGTGGGTTGAGCTAAATAGTGGAGGAGCTAATTCTAAATGCATATTGGTGGGAGTATGCTATAAACCCCCAAATATAGCTGAAAGTGAGGAAATACAATTATTGTTACAGATTGGAAATGCAGCTAAGCATGGGCAAGTTCTAATAATGGGAGACTTTAATTACCCTGATATAAACTGGATAAACGAGACCAGCAGCTCAGCTAAGGGGAGCAGGTTCTTGAGTACACTCAGGGATCATTATCTAGCCCAGGTAATACAAGAACCTACTAGAAATGGGGCCATCTTGGATTTAGTCATCACAAGTAATATTGATATAATATCAAATGTAAAAATAGGGGAACCCTTGGGGAACAGTGATCACAACACAGTCTCATTTGAGATTGAATACAAAAAACAGAGTTGTAAGGGGCCAACAAAAACTCTAAATTTTAAAAGGGCTAACTTTAATGGGCTACGGGCAGGAATACAACATATAGACTGGGACAAAGAACTTACAGGGAAGAATACTGAAAATAAATGGACAACATTCAAATCCTTACTAAATAAACATACTCATCAGCATGTACCATGTGGAAATAAAATAAATAGGAGTAAATCACATCCCATGTGGCTTAACAATGACTTAAAGATCATGATGAGGAAAAAGAAATATGCATTTAAATTATACAAGAAGGAGGGAACAGAGGCATCTTTATGTGACTATAAGGAAATCAACAAGGCTTGCAAAAGGGCTATTAGACTGGCTAAAATAGAAAATGAGAAGTCAGTTGCAATGGAAAGTAAGACTAACCCTAAAATATTTTATAAATATATTAATGGGAAGAAGGCCAGGAAGGAATCGATAGGACCATTACAATGTGACACAGGCCATCTGATAATTAGTGACCAGGAAAAGGCAGATGAGCTAAATAGGTTCTTTTCGTCGGTTTACACAAGGGAGGTACCAGTGGTTGGGACACTGCAACATAATGGGGCTACACTACCTTCACTAAATAATTGGTTAACGCAGGAAGAAATACAAAAGAGGTTGGAGAAAATAAATGTTAATAAAGCCCCAGGTCCTGATGGAATACATCCAAGGGTACTGAGGGAGCTGGGTTCTGTAATAGCCAAACCATTATATCTAATCTTTAAAGACTCGCTCACTACAGGGTCTCTACCAGATGACTGGAGAAAAGCAGAGGTGATACCTATATTTAAGAAGGGATCTAGAGCAAATCCGGGGAATTATAGACCAGTGAGCCTCACTTCTGTAGTTGGGAAGCTTTTAGAAGGGTTAATAAGGGACAGAATACAAGAATATGTCTATTTGAACAGGATCATAGGTAGCAGTCAACATGGATTTATGAAGGAAAGGTCGTGTCAGACCAATCTAATTAGTTTTTATGAGGAGGTTAGTAGGAACTTGGATCAGGGCAACTCAGTGGATGTAGTCTTTTTAGATTTTTCAAAGGCATTTGATACAGTGCCACATGGAAGACTAGTGAGCAAACTAAGGGATACAGGAATTGCAGTAAATATCTGCTCATGGATCGAGAGCTGGCTAAAAGACAGGAAGCAAAGGGTTGTTGTAAATGGAACATACTCCGATTGGTCTAATGTGATAAGTGGGGTTCCTCAGGGCTCAGTATTGGGTCCTCTCCTTTTTAACATATTTATTAATGACATTGAAGTAGGACTCGAATGTAGTGTCTCCATTTTTGCTGATGACACTAAGTTGTGCAAGGTAATAAAATCAGATAATGATGTACTTTCCCTACAAAAGGATTTGCATAAATTAGAGAAATGGGCGGCTAAATGGCAGATGAGATTTAATACAAATAAATGTAAGGTTATGCATTTGGGAAGGAACAATAGCCAAGCAATCTATAATCTTAATGGAGCAAATCTAGGGGTATCGGATATTGAAAGGGATTTGGGAGTACTAGTGGACAACCACCTAGGTAACAGCGCTCAAAGCCAAGCAGCGGCTGCAAAGGCAAATAAAATATTAGCATGTATTAGAAAGGGTATAGAAGCCAGGGAAGAAGATATAATTCTGCCACTATACAAATCTCTAGTACGCCCTCATTTGGAATATGGAGTACAATTTTGGGCACCACCTCACAAAAAAGACATTTTAGAGCTGGAAAAAGTACAGAGAAGGGCTACAAAACTAATAAGGGGAATGGAGGGGCTAAGTTATGAAGAAAGACTAGCAAAATTAAACTTATTTTCGCTAGAAAAAAGGCGTCTAAGAGGAGATATGATTACGTTATTTAAATACATCCAGGGTCAATATAAGGCTTTGTCAAGTGAACTTTTTGTAGCAAGAGATTTTCAACTGACAAGAGGACATCCGTTGAGGTTAGAGGAAAAAAGATTTCACCTTAAACAAAGAAAAGGGTTCTTCACAGTAAGGGTGGTTAAACTGTGGAATTCTCTACCAAAGGAGGTGGTGACAGCGAATTCGATAGACAACTTCAAAAAGGGGTTAGATATATTTCTGAATAAAGAGGGCATTCAAGGCTATCCTAGATAACTAGCAAGGAATATTGATCGAGGGAGAAATTTGATCGCCAGTTTCTGGGGTCAGGAAGGAATTTTGCTTTTTTTTCCCCTTATGAGACAATTGGCAAAGTTTCAATGGGGTTTTTTTTTATGTTTGCCTTCCTCTGGATCAATTAACAATAATTAACAATTAACAATAATAATAAATAGTCCAAATTAAAAAGATCAATAGAGATCTAAAAAGGTTGAACTTGATGGACTAACTCTTTATTCATTCTCCAATACTATACTATTAATAATTATTTAATCAATAATTTAATTAATAACTAATCCGCATATTGCAGATCAGAGGAGATCTTAACAGGTTGAACTTGATGGACTGAAAGTCTTTTTTCAACCTTAATTACTATGTAACTATGTAACTATGTAACATGGCACTTAAGTTTCATGATTAAAAAAAAAACATACTTTTTTTTCTAGCTATTGTATACATGTCTTACATATATTAGTGGGGGTTATCATCGCTGCAACTTACCTGTTCAGTCAATGGGGAGGAACCATGGTTCAAAAAATGTTTCAATTACTCACCCTAATAGCTTGCATAATAGTATGCATGCTTTCAATACAACTAGTTGAACCTTAGTGCTGTCCAACTTCTTTAGTGTGTGGGGGCAATACATGTAATCCATATCACTCGGGTTGCTTAGTTTCCGGGTTACGTTGCATCTCCTCTCCAAATGACGGCCTCGGTTTACAGAGCTGGATCAAAACCGAAAGTAAACTGGAATACTGCCAACGCTGCAAACTACTTTTGTGCCCAAATAGCCTACGCCTGCAAGTGCGCACTGTGCTTATAGCTACAAGTGCCCAAATAGCATGTGCCTGCAAGCGCCCAAGTCCAGCCTGCCCCTCTCAGTGCCAAGTCCAGCCTGCACCTCTCAGTGCCAAGTACAGTATGCGCCTCTCAGCACCAAGTCCAGCCTGCACCAGTCAGCACCCAGTCCAGCCTGTGTCTCTCAGCGCCCAGTCCATATTGTGCCTCTCAGTGTCAAGTTCAGCCTGCTCCTGTAAGAGCTCAAGTCAAGCCTGCACCTGTCATAGCCCAAGTCAAGCCTGTGTCTACATCATGAGTTCAAAGAAGGCTTACACAAAGCACAAAAAAGAAAAAATCACCATAGAATGCAAAAAATAAATAATAGCCAAGTATGCTGCATCTATGATCTCGTTGCTGAGTTCAAAATGCCAAGATCGGTACCATTGTGAGAAATGAGGAAGCCATTTAGGGAACTGATGTGGCTAGAGGTGTGAGTACCATCACCAAACAACGGTCAAAGACCTTGGAGGAAGTAGAGTAATTACGTTTGGAAAAATTAGAAAAAAACTGGCGGGCGATAGCGTTTCCCAGGGTATGATGTGCGAGAAAGCGAAATACCAGCACGCTGATCTGATGAAAGACAAGCCTACAGCAAGTGGTGAGAGCTCTGAAGAATTTAAAGCCGGTTCAATAAATTCAGAAAGAGAACAGGCATTCACAGCATGGTGAGGCATGGAGAGGCAGTCAGTGCTGACAAAGAAGCTGCTAACACTTGCAGGCTCACACAACAAAAACACAAGAAAAAACAAACAAAAAAACATCACACACAGCACAGGGGGGTAGCCAGGACGCCTGGGAGTGAGGTTGCATGACAATTTAAACACAATTTGCAGAGTTTCGGTACTCGAAAATCGATTAAGCAACAAAAAAATGGCGGGCGAAAAAAAACGAAAACGAGGCTACACAACCCCTAACTATACAAAACACTGCCAGGCACATAAGACTGCAAAGCGGGACTTAGAAAAACAAAAACAAACACGAGCTGCAAGACTTTTTTACTTTTTGTACTTTTTCCAGCTCTAAAATGTCTTTTTTGTGAGGTGGTGCCCAAAATTGTACTCCATATTCCAAATGAGGGCGTACTAGAGATTTGTATAGTGGCAGAATTATATCTTCTTCCCTGGCTTCTATACCCTTCCTAATACATGCTAATATTTTATTTTCCTTTGCAGCCGCTGCTTGGCTTTGAGCGCTGTTACCTAGGTGGTTGTCCACTAGTACTCCCAAATCCCTTTCAATATCTGATACCCCTAGATTTGCTCCATTAAGATTATAGATTGCTTGGCTATTGTTCCTTCCCAAATGCATAACCTTACATTTATTTGTATTAAATCTCATCTGCCATTTAGCCGCCCATTTCTCTAATTTATGCAAATCCTTTTGTAGGGAAAGTACATCATTATCTGATTTTATTACCTTGCACAACTTAGTATCAGCAAAAATGGAGACACTACATTCGAGTCCTACTTCAATGTCATTAATAAATATGTTAAAAAGGAGAGGACCCAATACTGAGCCCTGAGGAACCCCACTTATCACATTAGACCAATCGGAGTATGTTCCATTTACAACAACCCTTTGCTTCCTGTCTTTTAGCCAGCTCTCGATCCATGAGCAGATATTTACTGCAATTCCTGTATCCCTTAGTTTGCTCACTAGTCTTCCATGTGGCACTGTATCAAATGCCTTTGAAAAATCTAAAAAGACTACATCCACTGAGTTGCCCTGATCCAAGTTCCTACTAACCTCCTCATAAAAACTAATTAGATTGGTCTGACACGACCTTTCCTTCATAAATCCATGTTGACTGCTACCTATGATCCTGTTCAAATAGACATATTCTTGTATTCTGTCCCTTATTAACCCTTCTAAAAGCTTCCCAACTACAGAAGTGAGGCTCACTGGTCTATAATTCCCCGGATTTGCTCTAGATCCCTTCTTAAATATAGGTATCACCTCTGCTTTTCGCCAGTCATCTGGTAGAGACCCTGTAGTGAGTGAGTCTTTAAAGATTAGATATAATGGTTTGGCTATTACAGAACCCAGCTCCCTCAGTACCCTTGGATGTATTCCATCAGGACCTGGGGCTTTATTAACATTTATTTTCTCCAACCTCTTTTGTATTTCTTCCTGCGTTAACCAATTATTTAGTAAAGGTAGTGTAGCCCCATTATGTTGCAGTGTCCCAACCACAGGTACCTCCCTTGTGTAAACCGACGAAAAGAACCTATTTAGCTCATCTGCCTTTTCCTGGTCACTAATTATCAGATGGCCTGTGTCACATTGTAATGGTCCTATCGATTCCTTCCTGGCCTTCTTCCCATTAATATATTTATAAAATATTTTAGGGTTAGTCTTACTTTCCATTGCAACTAACTTCTCATTTTCTATTTTAGCCAGTCTAATAGCCCTTTTGCAAGCCTTGTTGATTTCCTTATAGTCACATAAAGCTGCCTCTGTTCCCTCCTTCTTGTATAATTTAAATGCATATTTCTTTTTCCTCATCATGATCTTTAAGTCATTGTTAAGCCACATGGGATGTGATTTACTCCTATTCATTTTATTTCCACATGGTACATGCTGATGAGTATGTTTATTTAGTAAGGATTTGAATGTTGTCCATTTATTTTCAGTATTCTTCCCTGTAAGTTCTTTGTCCCAGTCTATATGTTGTATTGCTGCCCGTAGCCCATTAAAGTTAGCCCTTTTAAAATTTAGAGTTTTTGTTGGCCCCTTACAACTCTGTTTTTTGTATTCAATCTCAAATGAGACTGTGTTGTGATCACTGTTCCCCAAGGGTTCCCCTATTTTTACATTTGATATTATATCAATATTACTTGTGATGACTAAATCCAAGATGGCCCCATTTCTAGTAGGTTCTTGTATTACCTGGGCTAGATAATGATCCCTGAGTGTACTCAAGAACCTGCTCCCCTTAGCTGAGCTGCTGGTCTCGTTTATCCAGTTTATATCAGGGTAATTAAAGTCTCCCATTATTAGAACTTGCCCATGCTTAGCTGCATTTCCAATCTGTAACAATAATTGTATTTCCTCACTTTCAGCTATATTTGGGGGTTTATAGCATACTCCCACCAATATGCATTTAGAATTAGCTCCTCCACTATTTAGCTCAACCCACAAGGATTCAATGATGCCGTTAGTGCCAGCATAAATATCTTCTCTAACTATAGGCTTAAATTCAGGCTTAACATAAAGACAGATCCCTCCTCCTCTTTTACCATTTCCCCTATCTTTCCTAAATAGGTTATAACCATTCAGATTAACAGTCCAGTCATGAGATTCATCCCACCATGTTTCCGTAATGCCTATTAAGCCCCATTTTTCTTGTACTGCTAATATTTCTAGCTCATCCATTTTCCCAGGCAAACTTCTTGTGTTTGCAATCATACACTTTATGTTGCTATGGCTCTGCTGTTGTGAAGTGCCTGCCACTGTATTTGAGGCCCCTATTAATATCTCCCTACTTTCTATTGTAACCCTCCCCCCTTCTCCTCCCCCATGGGTAAATAATTCATCCCTTTCCCTCTCTACCCTATTTACCCCAATACTTCTATATAGTCCCTCCCCCCCACCTACAAGTTTAAAAACTCCCCCAGCCGTTCTACCATCCTATTCCCTAGCACAAAAGCGCCCTCATCATTAAGGTGCAATCCATCCCTGCTATAGAGATTGTACCCAAGTGAGAAGTCAGCCCAGTGCTCTAAAAACCCAAAACCGTGTGAGGCTCCCCCCTGCTCCCTATACACATCCCTATGCTGCAGGGGTCTCTATCGGGACACCTGCAGCACCCCCACATTAACCCCTTGCAGCGGGGGTCCCCGATCGGCACCGATCAGGCCCCTGCTGCATTTAAAAGTTTTAAATTCCCTGCCACGGCTCCTTAAAGGGCCCGCGACACACTATTAGCCAATCCTGGCCGCGGCAAAAAAAAATAACCCCCCTCTATGCTGGGGGTCCCCATCGGGACCCCCGACGTGTCCCCACATAAACCTTTTGCAGCGGGGGGGGCCCCGATCTGCATAGATCAGGCCACCGCTGCACTTAAACATTTTAAATTTGTCGCCGCGGTTCCTTAAAGGGCCCGCCGCACACTATTAGACAATCCCCGCCGCAGCACCTAAAATTAACCCCCTTTTATGCTGGGGGTCCCCATCAGGACCCCCGAAGTGTCCCTACATAAACCCCTTTCTGCAGGGGTCCATAGGAACCCCCGCAGCCCCCCCACATTAACCCCCCTGCAGCGGGGGTCCCCGATTGGCACCGATCGGGACCCTGCCGCATTTCAATTTTTTTATTTCCCGCCTCGCAGGTCCTTAAAGGACCCTAAAGGTCCTGAAAGGACTCACACTAAAAAATATTAACCCCAGGCAACTATAATAAACCCTATAATTCATGGGGGTCAATACAGACCCCCATAAGCAAATAATTAACCCTATAACTCATGGGGGTCAATACAGACCCCCATAAGCCAATAATTAAACCTATAATTCATGGGGGTCAATACAGACCCCCATAACCCCATAACTCATGGGGGTCAATCAGACCCCCATAAGGCCTTGATTAACCCTATAACTCATAGGGGTCAATGCAGACCCCCATAAGCCAATAATTAACCCTATAATACATGGGGGTCAATACAGACCCCCATAAGCAATAATTAACCCTATAAGTCATGGGGGTCAATACAGACCCCCATAAGGCCTTAATTAACCCTATAACTCATGGGGGTCAATACAGACCCCCATAAGCCAATAATTAACCCTGTCACTCATGGGGGTCAATACAGACCCTCATAAGAGAATAATTAAGCCTATAATTCATGGGGTCAATACAGACCCCCATAAGGCCTTAATTAACCCTATAACTCATGGGGGTCAATACAGACCCCCATAAGGCCTTAATTAACCCTATAACTCATGGGGGTCAATACGGACCCCCATAAGCCAATAATTATCCCTGTCACTCATGGGGGTCAATACAGACCACCATAAGGCCTTAATTAACCCTATAACTCATGGGGGTCAATACAGACCCCCTTAAGGCCTTAACCCTATAACTCATGGGGGTCAATACAGAACCCCATAAGCCAATAATTAACCCTGTCACTCATGGGGGTCAATACAGACCCCCATAAGGCCTTAATTAACCCTATAACTCATGGGGTCATTACAGACCCACCATAAGGCCTTAATTAACCCTATAACTCATGGGGGTCAATACATACCCCCATAAGCACTTAATTACCCCATCACTCATGGGGTCAATACAGACCCTCATAAGCACTTAATTAACCCTATAACTCATAGGGGTAAAAAAAAAAAAAACATAAGCACTTAATTAACCCTATAACTCATGGGGGTCAATACAGACCCCCATAAGCCTCTATTTAACCCCATCAGTCCCATAAGGGTATATTATGACACCTATGGGGCTGTTAAAACCCTAACATTAACCACATACCTGCCATGACGGTCCACAAGGACCAATAATTAACCCTATAATACATGGGGGTCAATACAGACCCCCATAAGCAATAATTAACCCTATAAGTCATGGGGGTCAATACAGACCCCCATAAGGCCTTAATTAACCCTATAACTCATGGGGGTCAATACAGACCCCCATAAGCCAATAATTAACCCTGTCACTCATGGGGGTCAATACAGACCCCCATAAGGCCTTAATTAACCCTATAGCTCATGGTGTCATTACAGAAACACCATAAGGCCTTAATTAACCCTATAACTCATGGGGGTCAATACATACCCCCATAAGCACTTAATTAACCCCATCACTCATGGGGTCAATACAGACCCTCATAAGCACTTAATTAACCCTATAACTCATAGGGGTAAAAAAAAAAAAACCATAAGCACTTAATTAACCCTATAACTCATGGGGGTCAATACAGACCCCCATAAGCCTCTATTTAACCCCATCAGTCCCATAAGGGTATATTATGACACCTATGGGGCTGTTAAAACCCTAACATTAACCACATAAGTGCCATGACGGTCCACAAGGACCATCATGACACTAACTACAAACACTACACTATAACCCCCAATAAAACATTTAATCTAAACTAACCCCCCTCTACACTAATCTATTAACACTTACACTACCTACCTACACTACCTACCCCCTAATAGACCTCCCCACCGCTCTAATTACAAAAAATAAAAAAACCTACCTTACAGAAAATAAAAAAACCTAAGTCACCAAAAATAAAAAACCTACAGTACAGAAAATAAAACAAACTACAGTACAGAAAAAAACTACAGTACAGAAAATAAAAAAAACCTACAGTACAGAAAATAAAAAAAACTACAGTACAGAAAATAAAAAATTACAACACCCCCAACTAAAGAAAAAAATAAAATTACACACCTGAAAAGGAAAGACAGACATACACAATACAATACATACATACATACAATACATTACATACAATACATTACATATAATATATTACATATAATACATTACATATAATACATTACATACAATACATTACATATAATAAATTACATATAATACATTACATACAATACAAATCAAATACCCCCTATCTATCTAACATACAATCTATTTAATATAAAATAAATCATAACTATAGCAAATACATCCCCCTATCTATCTAATATACAATAAATCCTAACTACATACACGGACCCTAATTCTAAGCTAAAATAAAATAATTACAGTCCTAACTACATACACAGACCCTAATTCTAAGCTAAAATAAAATAATTAAGACCACTTACCTTTAAGATGTTACTTCAGATCACTAACCTAGGGGTAAAACAAAAAAAAACAATTAGTACAAAACATTAACATAAAATAAATAAACATTATATACATTCTAAATATTCAACTCACCTTTCCAGCATGTCCGGTCATTGTTCAGTTCTTCCGGCGCGGCCCTGTTAAAAAAACACAATACATTAATACAATATACGAACACCAAAAATAAATATAGAAACATATAAATATACATTCAACTTACCTCATCGCGATGTCCCCGGCATCCTCCCCTTCAGCCCCGGCTGGGCCCTGCAACCACATACCTCCACGACGCTAATGAGCCTCCCGGGGCCTTTTCCGGGAGGAAATTGGCAATGGCGGCTTGTGATTGGCTGAAAAAGCTGTCTATAAATTTCAGCCAGTCAGAAGTCGTCAATGTGTGACCCCTGCACCAAGGGGTTTATGTGGGGACACTTCGGGGGTCCCAATGGGGAACCCCAGCATAGAGGGGGGTTAATAATAGGTGCCGCGGACGGGATTACTAATAGTGTGCCACGGGCCCTTTAAGGAGCCACTGAGGCGAATTTACATTTTTTAAATGCAGCGGGGGCCTGATCTATGCCGCAAGGGGTTTATGTGGGGACCCTTCGGGGTTCCCGATGGGGACCCCCAGCATAAAGGGGGGTTCATTTTATGTGCCTCGGCCGGGATATGCTAATAGTGTGCCGCGGGCCCTTTAAGGAGCCGCGGCGGGGAATTTAAAAGTATTAAATGCAGCGGGTGCCTGATCGGTGCCGATCAGGGACCCCCGCTGCAAGGGGTTAATTTGTGGGGGCTGCGGGGGTCCCTATGGACCCCTGAAGCAAGGTGTTAATGTGAGGACACTTCGGGGGTCCCGATGGGGACCCCCGCATAGAGGGGGGGTTAATTTTAGGTGTCGGGGGGGTTGTTGGAGTACCCCCCCACGGCAGGGCTTATGTGGGGGACTGCCGCGGAGATCCCGTTTAGGACACCTGCACTACTTGTAGAGGTGCGGGAGCCTGCGATATCATCACGCAGGCTGTCACTTCTCATGTACATTTTCGCAGTGTTGATACGTACGGCCCTGCTGCATAGCTCATACGTTGCTCGCAGCAGGGCGATTGTAATAGAATTGTAACTTAGAGAAATTTTGCAGTACGTAGGGCTTAAGTAGAAGCCTCTTATTTACAAGGCTGGAATTTAATAGGGCCCAGAGTGTGTATTAACCCCCTGCATTCGTTTTTATTGCCATGGGAAGTGCTTTATATAGATAGATAGGGTAAGGGAGGATGTTATGGCCATTGTTGTGTGTTCATATAGTAGTGGGTATCATTCCACAGCATTGCTATGGAGACTACTGGGCTTCAGACTCAGAGTCTCTTGCAAGCAGGCTGCAAGCACCTTTTAGAGCTAGAGCAATGGTGCTGGTGCAAGTAAGTTAGTTGTATTTGTTGTTTTGTGTCATTAAGCCTGTTTTGTACCCTGGATGGATGCATGATTAGTTTGTGAAAGTTGTGGAAGTGAGAGGGGTGTTTACATTTGTGGAGACATATGGTTGCATCTGTTGAAGCAATCTTCCTGCTTATAGGCAAGTGAGAGGGAAAGGGTATGGTGTCAATATCAGTATGATCCAATTATCAAACAAAGCTCTCTTATTTCTCATTGTTCCCTCCTTCCCTCCACTAACAGCTAAAATAAGCACATACTCATGACCCAGTGATGTAACAAACACAAAATGTATTCCTCATAAACAGATTATAAAAAAAAGTTCTGCTAATGTTGATAGTTTGTTACATACTTTATAAACAAGTGCCTTTTTTTAAAGTACAGTGGATTTTTAAGTCTCTACATTCCTGACGTACGTTTCTGCCTTCATTGGGCCTCATCAGTGAGGTGTAGTTTGTCATGAATCAGCCAGTGGCCATATTGGATTTGGTGTGAACTATGCTGGGGCCATTTTGTGACTGGCAGCGGTGGCCATTTTGGGCTGGGTGGTCTTCCACATGCTGTTGCCATGGGGAGGTACAAAAGGTTTGGGGCCCACTTGTTATGGATATATTGTTGTGTTGTGGTCTAGGGGATAAAGCATTATAAGTTTACCCCTTAGCATATTCCCATCCCTTCCATGTTTAGGCTCATTGTAATGGGTGTCATGTAAGGGAGCTGGTGGGATGTGTTGGTTGTATTTGTGTGAAACATTGGGTGTTATATTTGTAAATATGAATGTATGGTATTATATTAGTATGTCATTATATTGTGGAGGGGAAGCCAGTGAATACAGGCAAGCCTCCTTGGTTCCCAAAGGCCTGTTAATCCCATTAGCTAAGTATCCAGCATAGAACTAACAATGGGGAGCTCACAGCTGGAGAGCAGACAGGCAGGCACCCAGAAACAATGGGATGCCCTGAGGCTTCTCAGCCTTCATAGCATGGGCAGAGGAGAGTAAAAAGACATGCTTTGCCCTGGAGAGTCAAAGCCCAAATTAATTAGTTGGCCTCGCCTAGTGGGCGGACCTGGGAGGGGACTATTGGTTCACGCACAGTTCCCCTTCATGATTGACCAGACGTCATTTGGGGCTGGCTAACGGTAGCCACTTCCCCCATTCTTGTGTGATGTGGTTAAATATGCTGTTCTAAAATAAAACATGGTTCATAATTTTCATCAAGACTTTGTGTGCAGGTGTATTATTGACCCAGGGGCATATGCTGGCAGAGGAGATCGTTTCTGACTCCCTTCCAGGTTTTCCCAGGCACACTACCAAAAGCTGGGACTTATGCAAGGAAGGTCCATTGGTCCAAGGTCCATTGGTCTGAGTCACCCAAATCTTAGGTCTAAAACCTACAGGAGATAAGAGGACTAGGGTCCTCTATACTCCATCATCATTGTAGGTTGTGACATAGTTGATATCCCTAAGGCACAGTGAGCAAGGGGTCCACTTCAGGAGTCCCCTATACCACTTAGGGTGATTAATCCCTAAGAGTAATTTGCATAAACAAAACAACAATGTGAGAGGTCCTGTTCTGGGAAAATACCTGTCATCCGTGGGAATAAACCTATGCCCCCTTCACCTTAGTTTGTGTAAATATCATATCCCAGATCACATATATAAATAGAAGGAGAAAATTGAAGAGATTAGTGAAATATTACTGATGAATAAAACAAGATACAATAAAGTTCCATCAGTAACAGACTATGTGACTTCATATCCTTATGAAGTGTGTGAAGTAATTAGCTTACTTGTAGAATAAGGGAACCCACCTTACCTAAAGTATATAATATACATTGTCCCAGAGTAAGAGTAACTTTTCCATTGTTTGGCTTTCAAATACAAGGGGATTTATGTTGCCAATAACATTTTTGGTACCTCATTAAGCTTTCCAAAATATGAAAAAGAAATAATTGGTGCAGGCAGGCACTGTTACATTCAGTACATATGTTTTCTAAACTCTTAATAGTTTTGGAATTCCTTTCAAGAAAATACTCAATTTTAACCAATTATTTTCCAACCTTTTTAAGAGAAGCTATATTCAATCCTTTGGAAAATTCAGTATTATTTTTAAGTGGCATTTGATATGTGATATTTTTCAATCCCAATTAATTTTGAATGAAAAAGTCTCCAGCTTTTTAGCATTGGATACACTATGATATCATCCTTATTTTCTTTGGGAATTTCTGTTTTCATATTTAGCAAAATATATGAAACTTTTTCATGATTCTTTAATGAATGTCCCCAGGCTTCATCTTGTCGTGCATTTTGTTGGGTAAAAGAAAAAGGTTATATCCATTTATTATTTACATTACTAGCTACTTGCCCATCAAAAATGAGCCTTCAGCACTCATTGTGTGGCTTGCAATGAGCGCCTTTGGCACTCCTTGGTAGCCTCTCCCTCTGTCTACTGTACCAACTTCATAATGCTCAGCCTCATTTTCATCCTGTTTCAGAATTTTTACGTTTTTTCAGCCATTATTTTTTTCCTCACGTAGTCGTTTTAGATCAACGAAAAACACCAAAAAGTGCTCAAATTCACTAGCAACCTCACTCACAGGCTTCCTGGCTATCCGCCTGTGCTGTGTTTAAGTGTGTTTTTATTTTTTATTTTTTTATTTGGCTGTTTTCCGGGGTCTTTTGAGTTACGCACTTAAAACTATTTCGGCCTTTAAATTAGTAAACTGCGTACCTTGTGATCAGTGGCAAAGTGCAATGTTTTTTGGCTGCTATCGCGGCCATCGACATTAGCACCTTCTGTTATAGGTTGTTATAGGGTTGCGGTGCTCGTCGTTAGCCCTGCAATGAGCACCATTGTGCTCATTGCAGCCTAAGTCCTGCGGGCCTCGCGATGAGCACCTGTGGCACTCATCGTGAGGCCTGCAATGAGCGCATTTAGCGCTCATTGCAGCCTACCTCACAGTTGCGTGCCTCAACTGCTCGCCTTGCGAGGCCCGTGGGACTTATTTAACATTGTGTGACCAACATTGCAATGTGACAAACACTGACAACTATATATATGTGATATGGTTGTCCATTGGTCTTGCTATTACCACTGTACATATAGACAAACACTTATAGTATGCCTTTTTAAAATGTGAGGGGTTAAATCATTTTTTTTTCAGAAAATACATTTTGAGTTTATAAAATAAACTTCAAGCGAGACTCGAGCCAATTCAAAAGATGCAACTTTAAGATAATGTGTGCTAAGACATACGCATCTCACTTTTAAACTCCATCGACTCCTTCAAACATTATCGAGCAGGTGTTAAGATAACGCACAATGGTGTAGTATATTGACCAAAATTATTTGCAGACATAATTAGAACAGAGGTCACATATACTCCCTAATAATCCATTTTTAATATATAGCGCTAGGTTGCCCTCCAGCGTACAGAAACAGATATACACAACATATTTATCAATACATTTTAATTTATACATATAGATGCAAACAGGGAGTAACTATTTGTAATTGGTGGAAACCAACATTGTGACGATGAGGAAGAAATTGTTTATCAGATAAAGAGAGAAGGTGCTGGGTCTTGATGTGTTTTCCGGTCTTTTGTCTCTTCCTGGTCTTTTACTCCGCTTTTTCTTCTGTACTATTTTCTGGCTGGTCTTTTCTGGCTTATATGACAGTCCTGTTCTTGAAAAATACCTGACTCTCATCCTTGGGCATAAACCTATGCCCCCTTCATATCTTCCCTAAGATATCTTACTATATATGTCTATCCAAATTCTATTCTATCATCACAAATCTTCATAACAAACCAATAATATAAAGAGGGATTACTTCAGACTATCTTGGGAAGGAATCCTAAAAATGAGACAGATGTTATCCTGAAATTCTATAGATAGTATGTATAAACTGGTTTAACTTTTTCATTTGTAGTAGAGTTAAAATTAGCCCAATATACCACAATCCTTTTGTTACCCTTTTGTGAATGGTCACAGAACCAAAACTCATTAGCACCGGCATTCCAGACTGTAGATGTTAATCAATATATTTCAATCTGTGCCCATATTCTCTAAAACAGATTGATTTACTTTATTCAATAATGTAACCATTTAACTATGTTACAAAACCAATTCTTAAAAACTCCTATACAGCAAACCATACTTAGCAATACTCAACATACAGATATAGTCTTGTATTGCACAATCAACAAAACTGTCTTACATCATTATTGATTGAATTGACCGATTTGATAGATTAAATTAAATGTAATCAATTTTGATGTAAGACCAGTAACCAAGTAATAGCTTGCCAATACCTAAATACAAAGGTTATTTAGCTTGCAACCTCAGATACAATATAACCAATTTTGATACATATTGCTTCAATATATATTTCTATATTCTAACTGCCATATAGATTGTTATATCATATTTAGCTATTTACTGCTTCCATAGAGTAACAGGTTATATTGCTAATTATTAATATCATGTATACTGTAACAAATAGTCAGCTGATTATGTATATACTCTGCATATCATTTCTATATTGCACTAACCAAATATAGACAGACTGTTAACCAAACTTTATAAGACTATAAACACTGTTTATATACTCCTATATTGAACTAACCAAATATAGATTGTATTCAAATCAATTGTTAATCCACATTTGATAAGTTTGTATACACTGCTTATTGATCTCTGTATTGATCTAACCAAATATAAAGTGTATTAAGATTAATTGTTATCCAACCATGAAAAAGAGATTGTAAAAGACACCAGGTAGATTGAATATTGTGATCTAACTAAATGTCAAAAGAGCAGGGAGGACAGAATATCCCTTCCAAAGTCAGAAAGGGCCCCCCACTGCAGGCACAAGGAGCTGGTGGCCCTCCTTAGTGCCATCCGTGCCCACCACATCATCTTATCAGAGGGAAGGGAGGTAAGGCCTGGGCCCAGGGCCCAGGCCTGGAAGGAGGCAGCAGCCGCAGTCGCGAGAGTTGGCCTGGCTGATCGGAATGTGAGGTCCATCAAGCATCGCTTTGACGACAGCCAGGCAAAAGTGAGGAGGATGATGCAGGAGGAGGAAAGAGCAGCTACAAGTGTTGGCCCCCAAATGACTATGAAGTATACAGAGTGGGGGAAATGGTGAGCCAGGTGCCTGTGCCTATTTACCAACATACCAATGTCAATGATTGCCACCAATGAGAAAGTGATGCCAGCTCCCAGGATTCAGCAAGCTGACAAATCACTTCCATTACTGTGCACAACACGAATAACCATCCAATACAGGGTCCATGTATGGGTGTGCACACTGCAGCATATGCAGATACAGACGGTGTAGGGATGGCTGTGCAGTGTAGTGTACTAGCCTATCAGGGAACACACCTCTGCAGCATCTCAATAATGAGATATGGTCACTGAACACTGACCAGCACTTTCTGTATAGTATGAATATGCATATACAGGATGCAGCAAATGTTTGTTATGAGCCAATAACAGCCAAGCTCATGATCCAAAGACTTGATCACATCTAGTAAATAATAGCTCCACACAGTGGAAGTTCAGTGAATGATCCAGGTTCAACATATCTAGATATCAGATATCTAGGAATACATGGCAATGAATAGACCAATTACTGTTATTAACTCATATACCTTTCTCCTCTGGGTTTGATAGTGAGCCAAAGGCAGGGGTGCCAACTCAATCAGAACCGCTTATCATGGGCCGAGCCCCCGTCCATCAGGAGCCAGCACAGGAGGAGGAGGCAGGAAGAGGAGCAGAGGGCCTGGGAAATGAGGAAGAGGACTATGGATTCATGTGGTCAGTAAGGGGTCCTGAGGGACCTTCAGCCGGTGGCATTTAGCTCACATGCCCTGAATACGATCAACCAATATACCAATACGAACTTAATTGGTGAATATAATATGTACTAATGCAGATATTGACATCCTCTCAGGAATCTGAATATGAGAACACAAACTGTTTCCTGAAGTAATTAACAGACATTATGGCCACTGACCCTTGTGTTATAACTATCATTTAAAATAATATGTGATAACACCTGTATCCCAGATGAATGTGATACCAATACGGCTAAACAATATTATATACTGTAGAGATGGTGATAGTACAGATAGTACAGCTAAGCATTCCTTGTGAGATTACACATAATTATTAATGATGACTATTCTTTTAACACAACATCTACCTAATGGTTAGTAATGCTTGCAGATGAAGATCAGGTAAGTTGGTATATAGTTACAGTTGCAGTATTTGACACTGTACTATACATGTCTTCTTTTTTAGATTTTTATTTTCCTCTGTCTTTTTTTCTTTTTCAACTTTTTGGAACACACTGTATGTGTGTAACTGATTTGGATTACATAGTCCAGGTGTTTATGCATCTGGTCAATTGAGCAGATGAAGACCATATGTAAGTGCTATGCATATTACTGGTTACTTCTCTTAAAATGAGTTATGTATTATGAGATTTTCTATTCATTGTATTATGTGACTCTGGTAGATGCTAAGCATCATTATTATTAGTATTATTCAGTATTGCCTTTGAACCCCTTAGGTTTTCACAGACCCCTTAGGTTTTTAACAGACAGCCTACTGTCCTTCCCGGATCCACCCACACCACATCCATGTTAATAATGCACAGTCGGATACATTTATGGAATATCAACATACATTCCCCAATCATATTGTACAGAGATCATCTTTCTGTATACTCAAGTGGGGCACCTGTCCATATCCTGGGTTGTTGAGCTTACAGTAATGCATCAAGCAGGACAATACTGCAGACCCTATATCATATTTGCTTACATGACCTGCTTATCTTCATTAGGCCCTGTCCCTCTAATCTGATCTCCTATGGATATATTCATGTCTGATAACATCTCTCTGTGCAGAGTGAAGCCCTTATGTCCAGTATCTCTCACTATTGTTACCCCTGTCCCTGGGACCCCAATCCTATACTTTATTAGCTTCCTTATGGACTGACCAGCAGTTTCATAGCAAACATCCACATAGTATTACAACAACCTACATGTAATACATGTAATAATCAGCATACATTGGAACAATGATACATTAAAATAACTGAGCCATGGGATACCTAGAACTATAATACATAGGGGAACAGGCCCCAGACCGGGGTCATATGGCTGACAATAGTCCACCCATTCACATTGCACATAACACCTAACATTGGCTTGCAGTGTGCCATCCTTATTAATTAATTTATACATATTTACTGTCCAACATATTTCAAAAAATAATTTTCTTTATGATATTTGTTCATTGAAGAATGTTGTGCAATTAATTGTGATGAACTTCCATGCTTTTGTATTGTTATAAAGTGGTTTAATTTTTTTTTTATTGCTGCTAGGGCACTCTTAAGTCTTTAAAAAGCCTTTGTGAGTCCTATTTGGAACCCACAATATTTTTGAAAAAATGTTGATACATTTTCGATTTACGGGTTAGAAGACAATTGCAGGCTACATAAACGGTTGTAATGGAAGATCGATTTTGCATCTTTAGCAATGGTAACATTTGCGGCCTTGAAACATTAAAGGAGGAGATAGAAGGAAGTTATGTTTTTGACAACCGTGGTGCTTTTGAGCCTGTGAATTGCAAATGGAATTTGAGTAGCAAAATGTAGCCAATTGAATATCAATAGCATTTATGGGCTCAAGTAATTACAATTTGGGAAATAGGGGCTAATGTCTCTAAATTTTTCATTATCCACTCTATTACTATTCTGTGTAAAATTGACCAGTTAGCCAATTCTATATTTGGTAAATTTAAACCTTCTCTGTTATTTATCTGCCATAGTTTTCCAAGACTTAATCATTTTCTCTTTTTATTCCAAATACATTTTTTAAATAATTTGTGTATTTTTTGTGTGTTCTCTTTTTTAATAAAGGTTTTGAAACAGAATTCAAGGACACATTACCATTTTAATTACACTAATTCTTCCTAAAAGCGATAAAGGGTAATTCTTCCATAATGTCAAATCTCATTCTATTTTACTTAAACATTTATAGCTATATGAGTATATTTTTTGAATAGTAGAAGCCAGTTTTATACTGAGATATCCCATAGAATGTTTTTTTGATTTTAAATGGAAATTTCAATGTATCTTGTTCCTGATTTAACCATAGTGCCTCAGATTTTGCAGTATTAATACTATATCCCAAAAAAGAGAAATATTCTTTCACTACTGTCACTACTTTAGGTATATTGTCCTGAGGTCTGTCCTCAACTAGTAATAAATCATCTGCATAAAGTTATATAGTAACATTGTTACATAGTAATTAAGGTGGAAAAATACTTTTAGTCCAACAAGTTCAACCTTTTAAGATCTCCTCTGATCTGCAATAAGCGGATTAATTGTTAATTGTTAATTGATCCAGAGGAAGGCAAACCCAGTGAAACTTTGCCAAATGTCTCAAAAGAGGAAGAAAAATATAAAATTCCACACTGAACCCAGATACTGGGGACTGTACTCCTCCCAGGATCAATACTCACTCTCTAATTATCCAGGATATCCCTATATGCCCTTTTTATTTACAAATATATCCAATCCCTTTTTAAAGTTATCTATCGAATCCGCTGTCACCACTTCCCTTGGTAGAGAATTCCACAGATTCACCACCCTTACTGTGAAGAACCCTTTTCTTTCTTTAAGGTGAAATCTTTTTGCTTCTAAACTCAAAGGATGTCCTCTTGTCAGTTGAAAACCTCTTGGCACAAAAAGTTCACTTGACAAAGCCTTGTATTGACCCTGGATATATTAATATAAGGTAATCATATCCCCTCTTAGATGCCTTTTTTTCTAGGGAAAATAAGTTTAATTTGGTTAGTATTTCCCCTTATTAGTTTTGTTGCCCTTATCTGTACTTTTTCTTAGCTCTAAAATGTCCTTTTTATGTAGTGGTGCCTGAAATTGTACTCCATATTCCAAATGAGGGTTTACTATGGATTTGTAGTGGCAGAATCATATTTGCTTCTTAACACATGCTAATATTTTACTTGCCTTTGCAGATGCTGCTTGGCATTGAGCACTGCTACCTAGATGGTTGTCCACAAGTACTGTCAAATCCCTTTCAATATCAGATACTCCTAGATTTGCTCCATTAAGAATATAAATTGCATGGCTATTTTTCCTTCCCAGATGCATAAATTTACATTTATTTGTATTAAATCTCATCTGCCATTTAGATGCCCATTCCTCAATTTTATGTAAATCCCTTTGGAGGGAAAGCACATCACTATCTGTTTTAATTACCTTGCACAACTTTGTGTTGTCAGCAAAAATGAAGACACTACTTTCCAGTCCCACCTCTAAGTCATTAATAAATATGTTAATAAGGAGAGGGCCTTATACTGATCCCTGAGGAAACCCATTTACCACATTAGTCTAATCGGAGTATGTTCCATTTACCACAACACTTAGCTTCCAGTCTTTTAGCCAGCTTTCGATCCATGAGCAGATATTTACTGAAATTCCTGTATCCCTTAGTTTGCACAATAGTCTTTCATGTGTCACTGTATCAAAAGCCTTTTGCAAAATCCAAAAAGGCTACATCCACTGAGTTGCCTCGATCCAGGTTCATTACTAACCTCCTCATAGAAGCTAATTAGATTTGTTTGACCTGACCTATCCCTCATAAATCCATGTTGACTCCTACTTATAATCCTGTTCAAATATACATATTCTTGTATATTATCCCTTATTAAGCTTTCTAAAAGCTTTCCCACTACACTATAATTCCCCGGATGTACTCTTGCTCCCTTCTTGAATATAGGTATTACCTCTGCTTTTCGTGTTGAGTGAATCTTGAAAAATGTAATATAATGGCTTGGCTATTACTGAACCCATTTCCCTCAATACCCATGGATGTATTCCATCAGAACCTGGGGCTTTATTACCATTTATTTTGTCTAACCTCTTCTGGATTTCTTCCTGTGTTAACCAATTATTTGTTGAAGGTAGTGTAGCCCCATTATATTTCAGTGTCCCAACCACTGGTACCTCCCTTGTGTATACTGAAGAAAATAACAAAATTTAGCTCATGTCACTAATTATCAGAGGGCCTGTTTCTTCCTGTGTTAACCAATTATTTGGTGAAGGTAGTGTAGCCCCATTATATTTCAGTGTCCCAACCACTGGTACCTCCTTTGTGTATACTGAAGAAAATAACCTATTTAGCTCATGTCACTAATTATCAGAGGGCCTGTTTCGTGTTATAATGTTGCTATAGCTTCCCTCCTGGCCTTCTTCCTATTAATATATTTAAAAAATAGTTTAGGGTTAGTCTTACTCTCTTTTGCAACTACTTTTTCAATTTCTATTTTAGCCAGTCTAACAGCTCTTTTACAAGCCTTGCTGATTTCCTCTTGTGTCAGTGTGACATTTTTTGAATGACGTCTTTTCGTTAAGTGTAAAGTATTCAAAGTGTAAGAGGAACAGAAACTGTAACAGTATTTTTTGCTACAAGTGACATATACCGTAACTAAATTTTTTTTAAATATATGACTAATTTGCTGATATGACATCATTGTAAGGCCACATGAAGGGCTTATGTGGAGACAAACCATATATATTGTTTATTTTACTGTAGACTACAGCATAATACAAAGTGCTGGGACATTATAGTGGCTTTTTTTAAAATCAATGTCGTAATTAGTTTGTGTAATGTAATGTGAACAAGTTGTATGTTGTATGCATGTTGCAGAGGGCAAGAACAAGTAGCACCAGATCGAATTAAGTGGTTGGGTCAAAGCCAAAAGGACACCTATATGCATCTGGAGGAAAGAAAAGTCTGCTGCTGCAAAGAACAGATCAGCATAGGAGCCTGGAATATTAGAATTATGAACCAAGGCAAACTAGATGTGGTCAAGAATGAGATGACAAGGTTAAACATTGATATCCTGGGAATTAGTGAACTTAAATGGACTGGAATGGGACATTTCAGACAATCACCAGATCATCCATCTACTTTGGTTAGGAATCCAGCAGAAGAAATAGAGTAGCCATCCTAGTTAATAAAAGGGTGGCCAAAGCAGTGCTCGGTTACAACCCAATAAATTATAGAATAATTTATACTCAAATTCAAGGCAAGCCAATTATCAAATTGATCCAAGTCTATGCTCCAGCCATAGATGCCGAAAAGACTGAAGTTGTCCAGTAATAGACATAACACCAAGAAAAGATTCATGGGTGTAGGAACTGGGAGGGATGAGGGGGACAAATCTCCCCCCCCCCCCCCCAATATTTCTCATTGTGTATATGGATACTAAAGCTGTATCCTTCCCAGAATTATTTTGGTTCCTACACCCCTTATCACGTCATAGATATGACACCAAGACACAAAGAAAATATGTTACTATCATCATAGGAGATTGAAATGCTAAAGTAGAGAACCAAAAGACACCTGGAATAACTGGCAAGTTTTGCCTTGGAGTAAAAAATGCAGGTCCGAGTTTAGTAGAATTCTGTCATGATAATTCTCTTGTCATAGCATACACCCTTCTTCCAACATCCTCCGAGGTGACTATACACATGGACATCACCTGATGGACAACATAGAAATTAGACTGACTATATACTTTGCATCCAAAGTTGGCATCAGAGGGGTCATAACAAGATAAATATAATTACAGTTGGGACCTGCTACAGATCCTAGTATTTTTTCCTAAGGCTGGTGCTTTTGGTGAAAGGTGTCATGGTACTGGTCCATATGCTGTTAGCAGGGACACATAAAAACGATGATCTGATGAGCAGGATTGGTCTAGTGACATTTTCAAGCCCTACCAAATAGCAGATTGTGACAATCCCAATCGCTCAAAAAAGGCAGTGTCAAAGAGTGCTCAAAATATTGAAAAATTGCACTAGTTTCACATCAAAGTAATGCTTAAAATTCTATAAGCTTCAACTCCAACAATTTATGGACCAGGAACTGCCAAATGTGCAAGCTTGGTTCCGCAGAGGAAGAGGCACAAGAGATCAAATTGCCAATGTCCACTGGATAATAGAGAAAGCAAGGGAATTCCAGAAAACCATTTACTTCTGCTTCATAGACTATCGTAAAAGCCTTTTGACTGTGAGGATCACAACAAATTTTGGTATGTTCTTAAAGAGATGGGAGTACCAGATCATCTCATCCTCCTCCTAAATCTGTATGTGGGCCAAGAAGCCGCGGTCAGAACTGAACATACTTTAATATTGGAAAGGGAGTGAGTCAAGGTTGTATATTGTTACCTTATTTATTCATTTTGTATACAGAGTACATTATGTGTAAGGGTAAAAGAAGAGAGTTCAAAAAGTGGCCTGCTGCTTAATGTCAAAATGATAAAGATCATGGCAAACAGCAATCTCAATTCCTGTCAGAGAAGAAGTAGAGGCAGTTTTTTTCCCTGGGATCCAAGATCTCTGCAGATGGTGACTGTAGTCGTGAAATTAAGAGATGTTTGATTCTGGGGAAGAAAGCTATGTAAATATATTAAAGATATTGAACTATCAATAAAGGTCAGCATATTTAGAACTATGTTATTTCCAGTAGTAACATAGGGATGTGAGAGCTGGGCTATAAAGAAGTCTGAATGCAGTAGAATTGACGCCTTTGAATTGTGGTGTTGGCAAAAACTACTGGAGGAGATAATTCTAAACTCATATTGGTGGGAGTATTCTATAAACCCCCAAATATAATTGAAAGGGAGGAACTGCAATTATTGTTACAGATTGGAAATGCAGCTAAGCATGGGCAAGTTATAATAATGGGAGACTTTAATTACGCTGAAATAAACTGGATAAATGAGACCAGCAGTTCAGCTAAAGGGATCAGGTTCTTGAGTACACTCACGGATCATGATCTGGCGAAGTTAATACAAGAACCTACTAGAAATGGGGCCATCTTGGATTTAGTCATCACAAGTAATAGTGATATAATATCAAATGTTAAAATAGGGGAACCCTTGGGGAACAGTGATCACAACACAGTCTCATTTGAGTTAAAGTTAGCCCTTTTAAAATGTTTAGTTTTTGTTGGCCCCTTATAACTCTGTTTTTTGTATTCAAAGGGGCCAACAAAAACAATTTTTTTTAAAAGGGCTAACTTTAATGGGCTAAGGGCAGAAATACAACAAATACAGCCTTATTACATTGCAATTCGGCAAATTCTAAACTGCTCTATATAAGCACATGGCATATTTTTTTAAAGACGTTTTTAGTTCGTGAAGACCTTGCTTTCAGAAGTTCGTCGACTAAAAACTTTTGTAAAAATCTATGCTCTGTGCTTATATAGAGCCCTTTAGAATTGGCTGAATTGCAATTTAATAAGGCTGATAGACTGGGATAAAGAACTTACAGGGAAAAATACTGAAAATAAATGGCCAACATTCAAACCCTTACTAAATATACATACACATTGGCATGTACCATGTTGAAATAAAATGAAAAGGAGTAAATCACATCCCACATCGCTTAACAATGACGTAAAGATCATAATAAGGAAACAGAAACATGCATTTAAATTATACAAGAAGGAGGGAACAGAGGCAGCTTTATGTGACTATAAGGATATCAACAGGCTTGCAAAAGGGCTATTAGACTGGCTAAAATAGAAAATTAGAAGTCAGTTGCAAAGGAAAGTAAGACTAACCCTAAAATATTTTTTAAATATATTAATGGGAAGAAGGCAAGGAAGGAAGCTATAGGAAGATTACAATGTGACACAGGCCGTCTGATAATTAGTGACCAGGAAAAGTCAGATGAGCTAAATAGGTTCTTTTCTTTGGTATATACAAGGGAGGTACTATTGGCTGAGACACTGCAACAAAATGGGGCTTCACTACCATCACTAAATAATTGGTTAAATAAACCCCAGGTCCTAATGGAATACATCCGAGGGTACTAATGGAACTGAGTTCTGTAATAGCCAAACCATTATATCTAATTTTTCAAAACTCACTCACCATAGTGTCGCTACCAAATGACTGGAGAAAATCAGAGGTGATACCTATATTTAAGAAGGGAGCAAGAGCAAATGGTTAATAAGTGACAGTATACAAGAATATTTATTTTTGAACAAGATCATAAGTAGCAGTCAACATGGATTTATGAATGATAGATCATGTCAGACCAATCTAATTAGTTTCTATGAGGAGGTAAGTAGAACTTGGATCAGGGCAACTCAGTGGAAGTACTCTTTTTGGATTTTACAAAGACTTTTGATGCAGTGCCACATGGGAGACTTTTGAGCAAACTAAGGGATACAGTAATTGCAGTAAATATCTGCTCATGGATGGAGAACTGACTAAAAGACAGGAAGCAAAGGGTTGTTGTAAATGGAACAAATCCCTAGTACGCCCTCATTTGGAATATAGAGTATAATTTTGGGCACCAGTTCATAAAAAGGACATTTTAGAGCTCTAAAAAGTACAGAGAAGGGCAACAAAATGAATAAGGGGAAGGGAGGTGCTAAGTTATGAAGAAAGACTAACCAAATTAACCTTATTTTCCCTAGAAAAAGGGGTTTACAAGGGGATATGCTTAGCTAATATAAATACATCCAGGGTCAATATAAGGCTTTGTCAAGTTTTGTACCAAGAGATTTTCAACTGACAAGAGGACATCCCTTGAGGTTAGAGGAAAAAAGATTTCACCTTAAAGAAAGAAAAGGGTTCTTCACAGTAAGAGGGGTTAAACTGCTGACAGAATTCGATAAATAACTTTAAAAAGGGATTATATATATTTTTTTTAAAAGAGGGCATTCAAGGTTATCCTAAATAACTAGCAAAGGAATATTGATCCAGGGAGAAACTCAATCGCCAGTTTCTGGGGTCAGGTAGGAATTTTGCTTTTTTTTCCCCTTATGAGACAATTAGCAAAGTTTCAATGGTTTTTTTTTTTCTGTTTGCCTTCCTCTGGATCAATTAAAAATTATTAACAAACAGTCCACAGCATCAGAAGAGATCTAAAAAGGTTTAACTTGATGGACTAACAGTCTTTATTCAACCTCAAATACTATCAGCCTTATTAAATAGCGATTTGGCCACAAATCGCAATATTTTTTTTACAGAAGTTTTTAATTAGTGAACTTGTATCCAAAAGTAAGGTCTTCACTAACTAAAAACTTCTGTAAAAAAATATGCTCTGTGCGTATATAGAGCTCTATTCAATTGGCTGAATGGCAATTTAATATGCTGTATGTAACTATGTAACTACTTAGTTGGACTGCAAGAAGATCCAATAAATCAGTACTTCAGGAAAACAAGACAAACTGTTCACAAGAAGGTATGACCATGAGGCTGAAGCTCAAATATTTTGGCCATATCATTAGACACTGATGCTGAGAAAGATTGAAGGCACAAGAAGAAGGAGACGACAGTGGCTGAGATGGATAGGTGAGGTCACTAAAACAATGAACATGAACTTGATGGAGCTCAGAGGGGCAGTGACTGAGAGATGTACCTGGCAAGCTGCAGTCCATAGAGTCACGTAGAAATGGATGTGTATGAACAACTAAATAACAACAATAAAAGTATATTTGTATAGCATCATCAATGTGCACAGCTCATGTGTACAACACAGTTACATGACAATACAAGTGCTCTAATGCAGTGATTATTAAAGGGATAGACACACATCAAATAATATGCAGCAACACTATTGATTATCACCACAGCATCCTGGAAATTATGGCATCTACACCAAAACATTAGCTCTTAGAATATGGGGTGGGAGAAATGTCAGCATGGGCAGCCTTAGACCTTAAGGAGAGGAGGAGGTGACATTGATGCTCGCTACATGGGTACATCACTAGATAGCACAAGCCAGGAACTGTGTTTTCCCAGGGAGCATTTAAGGAACACGCTGTTAGAGGCACAAGGACAGGGGATACAGGAACAAATCATGACAAGGGGGATTGTACTAATGTGGTCTAGCTGTTCAGGAAAGCCAACAAGAACACAATGAGGCTGTGGAGAGGCACATGGAGCAACAACAAACTTACATCAAGGCCAATCTTGGGTACTCCCATCCTGTAAGTTCCCACACCATTGTTTTTGGGCATGTGGCAAGATGTATACCAATAATATTTATGTGAAATTATAGCAAGTGTTCTTGTATTAGTTCATTATTAATAATACCTCTCATGGTGACACTGAACAGTGCTACAATGTTTACTTTTCCTGAGTATTAACTCACAAACATCACCAATAATGTTGTTCAAGTATGATATAAAAAAACTATGATGAAACACATAAAATAGTGCTTGAACTCATTTTGGAAATATTATTACATGTGATCATTTGGAAAACACGACTGTGTCACTGTAATGGGCTGGAATGTTCACATAACAATGAACACTAAATAGAGATACTTATTTCAGAAGAATGGCACACTTTTAGGTGTTATGGGCAACAGTATGTGAAATGATGATATAAACATCACTATTAACATAGAAAGTGTAAACACTTGGCTATGACAACATCACATCACAATTAACTTAAGATTAATAATATGCAAACATATGATTATGGTACTCAAATGTATAAAGGGATGGCTATACAGGAAGATGATATATGTACAAATATTTAATTGTTACATAAAAGTTGTGTATGTTGATGTCTCTAAACATTAACCATTAAAAACACACGGAAACAGTGATAATGGTATAAAACAAAATATATTATATACCCAGAGAACACTCATAAATGTCATTAATATTATGGGTCTGGTGTGGGCAGATCCGAGAGGGCAAGAGGCTGTTCTGTAAAAAAGGACTAATGTAAAGCTATTCAGTAAAACTGTATAATAATAATGATTAGCAACTTGCCGGTGAAAAATGACGACAATGAAATTTGAAGCCTGGCAATGCTGTGTGCCACACAATGCGAGGCTCTCCTACCTCTAACTTGCGGGCTAAAGGTGCTCACCGCCTACTGGTCACCACACGACACTCATTGCAGGTGTCAGCCATCCTGCAACTTTCGGTCCTCGCAATGAGCCCAGCGATGATCGCCTTTGGTGCCATTGCAAAGCCTGTCCCCACTCTCTCACCCCTGTATCACTTTCCCCCTCTCCCTCCCCTATGTCTGTTTCCCCCTCTCTCCCTCCCCTGTTTTTTCCTCTTATCTCCCTCCCCTGTGTCTCTTTTCCCTCCTCTCTCACCCCTATGTCTCTTTACTCCCACTCCCTCCCCTGTGTCTTTTTCCACCCTCTCCCCCCTCTCCCTCCCCTGTGTCTTTCTCTCTGCATTTATGGGTGAGAAACCATTTGCAGGCTTGGAAAATTGATAATTTGCCCCAAGCCCGAAATGTTTCCGATTTACAGACTTGAAAAAAAATTACTACGGCTTTACAGCCGCCATTTTTATTCTCGCTTAGCCGCTCTGAGACCTCCCAAAAACACCAATTAAATAGCAAATTAGCTTGTAACCTCACTTACAGGCTCCCTGCCTCTCCCCTGTGCTGTGTGTGAGGTTGTAAGTTAATTTTCTAATTAATTGGCGTCTTTTGGGGGTCTCCCAACGGCTTCCGAAATACGGGCTTGAGAAAAATGGCGGCCGCTAAACCTGTAATTTTTTTGAAGCCTGTAACTCGTAAGACATTTGGAGCCTCTCCCCTCCTCTTCGTTACGGGCCTCGCAATGAAACACTGTACAATAAATAGTTATAGATTTTTCCTCCTTTTTTATTTTTGTATTTTTACCATAATTTTTGATTATATTGCTAATTTTTCTGAACAAAATGTATGTGCGTAATTGGATTACATAATCAATGAGTTATTGCATCTGTTTAATTGAGCAGATGAAGACCGTATATATATATATATATATATATATATATATATATATATATATAAGTGCTATGCCCATTACTGGTTACTTCTATTAAATGGTGTGATGTCTGTGGTGATTCTAGTAGATGCTAGGCATCACATATAATAGTTGTCGTAATTGCAAGTTTGTCAGCAATGTTACGGGTTGCGAACCCACTAAATTTAACTCAGTAAATTAGATAAAAACAGAAATAATAGTGACTACACCATCTCTTCTCAATGGCATTCCACATTGAACATCAATTGGGGAAATAACAAAAATAACCATATGTGTCCAAAGAGAAGAGGATAATGGTCCGAGTGATGGTTGGATGGTTTCACCACATAGGCCATGAACCTCTACTCTATAGCCAGACAAATAGATATTCTGTGAGGAGTTTTGATGACAAGGTGAAAATATTCGATGCAGCACCTATTTCCTCTTCTTTCTAAGCACAGGGCCCTCTCCCTTCTACCATGCTGAGGGAGTGTTGGAGGGAGTGGTATATCCTCCTGTCCTGGCTTTGTATCAGCTGGAGTTAGAGGAAGTGGTATGCCCTCCAGTCTAAGCTGTGTTTCAGCTGGAGTTGGAGGTATATATGAGATAAGAATGGCATAGGCTGAGATTCAGATGGTGGTGGAGGCTGGAGTACCAAAGATTGAAGAGCTATGTGAGTGTGATGGGATATTTCAATCTGAACTTCCATAAGTGATCTCTGGGCCTCCCTTACCTAGTAACTCTCCATCTTTAAATTATGCCTTCTCATCTCACCTTGTATGAGCATTTTGTTGTTATACAGTGCCTTTGATGTTATCTGAATGCCTGTCCATCCTTTTACTAAAGTAAAATGTTTTGGTAGGACTGGTCACACAATATATCTCTGAATGTTCTGTCTTCTTGCTGCAGACTTGTGGGGAATTGGAGATATGTCCTGGGATGTTACCGGGCATTTCAATAGGAGGAGGTGTCAGCTGTGGAGGTAGTGGTGGAGGAGTGGAAAGGTCATGAGGAGACAGTTTTGTGAGTAGCACAGCTGGCAGTGGGCCTGGTTGTTCCTGGCTCCAGAACATGGGACGAGGTGGCAGTGGTGCTTGCTCCTGGTAGATGGTAGTAGGTAGAGGTGGCATTGGGGGTGGAAGCAGAGAGAAGTAGACAGAAATCTCTGGGAGGGACCAAGAGGATTCTTATAATTTCCAGACAGTGGCTGCTCTCATACTGAATGAGGTCCTGGGCCTTCTGACCTAGTTAGTGGTTCCTATCCAAACCCTTGCCAATGATCATTTGGGACATCTCCATAATCAGGATCTACCTCAGGTGGAGGTGACACCACCACCCGTAGCTCCATGGATACTGAAAACAGTGCCAAATAGTGTATGAGTTAATATTATATGAACATTTGGTTGCTGTGTGTTTCTGTATACAGAGGCTCACTTCAGACATAATTGGCTTTAATTGATTGTATTACACCAGTGTTCCTCAACAACTAATATTGCAGATCAGAGGAGATCTCAAAAGGTTGAACTTGATGGACTGAAAGTCTTTTTTCAAACTCAATTACTATGTAGCTAGCTAACTTTGTAACTACAGTCCTCATGGGCCACCAACAGAGCTCTCTCTATGAGCCCTCTCTCTCTCTCTCTCTCTCTCTGTGAGCCCTCTCTCTGTTTTCTGGCTAAAATGTTTTTGCTGTTTGCACATGTATGTTTATGTTAACTAAAGGTGAACTAAAATAAGTTTAAAATTACTTACACTGGCCCTTTCAATTTTAGCTATTTTAAGTGTAAATTAGCTGACAAAGTTCCCCCTCTGTAACTAGCTTTATCTAAAGTAGTTAAATATAAAAATATATAGTATGCTCTGCAGGAAGAGCATGTCACTTAGTTAAATCAGCATAATCAGGAAAACATTTTAACTGTTTAAGCATTTGTCATTATCCATACTGTATGTATACCAACAATTCAAGATGTTCTTGCTTATCACCACCAACTCTATTATGTTAATATATGTTTGAAATATCCAGCACTAAAGCTCAATTATCTAAAACTTCCACACAAAAAAATATAATAGCACATTTCAATTATATTTATTTATATCTGTACTTTTCAATAAGTGGGACCTTTGCTGTGTCCATTTAATACAATCTGTGTAATAGTTATTTTGCACATCTGTGTGTTTATCCAAATATCGTCCACATGAGACCCAGTACAGCTGAAGTATCTCTGGAATTCCAGTGGCATTTGTTCCTCTGGCTAATTTGTGACTTAGAATGTTGGATTTTATCCAAGTCTTATGATGGCCACCAAGCTCAATAATCATCTGATGATTTAAACAATGAGCTGGAGTGTCTCTTAATAACTTCCTATGGTCATCACAAGACTATTCGTCATGTCAAAATTAGTTGTTTGTGAAGTCGGCAGAAAACTGTGACACAAGAAGGTAAAGTCCCTAGAGTGACACAGAAAGGCCCCAGTTATTGCAGTAAAGTATTTATATAAATAAATATAATTGCTACTGGTTGTTATTAAAATGCTAGCGCCTTGCCCGTCAAAAAATGATGGTCAATAAAATTGTAAGGCTGGGAATGCTGTTTGGCACACAATGTAAGGTTTTTGGTCATCTGATCACCTTCGGCGCTCATTGCAAGCCCTGAGCTGAGCGCCTTGTGCGCTCACTGCGAGGCTCGCAAAGAGCACACTCTGAGCTAATTGCCGGCCTCTCCGCTCGTGTCATTTTGATGGTGTGAGCACCTTTGGCGCTCATTGCGAGCCTCTCCTCTCATGTACTTTTGCTCCTCTGAGCACCCTCGGTGCTCATTGTGAGCCCCATGCTGAACGCCTTTGGCGCTCCTTGCGAACCTTTCCTCTGCACTACTTTTGGTTCTCTGAGCACCCTGTGCACTGATTGTAACCCCCGCGCTGAGCTCCTATGGCGCTCATCCCGTGGCTCCCAATGAGCGCCTTTGGTACTCATTGCAATGCTCTCCGCTCGTGTACTTAAGGTCTTCTGAGCACCCTCGGCGCTCACTGTGAGCCCCACGCTGATGCCTTTGTGGCTCATTGCGATCCTCTCCCCTGGTCCTTTTTTTTTTATATATATATATTTTTTAATTCTAATTAATTAATTAATTAATTAAATAATAAATTAATATACTTTACCTATTTGTAATTAATATATCCAGCATGCAATGTAAATTTGCACTGTTGCTGACCTGTCTATGCGTTACGCAGGTGTGGAGCATTTTCCATTGTCCCTAATAGTGTATTTTATACCCCGTACGTGCCTGTGTAAAAGTCTTATGTGTGTGGAGGTGTTTTGCGTGTTTAGGGGTGGAGTTGCCTAGTTTTCCTTTTTTTTTTGGCCGCCATTGTTTTTCGCACTTAGGCGATTTTCGTGTGTGGAAACTCAGCAAATTGTGGTTAAATTGTCGTGCAACCTGACTCCCAGACGTAGTGCCTGTCCCCCCGTGGTGTTTGTTTTGTATTTTTGATCATTTTGGTGGTGTTATTGTTACATAGTTACATAGTAATTTCGGTTGAAAAAGACTGTAGTCCATCAAGTTCAACCTTTTTAGCTCTCCTCTGATCTGCAATACGCAGATTTATTGTTAATTGATCCAGAGGAAGGCAAACAGAAAAAAAAGAACCCCAGTGAAACCTTGCCAATTGTCTCAACAGGGAAAAAATATAAAATTCCTTCCTGACCCCAGATACTCACGATCAGATTAATTCCTGGATCAGTACTCCCCCTCTATTTATCCAGGTTAGCCTTAATGGCCTTTTTATTTAAAAATATATCCAATCCCTATTTAAAGTTATTTATCGAATCTGCTGTCACCACCTCCTTTGATAGAGAAGTCCACAGATTAACCACCCTTACTGTGAAGAACCCTTTTCTTTCTTTAAGGTGAAATATTTTTACTTCTAATCTCAAAGGATGTCCCCTTGCCAGTTAAAAACCTCTTAGGACAAAGCCTTGTTCAGACACTGGATGTATTTATATAAGGTAATCATATGCCCTCTTAGACAACCGTTTTTCTAGAGTAAATAGGTTTAATTTTGTTAGTCTTTCTTCATAACATAGCCCCACCATTCCCTTTATTAGCTTTGTTGCCCTTCTCTGTTCTTTTTCCAGCTCTAAAATGCCCTTTTTATGTAATGGTGCCCAAAATTGTACTCCATAATATAAATGAGGGCGTACTAGGGATTTGTATAGTTGGAGGATTATATTTGCTTCCCTTGCTTCTATACCTTGTTTCTATAACCTTCTTAATACATGCTAATATTTTACTTTGCAGATGCTGCTTGACATTGAGTACTGTTACCTAGGCGGTTGTCCACAAGTACTCCCAAATCCCTTTCAATATCTGATATCCCTAGATTTGCTCCATTAAGATAATAGATTGCATGGCTATTTTTCCATCCCAGATGCATAACCTTACATTTATTTGTATTAAATCTCATCTGCCACATAGATGCCCATTCCTCTAGTTATGCAAATCCCTTTGGAGGAAAAGTACATTATTTTCTGATTTAATTACCTTGCACAACTTTGTGTCATCAGCAAAAATGGAGACACCACACTCCAATCCCACGTCCAAGTCATTAATAAATATGTTAAAAAGGAGGGGACCTAATCCCATTCTATACGTTGTATCACTACCCTTAGACAGTTAAAATCTGCCCTTTTAAAATTAAGAGTTTTCGTTAGCCCCTTACAGATATGTTTTTTTTAATTCAATCTCAAATGAGACTGTGTTGTGATCACTGTTTCGCAAAGGTTGCCCTATTTCAACATTTGATACTATATCAATATTATTTGTGTTAACTAAATCCAAGATTGCCTAATTTCTGGTAGGTTCTTGTATAACCTGGGCCAGTAATGATCTCTGAGTGTATTCAAGAGCCTGCTCCCCTTAGCTGAACTGCTGGTCTCATTTATCCAGTTTATTTCAGGGTAATTGAAATCTTCCATTACTAGGACTTGACCATGCTTAGCTGCATTTCCAATATGTAACAATAACTGCATTTCCTCACTTTCAATTATATTTGGGGGTTTATAGCATACTCCTACTAATATTATTTTTGAATTTGCTCCTCCGCTAATTAATCTACCCACAAACATTCAACATAACCGCTAGTTACACCATAAATATCTTCTTTGACTATAGGCTTAAAGTTAGGCTTAACATATAGACTTATCCCTCCTCCTCTTTTACCATTGCCTTTATCTTTCCTAAATAGGTTATAACCATCCAGATTAACAGTCCAGTCATGAGATTCATCCCACCACATTTCAGTAATGCCTATTAAATCCCATTTCTCATTAACTGCTAATAATTACAACTCTCCCATTTTACCTGGCAAGCTCCTGGCATTAGGAAGCATACACCTTATGTTGTGAGTCTGTAGTCCTGAAGTACCTGCCACTGTACTTGAGTTACTTAGCAATATCTCCCTATTGACTGTACTAACCCTCCCTATCTCCTCCCCCATGACTAGTTAATTTGTTCCTTACCCCCTCTACACTTAATACCCTATTACTTCTATCTCATCCCCCCCCCCCACCTTCTAGTTTAAAAACTCCTGCAGCCATTCTACAATCCTATCACCTAGCACAAAAACTCCCTCATCCTTAATGATCCCTGCTATAGAGATTGTACCTAAGTGAGAAGTCAGCCAAGTGCTCTAAAAACCCAAACCCCTCCTTAATGCACCACATTTTTAGCCACACATTAACCTCCATAAGCTCCTTCTGCCTCCCTGGGCTAGCACGTGGCACTGGTAGTATCTCAGAAAATACTACCTTGGAGGTCCTTGCCTTCAGCTTATTAACTAGTTCTATAAAATCATTCTTTAGGACACTCCTTCTTCCACTAACTTTGTCATTGGTACCAATATGTACCAAGACCGCCGGTTCATTTCCAGCCCCTCCCAATAATTTGTCTACCTGATCCACAACATGCTGAATCCGAGCACCCGGGAGACAGCAAACTGTTCGATTGCTGGGATCTGGGTGACCAATCACCCTGTCTACCTTCCTAATAATAGAGTCACCAACCACGAGAACCTGGCTGTTGTTCTGCCTATTCTGTCCTCCCACTCCTGCAGTAGAACTGTTCTCCTGGCTGTTAGAGGGAACAGCTGTATCTGGCATTGCCATTTCTGAATGGACAGTTTCACTCAATCTGGCAAATCTGTTGGTGCTTGCCAACTCAGAACTGGCCTCCCTCCTTCTCCTGTTCCCCCTGCTTCCCCTTGTAACTGTAACCCAGCTACCTCCCTGGACATCCTCAATAGCCCCAGCTCCACCCTCCATGCTAGGCCCAGCTAAACTGTGCTCTGTGACACCTAATCCCCTTTCCAGTGGAGCAATTAAGTTCTGCAATTCTCCTCTCCAGTTCTCCAATTTGAGTTTCAAGAGAGGCAACATGCTCACACCTGTCACAGAGGTATGGACACTGATTCATCTGTTCCAGTAGTCTATACATATGACAGGATGTACACTGAGTGAGGTTGCCACTGGACTGACTCATAATTACAGTGGGTAAAAAAAATGTATAAAGCACTACAATGTTCTCCCCATTTGCACTCCCTCCTGATATTTAAACTCCTACACTTATACTACAACTGCTGTTGTTTTTGTATGTGCGTGGTTCGGCCGTTAACTTCGTATTTTTTTGACTTCGTATTTTTTTTTTCTAAGTGCCACAGGTCGTATTTTTTTTTGTAAAAATCTTATGTGCTTGGTGGTGTTATACGTGTTTAGGGGTCGTGTAGCCTCGTTTTCGTTTTTTTCCGCCGCCATTTTTTTCTTGCTTAGACGATTTTCCTATTTGGAGACTCGCCAAATTGTGGTTAAATTGTCGTGCACCCAGATATTGTGCCAGTCCCCCCGTGCTGCGAGTGGTGTTTTTTTTGTATTTTCGTTAATTTTGGTGGTGTTATTGTTGTTTTTGTATGTGCACGGTTCGGACATTTAACTTCGTATTTTTCTGACCTTGTATATTTATTTTTTCTAAGTGCCAGGGGTCGTATTTTTTTTTTGTTAAGTGCTGCTTTCCTTTTTGCAAGTGTTGCGGGCCATAATTTTTCCACGCGTTTTTTTTCACTGCGCTACGGGTCTCGCATTGTGAATGGTGTAAATGAGATTTCGTTCCGCGGTTCGTAGGGATGAGCACATACGGCACTCATCTCCACTAGCGCAGTGAATGCCTTTGGCGCTCCCTGCCTAATTCTTACGGGGTCATAGGGATGAGAGCCACAGGTCGTATTTTTTTTTTGTAAAAATCTTATGTGCTTGGTGGTGTTATACGTGTTTAGGGGTCGTGTAGCCTCGTTTTCGTTTTTTTCCGCCGCCATTTTTTTCTTGCTTAGACGATTTTCCTATTTGGAGACTCGCCAAATTGTGGTTAAATTGTCGTGCACCCAGATATTGTGCCAGTCCCCCCGTGCTGCAAGTGGTGTGTTTTTTGTATTTTTGTTAATTTTGGTGGTGTTATTGTTGTTTTTGTATGTGCACGGTTCGGACATTTAACTTCGTATTTTTCTGACCTTGTATATTTATTTTTTCTAAGTGCCAGGGGTCGTATTTTTTTTTTGTTAAGTGCTGCTTTCCTTTTTGCAAGTGTTGCGGGCCATAATTTTTCCACGCGTTTTTTTTTCACTGCGCTACGGGTCTCGCATTGTGAATGGTGTAAATGAGATTTCGTTCCGCGGTTCGTAGGGATGAGCACATACGGCACTCATCTCCACTAGCGCAGTGAATGCCTTTGGAGCTCCCTGCCTAATTCTTACGGGGTCATAGGGATGAGAGCCTAAGGCGCTCATCTCCACCAGCGCAGTGTGCGCCAAAAGGCGTTCCCTGCCTAAGTCGTACATCGCTCATCTCCCCAGTGCAAGGAGGTATCTTAAAGATAGTACATTTAGCGTCTCCTTCTCTGGCACCTCTTCTTCACCTCTCCCTCTGTCTGTTGGCGTTCCCCAAGGTTCTGTCCTAGGCCACCTTCTCTTCTCCATCTACACCTCCTCCCTTGGCACCCTCATAAAATCCTTTGGATTTCAGTATCATCTCTATGCAGATGATACTTAAATCTACCTCTCTGCACCCGATCTATCCCCCTCTCTTTTAGCTCAAGTTTCCAACTGCCTCTCTAGCATATCCTCCTGGAGGTCTACTTGTCAACTCAAACTCAACATGTCTAAGACTGAACTAATCTTTCCACCCTCTACTACAGCTTCCACTCCTCAAATATCTTTCACTGTTGACAACACCATCATCACTCCCACCTCCCAGGCCTGTTGTCTTCGGGTTCTACTGGATCCCACCCTCTCTTTTATTCCTCACATCCAATCAATAACAAAATCTTGTCATTTTGTCAAAAAAACATCTCCAAAATTTGTTATTATCTTACACAAGACACAGCTAAAATTCTAATACAATCTCTCATCATATCTCGACTCAACTACTGCAATTCACTCCTTGCTGGCCTACCCATCTCTCGTCTGTCCAATCCATATTTAGCCTCTGCTAGATTCATCTTCAATACCAAACGATCAGTGTCTGCAGCTCCTCTCTGTCAATCACTCCACTGGCTTCCCATAGCTTCCAGAATCACATTTAAAATCATGACCCTAACATATAAAGCCCTCAACAACAATGCACCCCCTTATATCTCTGCTCTTGTTTCAAAATACTCTCCCAACCGCCCCCTTCGTTCTGCTAACGACCTTCTTCCTTCCTCCTCTATAATTACCTCCTCTCACTCCCGTAGACTTTTCTCGTGCTGCCCCTACTATTTGGAACTCCTTGCCTCGCTCCATTAGATTATCTTCCTGCCTCAAAATCTTAAAAAAATTACTAAAACCACACCTGTTTAAAAAATCTTATCATCTTCAGCCTTTATAATTACAACTGCACACTCCACAGCCTAATAACACTTACACCCACAATCTACAGTACAACGCACAGACACCTCCAATTGACTAAACAAATTGCATTCACGTTGCCATTTTGCATTTGTCACCCTCTTGTATCACACCTAAACCCTTAGATTGTACGTTTGCAAGTTTTCAATCTTGTGTCTGTGCCTTGGAAAGAAGCACTATGTCCATTTGATTATAAGCTCAAAAACAGAGCCCTCCATTCTTTACAAGGTGTTAAGTTTGTTTTTTGCCATGTACTAAACCCCTGTACAGCACTACGGAATATGTTGGCACGATATAAATAAAGATAATAATAATAATAATAACAATAAAATAATCATAAACAAGTATATAACTGTTGATAATTCTCCTCCAATTTACTAAGAGGACGCATGTTAACATAAAAAAACTGTAAATGTTGTAAATGTTGGGAGGTTTAGAATCAGGTATCTACTATATCCCGTTCTAGATTGCGAAGGTGCTTGTGTACTTTATTGAAGCTTTGAGCTACACCATGTATGGTCACCCAAGATGAACAGCAGAAAGGTCAGACAAAATGCGGTCCACTAGAGAAAGAACTGGCACCCCACCTCAGTATCTTTGCTAAGAAAACCATATGGAGAGGCACAGCCAGAAACTCAGACTGATGTGCCTGTCGTGTTGCTTCCATATGGTAACTGAGATTCGGACACGACTGAAGGACTAAAGAACAACATCAATCTACTACAACAATCCACAACAGTTTATTCAATGTGTGAATATGCTGCAGGGGGTTGACAATTGGAGGGACTGTTTAGAAGGTTTAAGTGAGTAAAAACAGAGCTTGAAAGCATTTGTTAATAAAATGATGTTTAGATATGCAAACAAATACTTAGGTAGTTTTTTTTATGTTAAAAACAGGGAAACTTCTATATCCATTTAATCTGCATCCATCCTCCATTGGTAATGTGCAAATATAGCGTGCAGGAAGAATATCACAGAGAGTGGGTTTCCTGGGTTAGGTTCTCCCATCATTGTATCCTGCCAATTACACCCTTTGATGAAGAAAACAGGAGTCTAGGTCTTAAAGTTTAGCTGGGTATATTAGCATAATCATGTGATTTTGTAACTGTGATTTACTTCTGGCAAGTAAAGTGTGTTTATTTGCTGTGTGCACTGATTTTGTACAGTTGAGAGGGGAGTGGTTTTGCCTCTGGTAAACTTGCATATAAGTGTGTGACTTGTCTGCGTCTATTTGCAACTGTCATTTACTTCTGGCAAGTAAAGTGTGTAGTCAGAATCTCATTTAAACAGGGAAAGGAGCGACCTTGTGAGATTTGAAAATGGTTCTAGTGTCAAGTGCAGTTCTAATATAAGTTTAGGACAACCTTAGGCAGTGTACATCCTGACACATGTATGAACTGCTGGAACTGCTGATTCAGAGTCCATACCTCTGTGAGAGGTGTGAGCATGTTGCCTACCTTGAAGCTCCAATTGGAGAACTTGGAGAGGAGAATTGCAGCACTAAGTGATATTGCTTCACTGAAAAGGGAGCACAGTTTAGCTGACCCTAGCATAGAGGGTGGAGATGGGGCTTGTGAGGATGTCCATGGAGATAGCTGGGTTACAGTTACAAGGGGAAGCAGGGGAACAGGAGGAGGCAGGCCAGTTCTGAGTTGGCACAAACCAACAGATTTGCCAGATTGAGTGATACTGTTGGGGATGTCCATTCAGAAATAGCAATGCCAGATAGCCTGGAGAACAGTGCTACTGTGGAGGAGATGGAGGGCAGAATAGGCAGAGCAACAGGCAGGTTTGGGTGGTAAGGGACTCTATTATTAGGAAGATAGACCCAGATGCCAGCAAGAGATCAGCTCGGGTTCGGCAGGTTGTTGATCGGGTAGATAAATTATTGGGAGGGTCTGGAAATTAACCAGTCGTCTTGGTTCATATTTGTAACAATGACAAAGAATGACTTTAGAGAACTAGGGAATAAGCTTAAGGCAAGGACCTCCAATGTAGTATTTTCTGAGATACTACCAGTGCCACGGTTTAGCCCAGGGTGACAGAAGGAGCGTAGGGAGGTTAATGTGTGGCTAAAGGGTAGATTTTATCAGTCTAAGGACAGCAATACAAAGTATAAATTGGGACAAGGAAATGATAGGTAAAAATACTGAACATAAATGGACAACGTTGAAAATCTTTACTAAATATGCATACTTATCACCATATACCACGTGGAAATAAAAGTAGAAGGAGTAAATCACATCCCACGTGGCTTAACAATGATTTAAAGATCAAAGATCAAGATACAAAGTAAAAAACAGGCATTTCAATTATTTAATCAAGAGACTGCTTTTCATGAGTACAAGGAAATCAACAAGGCTTGCAAAATGGCTATTAGACTGTCTAAAACAGTAAATGAAATGCTAGTTTCAAAGGAGAGTAAGACTAACCCTAAACATTTTTTAAATATATTAATGGGAAGAAGGCCAGGAAGGAACATTACCATGTAAAACAGGCTGTCTGATAATTAGTGACCAGGAAAAGGCAGATGAGCTAAATAGGTTATTTTCTTCAGTATACACAAGGGAGGTACCCCAGGGGAGGTGGTTGGGACAGTGCAACATAATGTGGCTACTCTACATTCACCAAATAATTGGTTAACACAAGAAGAAATCCAAAAGTGGTTGGAAAAAATAAATGTTAATAAAGCCCCAGGTCCTGATGGAATACATCCAAACCATTATATATAATTTTTCAAGATTCACTCAACACAGGGTTGCTACCAGATGACTGGAGAAAAGTAGATGTGATACCTATATTTAAGAAGTGGGCAAGAGCAAATCCGGGGAATTATAGACCAGTGAGCCTCACTTCTGTATTGGGAAAGCTTTTAGAGAAGGTTAATAAGGGATAATATACAAGAGTATGTCCATTTGAACAGGATTATAAGTAGGAGTTAACATGGATTTATGAGGGATATGTCATGTTAAACAAAACTAATTAGTTTCTATGGCACTATAGAAATTCCTAGTACACCCTCATTTGGAATACGGAGTACAATTTTGGGCACCAATTCATAAAAAAGCCATTTTAGAGCTGAAAAAGGTACAGTGAAGGGCACCAAAACTATTAAGGAGAATGTAGGAGCTAAGTTATGAAGAAAGACTAACCAGATTTAACCTTTTTTTTCCTAGAAAAAAAACATCTAAGAGGGGTATGATTACCTTATATAAATACATCCAGGGTCAATATAGTGCTCTGTAAAGTGAACTTTTTGTGCTAAGAGGTTTTCAACTGACAAGAGGACAGCCTTTGAGGTTAAATGTAAAAAGATTTCACCTTAAAGAAAGAAAAGGGTTCTTCACAGTAATGGTGGTTAAACTGTTGAATTCTCTACCAAAGGAGGTGGTAACAGTGGGTTTGATAGATAATTTAAAAAAGAGATTCAATATTTTTCTAAATTAAAAGGGCATTTACGGTTTTCCAGGATAATTAGAGAGGGGATATTGATCCAGGGAAGAGTCCGATCGGTAGTATCTGGGGTCAGGAATTAATTTGATATATCTTTTCCTCTTTTGAGACAATTGCCAAAGTTTTACTGGGTTTTTTTTTTTCTGTTTGCTTTCCTCTAGATCAATTATCAATAAAAAAATGAATCCACATATTGCAGATCAGAGGAGACTAAATGGACTAAAAGTATTTTTTTCAACCTCAATTACTATGTAACTATGTAAGTATATACATAGGTTACCCGGTAATTATAGCATCAACATAATGCGACACACCAGATTTCCTTAGTTATACCCCAGTGTTCCTAAACATCATCTGCAACTTCTCTCCCTGATATTGTACAGTCTCTTCAGATAATGATAGAGCAGAATGGTTATAAAGTATTGGATCTTACAACCTCAACTCACCATCAAGCAGCAGCTGCTGGGTACCTGCAGTAGGGTGTTTATTAGCCCTGCCCTCATCATCTACAGCCCCTACTGCTACTCAATCTGCAGTACATATTCCTCTTGCACAAGCTGCAGGAGTCATCATTCCTCTTTCCAAGTCAGCTGACTCAATGATTCAAAAAGACTGTCTTAAGGTGGCTGATAAATATTCTGAAAGATCCATCCTTTGTTCACTAGGTAATTTAGGATAACACTTGACCTTTAATCAAGCATAACTCATATGGAGGAGGGAAGTCACCAAGCTTTTCTTGTTGTTGCCCACCTCAAGATATACTGAGGTGAAAGATGACAATCCTAAAGAGAGAGGTGAAGAAAACATAAAAAGATACCATAGGGTCCCAAAAACATGACAATTGGCTCCAGTTCATATTCACGTACATGGATGATATAGGCAATTCATATATGTGAGTAGTTAGAATCTCATATAAATAGGGGAAATAGCAAACCTGTGAGCTTACAAACAGTTATAGAGTTAAGTGTAGTTCTAGTATATCTGTAGGAGTTTAAATAAAAGGAGGGAGTTCAAAGAAAGGGAGGCAAATTGTAGTCCAAGAGAGGGAAATCTATTTATAATGCTGTTTTTCCACTGTATTTTTGTAATTGGTGACAAACTCACTTACACACTATGAAGTACCGGAACAGCTGACCCAGAGTGCATAACTCTGTGAAAGGTGTGAGCATGTTGTCATCTTTAAGCTGAGGGTGGAGAACTGGAGAGCAGAATTGCAGCACATAGTGATATTGCTACAGTGAAAAGGGAGTTGGTGCTCACTGAGTACAGTTTAGCTGGGCCTAGCATGGAGGGTAGAGATGTATCTAGTGAGGATGTCCAGGAAGGAAGCTGGTTTACTGTTCCAAGGGGAAGCAGGGGGAACAGGAGGAGGAGGCAGGCCAGTTTCTGTGTTAACAAACAGATTTGCCAGATTGAGTGAAACTGTTGGGGATGTCCATTCAGGAATAACAATAACAGATAGAGCTCCTCTACTGGAGAAGAAGGAGGGCAGAATAGGCAGAGCAACAGGCAGGGTTTTGTGGTATGGGTCTCTATTATTAGGAAGGTGGATGTCACGATCTGCTTCTTCTAGGGGGCTTGATATGAACCTAGTTCAAACCTACCCCAGCAGAATCATGTAGTCCTGCTCTCTGTGGCACAAAAGATGGCTTCTGAAGAGGGCAAGGCCCAAAAGGTACAGGCAGAGAATACTGGATCCAGCTTACTTAGTGGCCCATGGCAAGAACACTCCCCAAGTCAGGATACAACACACAGAAATAGTCTCACACCTTGTTTATGTGAAAACTATCTCTCAACCTTTTATTGAATGATCAAAACAACATATTTATACTCTCCAATACCACACCCCTGTGTACATTTGTGTATGTGTGATGTCAGACCATCTGGCTTACAACCTTGGGCTATCAAAGCTCTTGAGATCAAATTCACCAGATATCTAGTGAACAAACTTTATGTTAAACTAAAGTGTTTGCTTAGGACTACTTGAAGTACATGCAATTGTCTTGACCCAAGGTCTGTATGTGTGAGTTTGCAATAATCTGCAGCTAACTTCTATGCAGAGCATTTCTACCAATTCCACATATGTTCTATATAACATTTCCCTCTTATAATATATTATAACTAGGCTACATAATAACCATGTACAGGCAACATATAACCACACAATAACACATAATCCCAATGTAACAATGTCATGCTCCCTGGGACATATTCCTAAATTGCTGACAATATGAGTCCTTAAACAATTAAATCATGACAGTGGACATGGTTATTTGTATCCCGGATCCCAGCAATTGAAAGGTTTGCTGTCTCCTGGGTACTCAGGTCCTGCATGTTGTGGATCGGGTAGATAAACTATTGAGAGGGGCTAGAAGAATGATTTTAGAGAACTAGAGAATAAGCTTAAGATAAGGACATCCAAGGTAGTATTTTCTGAGAAACTACTTGTGCCAGGTGCTAGCTCAGGGAGACAGAAAGAGCTTAGGAAGGTTAATGCATGGCTTCAAAAGTGGTGCACTAAAGAAGGGTTTGGGTTTTTAGAGCACTGGCTGACTTCTCACTTGGTTAAAATCTCTAAAGTCTATTTTCGTAGTGATTCTGAGAACTAAATATTGTATAAAATTTGCAGAAACTTTTTTCATGTGGGCTGGCATAGCTATGGATAGGGCCTCTGTTTTGTACTCATTTATTCGGAAGCCCGATATATAGCCAAACTCTTTAATGGTTCTTATTTATTTTTCTAGGGAGTTGGCTGGGTCTGTCAGTGTACACAGTATGTTATCAGCAAATAGTGAGGGTTTGTAATAATGTAGACCAACTTTCAGACATTTACAGCCTTATTAAATTGCGATTCAGTAAATTGAAAAAAGGGCTCTATTTAAGCACACAGCATATTTTATTTATAGAAATGTTTAGTTAGTAAAGACCTTGCTTTTGGATAGAAGTTCACTAACGTAAAACTTCTGTAAAAAAAACATGCTGTGTGCTTAAATAGAGCCCTTTTAAATGTAATTTAATAAGGCTGTTAATTACTGGATCCTCTCTTCTCGCTTAGGCTAAGGGCTCCAATTCTAGCACAAAGAGCAATGGTGAAAATTGGCATCCTTGTCTGATTCCCCTAGATCTATATGTTATTGGTTTGCATAGGCCAGGTAATTTTAGATATGCTATTGGATTATTATAGTAATTTTTTTAAGAGATTCAAAAATTGACCTTGGATAACAAACTTATTTATTCTTAAATGTTCCCATTCTGTGGACATGATTGTGCCTTCGCAACAGCACTCCTCAGTGACAATCTATTGGTCACAATGCTGACGTTATCTAGCCTGGCTACAGAGTCTTGGATCTTGACCTATGTGATGGTGATATTTTGTATGCAGATGGCTACCTCCCATCACATGGTCCATGATCCTCTTCTCTGTGGACACGTAGGGTTCGGTTGAACATGCCACCAATTGATGGTCACTGGGGAATGCTGTAGGGAGGAGATGCTGCAGTCCCCTTTTTTTAGGCCCTTAGGTTTTCTCATTGTTTTTCTTTCCATTTGTTTTGTTTTAGGTACAATTCAGGTGCATGAAGGCATCTCCTGCATCTGCATTGTGGTGGAAATGTATGATGTGTAAGGTTTTCCCAGTGCCTCTCAGGAAGACATTCCTTCAATGACAGCCTTCCCCCTCTCCTCAAGATGTAGCTTCCACAATCTTAAAGCTATCAAATAGCCAGATATCTCAGACATGCTTGTTGTTAGCTTAAATATAGACTAATTTCGCTATGGCAGCGGACTTGCAAAGTCTCACAATGGCATGTTAATGACAGCCAGCATTAATATATGCACTAGTTAAGCTTGTGATCCTGACCTCAATATCTGTCTGAGAACAGATGCTTGGGTCTGATATAAGTGACATTGAATCTGGCTGCTGACCTTTGTGTCCTCTCCGTATTAATGGCTATTTGCCCATATTACTGATTATCCAGAGACCTAGCTAATAGTTAGTAATGCTTGCTGATGGGAATCAGGTGAGTTGGTATATTGGTACAGTATTTAGCACTGTACTGTACATGCATTGTCATTATTATTTTTTAATCCTCCTCCGCCTTTTTGTTTTCGATCTTTTTTTTTTTTTTTTGCCCACCACACTGTATGTGTGAAAATGGATTGGATTACACAGTCCAGAGGCTGAATAATCTGTTCCATTGAGCAGATCCAGACAAGTTGTAAGTACCATGCACTTTAATGGTTTCTTCAGTTACAGGGAGTGATTTGTGATGATCCTTTTTTTCATCAGTCAGGTTGCAGTGGTGTAGTGACCACATGTGACCCTGGTAGGTGCTTAGCATCATGCTTATTCTAGACTATTATATTGGCCCCTCTAGGTATCCCCCTTGTTTTATTCTAGCCCCTTGCTCTCTCAGGACCCGCCCACACCACACCCATGATATTATTGCACAGTCTTGACCACTGCTGATTGTGGTCTGTGTCCAAAATAAAGCTATGTTATACCGTTATTTGAATGCGCACAGTCTTGACCACTGCTGATTGTGGTCTGTGTCTAAAATAAAGCTTTGTTATACCGTTATGTGAATGCACAATCTTGACCACTGCTGATTGTGGTCTGTGTAAATAATAAAGCTTTGTTATACTGTTCTCAGCATGTCCGTGTGTTTTCAATGGTTGGGGTTATGGGACATCCACATGCATCACATTAGTGTCACATTACTATAGATGTAAACTAATGAGCCCTAGTTAACCTGCAAAAGATCCATACATTTTGTTTTCAATTATGAAAATTACAAAAACATTTTACATGAACAACAACAAAGTACATTAAAAAGAATGAAAAAAAAATAAGAGAAGGTACAGTTAACAAATATACATATACAAAATCTCATACAGACATACCAAGACATTTGGAAAGGTTATATCTATTAAGTTGATGGGTAATAGTATCCCAGATCGCCCAGCTATTACATTTATTACATTTTTCGAGAATTATTATTACTTCATTTAATAATGGAATCAAATCTGTTTTCCAACATTTGGCTATTAGCCATTTAACCACTGAAAATATTTGTATAATAAAGGCCTTCTCTTCTAAATTAAATCCATCATGCATAATATGTAAGCCATTTCACAAGAGGGATTAATAATCCCCCTCCTCATCCTCAAACCCCCTCCTCAACCTCAACCCCCCATCCTCAAACCCCCCATCCTCAATCTCCCTCCTCAACCCCCATCCTCAAACCCCCATCCTCAAACCCCCTCAACCCCAACCCTCCTATCCTCAACTTCCCTCCTCATTCTAAACCCACCTCCACATTCTAACCCCCCCTCCTCAACCTAAACCCCCCTCCTCAACCTAAACCCCCCTAAATACCTCCCCCTCACTTACCTGCTTCTGCTCCGGCCTCTGCTCCTTCACCGGGCGCGCATGTGACGTCACCCGGTATATGCTAATGATGTGGCGCGCATATGACGTCACATGCGCGCCTGGTGAAGGAGCGGAGGCCGGAGCAGCAGCAGGTAAGTGAGGGGGAGGTATTTAGGGGGGTTTAGGTTGAGGAGGGGGGGTTAGAATGAGTAGGGGGGGTTAGAATGTGGAGGGGGGTTTAGAATGAGGAGGGAGGGAATATCGGCGTATAACACGCACCTATCATTTGCTCCCTATTTTCAGGGAGAAAAAGTGCGTGTTATACGCCGATAAATACGGTATGTTTATGAGAACCTTGTTGGTTACAAAATCTCCAGCATACCCCTAAATTTGGATCTTTATTGATCAGTGCTAATTTAAGTGGAACATAATACCACCTCTGAACTACTTTGAAATAGATCTCTCTATAGGATTGGTATTTAATAATTTTCTGTGAAAGAATAATTGCACTAGACCAACTTTCTAATGTGATGGGGTTATTGCATTCTTTCTTCCATTTCTGCATGCCTGAAGTTTTCTCTAAAATGATCTGATTTTTCTAAATATCATAACATTTAGAAATTATCAGCCTTATTAAATTCCAGCCTCGTAGATACGAGGCTTCTACTTAAAGCCTACGTGGCAAATTTCTCAAAGTTACGAGGCTATTAAATTAGCCCTGCTGCGAGCAACGTGTGAGCTACGCAGCAGGGCCGTCCGTATCAAAACAGAGAAAATGTACATGAGGAGTGACAGCCTGCAAGATGATCCTGCAGGCTCCCACACCTCATCAATTGCTGTGGGGGTCCTAAACGGGACCTCCGCGGCAGTCCCACACATAAGCCCTGCCGTTGGGGGTACTCCAACTACCCCCCGGCACCTAAAATTAAACTCCCCACGTTAACCCCGTGCTGCAGGGATCCATAGGGACACCCGCAGCACCCCACATTAACCCTTTGCAGCGGGGGTCCCCCATCGGCACCCTGTCACTCATGGGGTCAATACAGACCCCCATAAGCACTTGACCCCCGTGAGTGGCAGGGTTAATTAAGTGCTTATGGGGGTGTGTATTGACCCCTATGAGTTATAGGGTTAATTAAGTGCTTATGTGGGTCTGTATTGACCCCCATGAGTTATAGGGTTAATGAAGTGCTTATGGGGGTCTGAATTGACCTCGTGAGTGACAGGGTTAATTAATACAGAACCCCATAAGCACTTCATTAACCCTATAACTCATAAGGGTCAATACAGACCCCCATAAGCACTGAATTAACCCTGTCACTCATGGGGGTCAATACAGAACTCCATAAGCCCCTAATTAACCCTATAACTCATGGGGGTCAATACAGACCCCCATAAGCACTTATTTAACCTCATAACTCATGGGGGTCAATACAGACCCCCATAAGCCTCTATTTAACCCCATCAGTCACATAAGGGTATATTATGATCCTTATGGGGCTGTTACAACCCTAACATTAACCACATAAGTGCCATGACGGTATTCAAGGACCATCATGACACTAAGTACAAACACTACACTGCACTATACCCCCCAATAAACCATAAATCTAAACTAACCCCCTCTACACTAATCTATTAACACCTATACTACCTACCTACGCTACCTACCTACCCCCTAATAAACCCCACCACCACTGTAATGAAAAAAACCTAACTCACAAAAAATAAAAAACCTACATTACAGAAAAAAAAAAAACTGTCACAAAAAAATAAAGGAACATTACAGAAAATAAAAAAAATACATTACATTTTTTCCCATTATAAATGAGTCGATTAAGGTTTGATTTTTTCTGATTATAAAGTTAGGAACAGTTAGTGAATAAATAGTTTATTTGAGGTAATATTGACAATTTTATGGCTGAAACTCTACCGAACCAAGATAGCGTACTTGGTTTCCAATTATCCAATTGGACTTTGATTTTATCATATAATTTGGTAACGTTTATTCGAGGTATTTCTTCCACATTACTAGAAAATTCTATTCCCAAGTAAGATATTTTATTTGTTTCCCAGTTAATATCCCAGATTGTATTCAACGTTCTTTTTTATTTTTCATCTATATTAATGGGTAAGACTTCTGTTTTGGACCAGTTTATTTTATAATAGGAGATATCTCCAAATTTCTTTATTAACTCTTGAATATAGGTTAAAGATTCACTAGGTTCAGTAAGAGTTAATATCACGTCATCTGCATATAGCATGGTTTTATATTCTGTTTCTCCCATTCTAATTTCATGAATTTTATTGTTTTCTCTGATGGCTTCTGCTAAAGGTTCCATCATAAGAATAAAAATCAGCGGGGATAGTGGGCAACCCTGACGGGTCCCATTAGTAATAGGCATATATGGTGTTTTAAAATCAATTCCAGATATAAAGGCACTAGGAGAGGAATAAAGAGCTCCAATTGATTTTACTCCGAAATCTTCAAATCCAAATTTTAATAATACTTGATTCATATAATCCCAATTTAACCTATCGAAGGCTTTCTTAGCATTTAAAGTGATAACTACACAGGGCTTATGATTATCTTTACTATAAGCGATTAAATCAATTATCAATCTCCTGGTGTTGTCTGCTCCTTGACGATCTTGTAAAAAAACAGACTGACCTCTAACATTTCTTTTGGTGCTTTACCTTTTATCTTAATTTCATTAAATACTTTAACTAGCTGTTTTGTAAGTGATATCTTAAAGGTTTTATAATAAAAATTTACAAACCCATCTGGACCAGGAGCTGAATGCAATTTCAAATTAGTGATTGCCTCCTAGAATTTTTAAATAGTGACATAAAATCATCAGAAATAGAGATCTTCTTTGTTAATTTTGGGCAATGTCAAGATGTCTAGAAAAAGTTTTATTTCTTCTATTTTGGGTTTTATGACATCTTTATTATTTTCTAAGTTATATAAATTCTCATAGAAATTGAAGATTTTTCTTTTTCACTCGGGTTAGTCAGTGTAGATGAATCTTTTTTTGGTATTAATAATCAATTCTTCAATTCTATTATTTGTTTTTTTATTTTTTTATTTCCTAGCTAATAATTTACCTGCTTTATTACTTAGAAAGTACTTTCTCTGTTGAAGCTTCCATAGAGAGTTATCAATATTATTTTGAACTATTTTCTTTATTTTAGTTTTGACCTGTGTTATCTCCTTCATGATACTAGGTACAGGTGCAGATGTATTCTGTCTTTCAAGTTTAGCTAATTAAATATGTAAATCTCGGAAGTGAAGTGCCCTGCTGTGTCCTTCTATAGGCACCCCATGAGGATAAAACACCTCTTATATATGCTTTATGTGTATTCCAGACAGATGAGAACTCGGAAACCGAGTTTTCATTAATATGAAAGAATGTATCTATCTCTTTCTGTAATAAGGTTTGTTTATCTGGTTCGTTAAATAAAGAAATATCCATCCTATTTCTAAATTTATTTATTTTTAATCATCTGGTCATTACGTTGTTATTCAATCATAGCATGATCAGACCATTTGATTATATTAATCTTAGAAGATACAACATCTGCAAGTGTATCTACATCAATCAGAAAGTAATCAATTTTAGAATAAGACGCATGGAACGTATAAAGTTTCTCTCATTACCATGCCACAACCGCCAAACAATGTATAAGTCAAAGTGTAAAATAGAGTCATGGAAAAGTTTAGCTTTCCTTACTGTGTATGTATCTAAACCTTTAATTTCAGTACTTTTCCTATCTAAGGATGAGTCCAGTACCATATTAAAGTCTCCACAGATAATTACTTTACCTTTCTTGATATTTCTAACCCGTTTAAGTACCATATTTAGGAAGCAATTTTGTCTCATTAGGAGAGTATATATTTACTATGGTATAGTTTAGTTGGTTAATTTTCCCACCCCATATAACAAATCTTCCTTCAGAGTCCACTTCTGTAAAATGTTCCCTGATATTAATATTTTTGCTAAACAAGATAGATACTCCTCAGGATTTCTTAACATATGTTGAATCTACTTTAATAGTATAAAATGTATTATGTAAGTAAGGAACTTTTTCATTTTGCCAGTGTGTTTTCTGTATACAGGCAATGTGCCTGTGCCTTTTGAAATTGCTTTCAAATCACCCTTCTTTTAAACGCAGCCTTCCACCCTTGATAAACCTTGACACGGCTAGTAATAGTATCAGTGACTAGTCTTTTCAGCTGTGTCTGGTCAGGTGTCTGGTCCTTGGCCTATATAAGGCACTTCCTGTCTATGTACCTTGCCAGATTATTGTGGTTCCTGTTCCCTTCAATAAAGCTTGTTCCTGTTTCACCTACAACTTGCTGAATTGGATTATTGCTGACCTAGGCTGCTGGTCTCCAAGACCTTGTGATTCCCATATCATTACAGAATAATCTGGCCCTTTCATGGAGACCGCCGGGTCAGATTCTGCATTGGCCCAGCAGGTTGCTTTTACTGCAAGAACTGTGCAGACCCAGGCACAGACCATTCAAGTGCTTCAGGACCAGGTAGCTGAACTGCAAAATAAAGTTCAGTCAATGCCCAGTGAGTATACCAGCTACAGGGCACTTGATGTTGCGGCTGCTACTGTTACACCTGCACAAGATGCCCGCTTGCCCCTGCCAGAAAAGTTTGGAGGAGATCGCAAAAGATTTAGGGGTTTCCTGAATCAATGCCGTTTGCACTTCATGATGTTACCTCACCGTTTTCCATCTGAAAGAGAGAAGGTGGGATTTATTTTCTCCCTATTCAAAGATGAAGCCCTGGCTTGGGGCCCCCCTCTTATGGAACAGGACAGTCCAGTCTTGAGTAATTTAAATGACTTTCTTGAGGCCATGTGCCTAGTTTTTGGTGACCCCAATAGATGTGCTACAGCAGAAGCCGCTCTCCTTCATTTGCATCAAGGGTGGCGCCCTGTGGCTGAATATGTTGCTGAATTCAGACAGTGGGTTGCTGATACTAACTGGAACCAATCAGCCCAGAGGTTCCACTTCAGAAAAGGTCTCTCAGAAGCGATAAAAGATGAGCTAGCTCGTGTTGATCTCCCTGCTGACTTTGATGCATTTGTGCGTTTGGCTATCCGTATTGATCTGAGACTTTCTGAAAGAAGATTGGAAAGACAGGGCTCTTTTAGACCAAGTGCTACTCCTATTTCCTATTCAAGAATTCCTACTCCGACCCCACAAACACCTAGAGACTCTGAGCCAATAAGAAGGCCATTATCCAATGAAGAAAAACAGTGGCGACGCACTCACAATTTATGCCTGTATTGTGGTAGTGCAGGGCACTATGCCATCAATTGCCCTAGCAAATCCAAAAGAACAATAGCTATGGCGGCTGAGGGTGCACAGATTCGACACCAATCCAAGATTTCAGATCAACTGGATTCTGTCACACAACCCTTGTTTTCTCTGGCTCATGGTGAAGAGGGTATGTTGACTCAACATCCTCATTTTGTGGTGCCTATCCCGTTGCAATGTGGTGATCGTAAAATTTCAACTACAGCTATGATAGATTCTGGAGCAGGCGGAAACTTTATGGACATCAAATTTGCAGCAGGAAATAGAATTCAGTCGATCCCTAATTCTTCACCTGTGTTAATGGAGACAGTAAACGGTTCTCCACTTACGTCAGGCCCGGTTACACATGAGACTGTGCCCTTAAAGTTGACTCTGGAAGTGAATCACCATGAGGCTAAATCTTTCCACCTAATTTCCTCAACACAGTTTCCAGTGATTTTGGGGGTACCTTGGCTTGCTCTGCATAACCCACAGATTGATTGGAAGACCAGAATGTTGCCCTTTCCTTCAGAACATTGCTTAATGAATTGTCAACCCTCTAAGGTAACACCTGTTGCCACAACAATTAATGAAATGGTTGCTACAAACTTGACTAAGCTTCCTCTACAATATCGGGATTTTGCAGATGTCTGTGATAAGAAGAATGCTGATCAGCTTCCACCCCACAGGCCTTATGATTGCCCAATAGAGCTATTACCCGGGGCTGCTATCCCATTTGGCCGTATATATAGTTACATAGTTACATAGTTACATAGTATTTAAGGTTGAAAAAAGACCTTCAGTCCATCAAGATCAACCTTTTAAGATCTCCTCTGATCTGCAGTATGAGGATTAAATATTAATTCATTAGTTGTTAATTAATTATTAATCAATTATTTAATGTTTTTTTTTTATTATTATTAATTAGTCCAAAGGAAGGAAAATAGAAAAAAAAAAAAAAAACACAAGCGAGACTTAGCCAATTGTCTCAAAGGGAAATGTAAAAAATTTGGATCAATACTGTCTCTCTAATTATCCATGATAACCCTGAATACCCTTTTTAATTAGAAATAAATCTAGTCCCCTTTTGAAGTTATCTATCAAATTCGCTGTCACCACCTCCTCTGGTAGAGAATTCCACAGATTAACCACCCTTACTGTGAAGAACCCTTTTCTTTCTTTGAGGTGGAATCTTTTTACTTCTAACCTCAAGGGATGTCCTCTTGTCAGTTGAAAACCTCTTGGCACAAAAAGCTCCCCTGACAAATCTTTATACTGACCCTGGATGTATTTATATAAGGTAATCATATCTCCTCTTAGACGCCTTTTTTCTAGAGAAAATATGTTTAATTTGGTTAGTCTTCCTTCATAACTCAGCCCCTCCATTCCCCTTATTAGTTTTGTTGCCCTTCTCTGTACCTTTTCCAGCTCTAAAATGTCATTTTTATAAAGTGGTGCACAAATTTGTACTCCATATTCCAAATGAGGGCGTACTAGAGATTTTTATAGTGGCAGAATTATATTTGCTTCCCTGGCTTCTATACCCTCCTTAATACATGCTAATATTTTATTTACCTTTGCAGCTGCTGCTTGGCTTTGAGCACTGTTACCTAGGTGGTTGTCCACAAACACTCCCAAAACTAGATTTGCTCCATTAAGATTATAAATTGCATGGCTATTTTTCCTTCCCAGATGCATAACCTTACATTTATTCGTATTAAATCTCATCTGCCATTTAGATGCCCATTCCTCAATTTTATGTAAATCCCCTTGGAGGGAAAGCACATCATTATCTGATTAAATTACCTTGCACAACTTTGTGTCATCAGCGAAAATGGAGACCCCACACTCCAATCCTACCTCTAAGTCATTAATAAATATGTTAAAAAGGAGAGGACCTAATACTGAACCCTGAGTAATCCCACTTACCACATTAGTCCAATCAGAGTATGTTCCATTTACAACAACCCTTTGCTTCCTGTCTTTTAGCCAGCTCTCAACCCATGAGCAGATATTTACTGCAATTCCTGTATCCCTTAGTCTCCCATATGTCACTGTATCAAAAGCCTTTGCAAAATCCAAAAAGACTACATGCACTGAGTTGCCTTGATCCAGGTTCCTACTAACCTCCTCATAGAAACTAATTTGATTTGTTTGACATTACCTATCCCTCATAAATCCATGTTGACTCATTCTTATAATCCTGTTCAAATAGACATATTCTTGTATATTATCCCTTATTAACCCTTCTAAAAGCTTCCCCACTACAGCAGTGAGGCTCACTGGTCTATAATTCCCTGGATTTGCTCTTGCTCCCTTTTTAAATATAGGTATCACATCAGCTTTTCTCCAGTCATCTGGTAGAGACCCTGTGTTAAATGAATCTTGAAAAATTAAATATAATGGTTTGGCTATTACAGAACCCAGTTCCCTTATTACCCTTGGATGTATTACATCAGGACCCGGGGCTTTATTAATATTTATTTTTTCTAACCTCTTTTGGATTACTTCCTGTGTCAACCAATTATTTGGCAAAGGTAGTGTAGCCCCATTATGTTGCAGTGTCCCAACCACTTGTACCTCCCTTGTGTATACCGAAGGAAAGAAAATATTTAGCTCATCTGCCTTTTCCTGGTCACTAATTTTCAGACAGCCTGTTTCACATTCTAATGTTCCTATAGCTTCCTTACTCGCCTTCTCCCTATTAATATACTTAAAAAATATTTTAGGGTTAGTCTTAATCTCTTTTGCAATAAATTTTTCATTTTCTATTTTAGCCAGTCTAATCGTGCTTTTGTAAACCTTGTTGATTTCCTTGTATTCCCGTAAAGCAGTCTCTGTCCCCTCTTGTTTGTATAATTTAAATGCCTGTTTTTTACTCCGTATCTTGATCTCTAAATCATTGTTATGCCACATTGGATGGGATTTACTCCTTTTACTTTTATTTCCACACGGTATATGCCGATGTGTATGTATATTTAGTAAGGATTTAAATGTTGTCCATTTATGTTCAGTGTTTTTACCTATCAGTTCTCTGTCCCAGTCTATACTTTGTATTGCTGCCCTTAGACCGTTAAAATCTGCCCTTTTAAAATTAAGAGTTTTTGTTGGCCCCTTTGTCATGAATCAGCCAGTGGCCATATTGGATTTGGTGTGAACTATGCTGGGGCCATTTTGTGACTGGCAGCAGTGGCCATTTTGGGCTGGGTTATCTTCCACATGTTGTTGCCATGTGGAAGAACAAAAGGTTTGGGGCCCACTTGTTATGGATATATGGTTATGTTGTTGTCTAGGGGATAAAGTATTATAAGTTTATCCCTTAGCATATTCCCATCCCTTCCATGTTTAGGCTCATTGTAATGGGTGTCATGTGAGGGAGCTGGTGGGATGTGTTGGTTCTATGTGTGTGAAACATTGTGTGTTGTATTTGTAAATATGAATGTATGTTATTATATTAGTATGTCATTATATTGTAGAGGGGAAGCCAGTGAATACAGGCAAGCCTCCTTTGTTCCCAAAGGCCTGTTAATCCCATTAGCTAAGTGTCCAGCATAGAACTAACAATGGGAAGCTCACAGCTGGAGAGCAGACAGGCAGGCACCCAGAAACAATGGGATGGCCTGAAGGCTTCTCAGCCTTCCTAGCGTGGGCACAGGAGAACCAAGGTGCTTTCCCCTGGACATTCAAAGCCCAAATTAATTAGTTGGCCTCGCCTAGTGGGCGGACCTGGGAGGGGACTATTGGTTCACGCATAGTTCCCCTTCATGATTGGCCAGACGTCATTTGGGGCTGGATAACGGTAGCCACTTCCCCCATTCTTGTGTGATGTGGTTAAATATGCTGTTCTAAAATAAAACATGGTTCATAATTTTCATCAAGACTTTGTGTGCAGGTGTATTATTGACCCAGGGGCATATGCTGGCAGAGGAGATCGTTTCTGACTCCCTACCAAGGTTTTCCCAGGCACACTACCAAAAGCTGGGACTTATGCTCTTGCATCCGCAAAGAAGGTCCATTGGTCTGAGTCACCCAAATCTTAGGTCTAAAACCTACAGGAGATAAGAGGACTAGGATCCTCTATACTCCATCATCATTGTAGGTTGTGACACCCTTAAAATGTTTTTTTTTTTTAATTCAATCTCAAATGAGACTGTGTTGTGATCACTGTTTCCCAAAGGTTGCCCTATTTCAACATTTGATACTATATCAATATTATTTGTGATGAGTAAATCTAAGATAGCTTCATTTCTAGTAGGCTCCTGTATAACCTGGGCCAGATAATGATCCCTGAGTGTACTCAAGAACCTGCTAGCCTTAGCTGAACTGCTGGTCTCATTTATCCAGTTTATTTCAGGGTAATTAAAATCTCCCATTATTAGAACTTGCCCGTGCTTAGCTGCATTTCCAATCTAACAATAATTGTATTTCCTCACTTTCAGCTATATTTGGGGGTTTATAGCATACTCCTACTAATATTATTTTGGAATTTGCTGCTCCGCTATTTAACTCTACCTACAAACATTCAACTTTATCACTAGGTCCACCATAAATATCTTCTCTGACTATAGCCTTAAATTCAGGCTTAATACAGACAAATCCCTCCTCCTCGTTTACCATTGCCTCTATCTTTCCTAAATAGGTTATAACCATCCAGATTAACAATCCAGTCATGAGATTCATCCCACCACGTTTCGGTAATGCCTATTAAATCCCATTTTTCATTAATTGCTAATAATTCTAACTCTCCCATTTTTCCTGGCAAGCTTCTGGCATTAGCAAGCATACACCTTATGTTATGAGTGTAGTTCTGAAGTGCCTGCCACAGTACTTGAATTACTTAGTACTACCTCCCTATTGACTATACTACCCCTCCCACCATCTCCTCCCCTATGAGTTGTTAATTCATCCCTTATACCCTCTACACTTTCTACCCCATTACTTATATCTAGTCCCTCCCCCCCCACCTACTAGTTTAAAAACTCCTCCAGCCTTTCTACCATCCTATCTCGTAGTACAAATGCTCCCTAATCATTAAGGTGTCATCCATCCCTACTGTAGAGATTGTATTGAAGTGAGAAGTCAGCCCAGTGCTCTAAAAAGCCAAACTATATTCCCTTTCTGAGCCTGAATTAAAAGCTCTTCGTGAATACATACAAGAAAATCTTGCCAAAGGCTTTATTCGACCATCTACTTCTCCAGCAGGAGCTCCTATATTCTTCGTAGAAAAGAAAGATGGCAGCCTACGGCCATGCGTTGACTACAGGGACATTAATAACATCACTGTTAAAAACCGCTACCCCTTGCCTCTCATTCCTGAACTTTTGGAGAGACTTTGCTCAGCTAAAATATTTACGAAGCTTGGTCTTCGGGGGGCATATAATCTGGTTCGCATAAGACCAAATGATAAATGGAAAACAGCTTTCAGAACCAGGTACGGGCATTACGAATATCTAGTAATGCCATTTGGGCTTTGTAATGCCCCTGCAACTTTCCAGCATCTTATCAATGATGTACTACAAGATCTCCTGGATCAGTTTGTTGTGGCATATTTGGTTGATATCCTAATATTTTCTGATAATCTTGAAAACCACAGAAAACAGGTCCGTATAGTTCTGGAGCGCCTTCGTACCCACCACCTAAACATTAAACTGGAAAAATGTGAGTTTAAACAAACAAATTCAATTCCTGGGATATGTAATAACTCCTAAAGGTTTAAGTATGGACGCAAGTAAAATTAAAGCTGTACTGGACTGGCCCATCCCCAAGAATGAAAAAGATATTCAGAGATTTGTGGGGTTTGCCAATTTTTACAGGCGTTTCATTAAGAATTTCTCTGCCGTTATTACACCGATCACTGAACTTACACGTAAAGGGACTCCTTTTCAGTGGTCCCATAAGGCTGATACCGCATTTTCCCGATTAAAAAATTCTGTTTACATCTGCCCCCGTCCTGGTACATCCTCAGCCGGAATTACCATTTATTGTGGAAGTTGATGCTTCTGATTCAGCTGTTGGTGCTATACTGTCTCAAAGGACTGGACCTAAGATGCTGTTACATCCGTGTGCCTTCTATTCCCGCCAGATGGTGCCAGCAGAAAGAAACTATGACATAGGGAATAAAGAACTATTGGCTATAAAAGCTGCCTTCACCGAATGGAGACATCTCTTGGAGGGTGCTACCCATCCAATTACTGTCTTCACAGATCACAAAAATCTGGAATGTATTCGATCAGCTAAGAGACTGTCAGCCAGACAAGCAGCCTGGTCCCTATTGTTCTCGAGGTTTAATTTTTTGGTTACATACCGTCCTGGCTCCAAGAATGGTAAGGTGGATGCCTGTCTAGAATAGCTGACCCCCTCCATACTACCGTAACCAAGACCGCCATCTTGCCGGAGGATATATTTATTGGAGTTACATTTCCTTCTGATCTGATGTCTCGCATTAAAAAGGGCTACGCTGAAGATCTAGTTCTTCGTGATCCTCCTCGTGATCTCCATATGACGATGCTTAATGGGTTTTGGATTTTTCAACAACGTCTGTTTGCTCCGGAGTCAGTGTGACTGGACCTTTTACGTCCCTACCGTGAGTCAAAACCAGCAGGTCATCCAGGAATCCGAAAGACACAAGAGCTACTCGCCCGATCCTTTTGGTGGCCCAAGTATTATGAGGATGTTAAGAAGTATGTGTCCTCTTGTGATGTATGTGCCAGACATAAGACTCCTCGCTCATCCTGTTGGCTTGCTTCAGCCGATTCCTCATCGTCCCTGGGGATCTATATCCATGGACTTTATTGTGGAACTACCTCCCTCTAAGGAACACACAACCATTCTTGTTGTTGTGGACAGGTTAACTAAGATGGGTCATTTCATACCAGCTCGTGGTCTCCCTTCATTAGTTACCTGAAGGATGACTGGCTGGATTTTCTACCCACGGCGGAGTTTGCCTATAACAATGCCCAACACTGCTCCACTTCTCTGATCCCATTTTTTGCCAACTACAGTTACCATCCATCCAACCTATCTAGTGAGTCTCCCAATTACTACTTCCATTCCTGCAGTCACTGATCGGCTAACCACCTTACGAGATTCCCAAGACCTGTTGAAGGAGACTCTTTCGGAGGCTCAGGAATGTTACAAAAGAGCTGCTGATAGGCATAGAACGGAGGCCCCAGTTTATCATGTTGGTGACAAGGTTTGGCTGTCAACAAGGAATCTTAAGCTTAGGGTTCCTTCTCGTAAATTGGGTCAGAGGTGCATGGGACGTTTTGAGATCATCGCTCAGATCAATGCTGTCAATTTTCGTTTGCAACTTCCAGATTCCATGAGAATACATTTGATGTTTCACGTTACACTGCTGAAACCTTTCCATGACAAAAACTCTGCCTGGCCGAGCCCTGCCTGCCCCACCTCCAGCCCTACCTACAGCCCTCGGGATGGTGAGGATGAATACGAGGTGGAGAAAATTCTGGACTCCAGGATCTTCCGCCACCAGCTTCAGTATCTGGTTCGTTGGAAAGGCTATGGTGAGGAGGATAGTTCGTGGGAACCAGTGGACAATATTCACGCTCCTGATCTTCTGTCTTTTCATGTGCAGTACCCTGTTAAACCGGGTAATAGGGCATCCAGAGGCTGCACCTATAGAGGCTGGGGTAATGTGAGGAATTGACTCTGCTGGGTTTTGAACCCTAGTCCCCAGGCTGCTGAACCTCTTCCCTACCACTGCGCCAGCCTGCCTTTGTGAATTTCCTTGAGATCTGATAAACCTTGACACGGCTAGCAATAGTATCAGTCACTAGTCTCTTCAGCTGTGTCTGGTCAGGTGTCTGGTCATTGGCCTATATAAGGCAATTCCTGTCTATGTACCTTGCCAGATTACTGTGGTTCCTGTTCCCTTCAGTAAAGCTTGCTCCTGTTTCACCTACAAGTTGCTGAATTGGATCATTGCTGACCTAGGCTGCTGGTCTCCAAAACCTTGTGATTCCTATATCATTACACTCCCTCCTTTGTACTTATCTTTATTGTCTTATAATCACTTCTTTTTCCATTCTATCAATTGAATTTTTTTTAGATTAACATCTGCCCTTTTTTCACTAACTGATTCTGTGAATGATATATTCCATTCCCTTAGTAAAGCTTCCTCCTCTACCACTGAGTGAACAATCTTCTTCTGATTATCTTTGAAAATTATTAATTTAGAATCCCCACTTACATATTATTTTTTCCTTTCTTAATGCTTTATTAAGTTCTAGATATCTTCTACGTTTTGCCAGCGTATCCCCAGAGAGATCTGTGAATATACCGTATATACTCTAGTATAAGCCGAGTTTTTCAGCCCTTTTTTTTTTTTTTTAAAGGCAAATAATCGAGTCACCCCCCCCTTGTATCTCTCTAACCCCCACCCCGCGTGTGTCTCTTACCCCCACCCCGCGTGTGTCTCTCTAACCCCCACCCCGCGTGTGTCTCTCTAACCCCCATCCCGCGTGTGTCTCTCTAACCCCTACCCCGCGTGTGTCTCTCTAACCCCCACCCCGCGTGTGTCTCTCTAACCCCCACCCCGCGTGTGTCTCTCTAACCACCAACCAGACTATTTCCAGCATGTTTCATAACATTATTTTTTACTTCTGTTGGATTAAGTTCTTTATCCCTCATGATGGTTAACTTTAGGATTCAGTAATACGTTTCTTTATCTTTTCCTTCACTCCTCCTCCCTTTTTCTTCTCTTTTTCCCCCTTTTCTCTCTCTCACCTCATCTTTTTCCTCTCGCCCTTCTTTCCCTCTACTTTCTCTTTTTCTTTACCCCCTTTCCTTTCCCTATCTTTCCCTTTCTTTTTCCCTTTTTCCTTCCCCACTTATTTCCCCTTCTATACTTCTCTTCCTTGTGCCCCTCTCTTTTCCTAATGCCAAAGGCCCAGTCCACAATACACAGTCCACAATGCACAGTCAAGAAGCAAGAAACTCTGTAAGGGATATCATGGATAAACGATTTATAATATCAGAATCCCATCGAGGAAAAATTGAAGACCTTTAAAATGGTCTCCTGTATATTGACCGGGCTTTCACCCAAATTATTCACCTTTTAGGTGTGTTCTTGCGGGGGGTGGGGGGTACATTTACCCTTCCCCTAACAGTCATCCACAGCCTCTGCCACCCTGTACAGAACCGTCCTTCACAAACTGGGTCTTACTGGGCTATCCTGTCGGCTCACGCGCCCACTTCAGGACGTTGTTTCTGCCAAGGTTCGCGAGGTCTGCATCTAATCAGTCCCTGTACTTCCGAGTCAGGGACATCCAGGTGGCCTGAGGCTCCGTTACTTATACCGGGAACGCCAGTCCTTCCTGTACCGGTACCGCAAGGTATACCCTCTCACCTCTCCAAGCCCTGTTGTAAGGGCTCTCACAGAGGGAGGCTTTCGCTTAGCCTCAGCTATTCGTCCACCGCTTCCTCCAAGCTGTGTTGAACCTCTACCGCCAAGCTGGTATCTGAAGCTCTACCGGCAAGCTGCCCTCTCTTCCCCTCGGGGCAGTTACCTCTCTCGAGGTTACCGTAGCTGGCGTTCAGCCAGACCCTGTTGTATCACGAGGGGGGGGTGGGCGTGCAGCCGGCATGCTGTGCCGACGCTGTGTAAAAAGTGTTCACCAGGCTTAAAGCAGGCAAAGGTAGAGAATCGCTCGCTACTCTCCTAGCCCTGTTAATTGAGGGTTAGGTCTGCATCAAGGAGCCCTTTCAGCTGCTATACAGAGAATGGGTAGCGTTCATCGCAGGAGACAGACCCGTCTAGCACATCATGCTGTGCTCCCTGGGCGTGGACTCGACCGCCATGCACCTGAGCTCAACCATTAGCAGAATGTTCCATACATATTAAGAGGAATAATAGTCCTAATAGCATTAGATATCATATAATACATCTAATAGATCTACAATCTAGGCATAATAAAGGGTTAATGCACAGGTCAAGTTCAATTATTGATACTGTGGAGTAGGAACATTCCCCTGAGGGCCTAACAGGATAATATTAGGTGATACCGGAGTGGCTTGTCAGTTCCTTCTCCAGTGATATGGGATTTGTCCGACCACTCTGCTTTCACCCGCCCACCCACACTGGCCCTTAATGTTATAGCTCACAGCTTGATTGAATTATACAAGCCCCGTCACCAACATCCCTTAGCAATCCAAACTAATGTAAATTGATGAATAGCAGAACATAATGGGAGGTCACCAAATGGGAATGAGTGGACATCTTGGCACATGGCAACCAGCAATGGCGTGGGACTTCCTTGGATGGGCATAGCGGAGAGTACCCCTGATGGAGGTGAGTTGGCTGTTGCTCATTGTGCCTCTGCAAACCCTCCATATGTGTTTGTGGCCCTTCCTGATGGGTTACAGAAGATTAGTGTGGGGTATGTTCCCATGGTCACCTTGTGGTTTGATAAGTGATGGGGCTAGTGTACTTGAATGAAGCTGTGAGCTATACCATGAATGGCCATTGTGGGTGGGAGGGTGAAAACAGATTGGACGGACAAATCTCAAATCACTGGAAAAGGAACTGACAATCCACTCCAGTATCACCAGCATGCAAACCTTGTAGGAAATCAGTGGTAGAGGCCTAGCTGCATGTGCTGCAGTCCAGAGAGGCAGACACGACTGAAAGACCAAACAAGAGATATTGTGTACTTCAATGAAGCTGTGAGCTATACCATTAAGGGCCATTGTGGGTGGGAGGGTGAAAGCAGATTGGACGGACAAATCCCAAATCACTGGAGAAGGAACTGACAAGCCACTCCAGTATCCCCAGCATGCAAACATTCTAGGAAAGGAGTGGCAGAGGCCTAGCTGCATGTGCTGCAGTCCATAGGGTCACAGACAGTCAGACACGACTGAAAGACTGAACAGGAAATATTCAAGTGGTCCCCGTGTACTTGATATATGCCATGTAGCAGTGTAATGTGCCCAAATGTAGATGTGATGAGCAACATGTAAATACAATTATTTTGATATTTTGGGGGCCACAATAGAGCCTCTGTGAGTAACAATGCGATAATAGGGCATCATTTTGATGTTTTTGTGTTTTTATGTAATCAGGTAGTGTGTCTTTAATTGCGTTATGTAAGTTGCAGCATGGCTTTTCATGTGCATGAGCATTCCAAAATATAACAACTAATTTGTTTTATAATGCATTTGCTTTGGTGGGGGGAGGGGGTTATTGTAATGGCCTTCCATGCTTTCCCTCTGTTAAACTGTCACATTTACACTTTAAGTTGTCTGTACGTAGTACGTAAAACCTTTTGCTGGGGCATTTTTGTGCACTTTGTGATTTTGCGAGATACGAGCTTACACGCAAAGAATTCTCGTCCGTGACTTACTGAGTCCGAAATTACGCAAGTCTTACGCAACATAATAATAAGGGCCTAAATCTGGTATGCCTCTACATGTGTTTTTTCTTTTGTGTATTTCCTGGGCAAACACTAAACCACATAGATTGGCCAAAAGCTTGATAATTGAGAAAATAAGAGCTGATAATGCTACACAATAAATCAGAAGCAGTATTTTCATAATAAAATCTGAAGTTTCAAACAATCAACCAACCAGGTAGGTGCTGATATCAATCACTCACTCATAGGCAAGGGAAAAAAATTAATTAATAAATGGAATGAAAGATGGGCAGGCCAAAGCACCAATGTTTTCATCCTATCATACCACATGACCATTAGAATTGCACATAGGACAACAAGGCAAAGGTACAATTGCCTACCATGGCAATATCCCAAATGTCCGACGTACAATCGTTATTGACGAGAAGAGCAGTGGCATAGCTACTGCTGGTGCAGCAGGTGTAATGCACCAAGGCCAACAATAGGGTAGAGGCCCTCTGCTACTGAAGTTAATAGGGAATCTTTGTTAGATGAGGATGGCGGACATGTTTTTGGCTTTTTTATTCACTCTTACGGAGATTATAGAGAAGTTGCAAGGGGAGTTCCAAATTATCTGGCACCAGGGCCCTCCATTTACTAGTTTTGCCATTGATGGAGAGCCTGGTATTGAGTGTATATATCAGTATATTTGTGTACTCATGAGCTAAAGCAAGTGGACATTACATACTGTACTCACACTAAGTCTCCAGCTATAAATAACAGATGGGCACTGGAGGACACACAAGCCCAATTTAAATGTATTTAAATATAAAAGACCAAAGAAAATGTTCTTCAGTACAAACAGTCAGATTTGAATCTCAAGTACTTCTTGGGAGGCTTTCGATTGAGCCTTATCAGTGTTTTTTTTCAGGGTATGCTCAGCTTCCAGACAGCTCAGCTGTAAGAGGACAGACCTTGCGTACGCCAAGAGCACTATTTATAAAGGCTTTCTGACAGGGAACTGGAGAGCAGCTGAGTCTTATCCTCAGACAGCTCTGATTCTTGCAACATAAGGACTGGATCCAGGCCTTTAACTGATACTGCACTCCCGGCTTACAGCAATTATTATTACCAGTATTTCCCAAACCAAACTGTGTGTCATGGAAGCATGCACGACCAGGGTTCCCACTATATTAGTTTTCACAAGTTATTACTCTATGTGCATACCTGGAATTTGTCCTGGAAATAGACCTTAGTGTAGATTTTGATATATTTTGGCCTGTTCCGAAAAGGTTTTAAACAATGAAGAGCTATTTTTATGTTAGGGATTCCACTGGAGCAAATCTTAGAGCCCTGGGGTTCAAACACTACCTTATGAGCCTAAATGGACTTCCAGGCTGAAATATCCATCAGTGGGGTGTTGTAAAACATAGTCTTGCCCTGGGCCCCACACTCAGTGCTCCTCCCAAAGACCCCTTCCCATAACAGCAAACCTTCCCAACAACCTTATCAATTGCGGCTCCACCCCAAGACCCCTTTGCAATATGTTTTTCTCAGAATTCTGGGCATGAAACGTAATGTGAACATAAATATACTATTTATTTACTGTACTACTGTATGGTGGAGGGCTTCTATCGCTCTTTTGCCCACTAGAATTTAAAACATTGTTGTGGTAAACTACCTCCTCAAAATATCCACTACACAAGCTAAGGAACTGGCCCCATGCTGATGAGAGGCAGTAACCTTGAGTGGAGTAATAACTGTATTTCTCAGAATTCTATGCATGAAACAAGCTTTTTTTAACCTGTTTTAGACATTCAAATGAGAACACAAATGTGCTATTTATTTATTATATATATCCAACACCCCCACACAGCACCCACCCCCCTTAGCATTCCCACTCAGTCCTCAGCATCCAAGCGCCTAACCCATTTCAGCACCCACCTCACATAGCACCCATCCCTATCTAATTTGATCCTCCCTCACAGAACTCATCCCACTTTGCTGTCACTTTGCTCTCTTACCGTTTTCCCTGATACAAATCTCCGGTGTGCTGATCTGTTCCACACTGCCACCTCTTGGAGCTTCAGAAGAATTGCTCTAATTTAAACAGGCCAATTTCAGATGAGGAGGGATGCAGCCAAAAAGGCACAGGGGGCTGTCTGTGGCATGTTGGGTTGGGCTGTGGGAGGCTACAGTGGACCCTACCCAACAGAAATATATATATATATATATATATATATATATATATATATATATATATATATATATATATATATATATCAGCCTGTGCTTGTAAGAGCCAAAAGTTCAGCCTCTTCCTTCTCTTGCTTTCTCCATCCCCCCTTCTATCTCTCCCCTTTCTCTTTCTCCTTCCCTTCTCTCTCTCTCACACCTCTGCCCCTTCTCTCTCCCCTCTCTCTCTCTTCCTTCTATCTCTTTCCTTCTTCTGTCTCTCTCTTCTCTCACTTAATCCCTCCATTCTACCTCTATATCCTCCCATTCTCTCTTTCCCTCTCCCACCTAGCTCCCCTTTCTCTCCATTTTCCATCTCGCTCTCCTTTTCCCTTCCTCCCCCTCCTCTTTTCCCTTTCTCTCCCCTTCTCTTTCTCTGCCTCTTCTCTCTCTCTCCTCCATCTCTCTCCCTTTTCTCATTTACACATCCCCATAACTCCCCTTTTCCCATCTGCCTCTCCTTCTCCTCTCCCTTCTCTCTCCTCTCCCTTCTCTGCCTCTCACTTCTGCATTTCTCTGTTCCTTCTGCCTCTCCCTTCTACTGCTCCTCCGCCTCCTTCCTCTACGTCTCTCCCTTTCTCTCATCTGCCTCTCCTTTCCCCCCTTTGCCTTCTCCATTCTCTACCTCTCCCTTCTTCATCTCCCTCTTAGTCTCTACCTCTCTCTTCTCTCCCTTCTGCCTCCCACCTTGTCTCTCCCCTTCCCCCTTGTCTCTCCCCCCACCATTGTCTCTCCCTTTATCTGATACCCCTAGATTTGCTCCATTAAGATTATGAATTGCATGGCTATTTTTCCTTCCCAGATGCATAACTTTACATTTATTTGTATTAAATCTCATCTGCCACTTAGATGCCCATTCCTCTAATTTATGCAAATCCTTTTGGAGGTAAAGTACATAATTTTCTGATTTAAATTACCTTGCACAACTTTTTTGTCATCAGCAAAAATTGACACCAAACTCCAATCCCACTTCCAAGTCATTAATAAATATGTTAAAAAAGAGTGGACCTAATACTGAGCTCTGAGGAAACCCACTTACCACATTAGTCCAATCAGAGTATGTTCCATTTACAACAACCCTTTGCTTCCTGTCTTTTAGCCAGCTCTCAATCCATAAGCAAATATTTATGGCAATTCCTGTATCCCTTAGTTTGCTCAATAGTCTCCCATGTGGCACTGCATCAAAAGCCTTTGCAAGATCCAAATAGACTATATCCACTGAGTTACCTTCATCAAAGTTCCTACTAACCTCTTCATAGAAAATAATTAGATTTGTTTGACATGACCTACCCTTCATAAATCCATATTGGCTCCTACTTATAATCCTGTTTGAATAGACATATTCTTCTATATTATTGCTTATTAATAGTGATGTCGCGAACCAAAAATTTTCGGTTCGCGAACCGCGAACGCGAACCGCCGCAAATGTTCGTGAACCGGCGAACATCGGCGAACCGCCACAGACTTCAATGGGCAGGCGAATTTTAAAACCCACAGGGACTCTTTCTGGTCACAATAGTGATGGGAAAGTTGTTTCAAGGGGTCTAACAACTGGTGTGTGGCATGCCGGAGGGGGATCCATGGCAAAACTCCCACGGAAAATTACATAGTTGATACAGAGTCTGGTTTTAAGCCATAAAGGGCATAAATTACCTAACATTCCTAAATTGTTTGGAATAACGTGCTTTAAAACATCAGGTATGATGTTGTATCGATCAGGTAGTGTAAGGGTTACACCCGCTTCACAGTAACAGACCAATCTCCCCGTTTAATGCACCGCAAACAACCGCAAACAGTCCCTTTGCACAACCGCAAACTCCCCATTTGCACAAGGTTGGATACCAAGCTAGCCATGTCCCGTTCCTTGTCCTCACTGATGTCATTGAAGGTCTCTTCCTCCACCCAGCCACCAAGGGTCCCCGAAAGGTGACAACAAGCCCCCTGGGACGCCTGCTGTGTTTGGTCTTCCACCTCCTCAAAGCCACCTTCCTCCTCTGACTCCTCTTCTTCAGACTCCTCTCATTGCCTCTCTCTACATTATTATAAGGTGTGTTAAGTAGTACTACTCTTATCAGTTTAAAACCTGTTACAGCACCTATCAGGGGGCATGTATAAGGCCTGGATTTTTAGAACCAGGAGATGGAAAAAGATGCTTTGTTGGTCGTATCACTTCAATTTTGGGGCACGGCACGTGCAGTCAAAGGTGCCACCAGATAGGAGTGGCGTGTTTGTAAGTACTACTCTTATCAGTTTAATACTTGTTACGTTACGTATCAGGGGGCGTGTATAAGGCCTGGATTTTTAGAACCGGGAGATGGAAAAAGATGCTTTGTTGGTCGTATCACTTCAATTTTGGGGCACAGCACGTGCAGTCAAAGGTGCCACCAGATAGGAGTGACGTGTTTGTAAGTACTACTCTTATCAGTTTAATACTTGTTACGTTACCTATCAGGGTGCGTGTATAAGGCCTGGATTTTTAGAACCAGGAGATGGAAAAAGATGCTTTGTTGGTCGTATCACTTCAATTTTGGGGCACTTTGTGACATTAGCTTCTTACGCTCAAACATGTCCTTTACAGGCACCTGACTATGGGCACATGAGCAGGAACTGCTCAAGGCGAGAGACGGAGTGGCGGATGGTTGAGAGGGGGCAAGGAGGACAGCAGTGGTTGATGTGGCTTATGATGCTGCACCAGGAGGAGGATGGCGGCTTTGAGTTTGTGTGCTGCTTGTACTCATGTGTTGGTTTGGAGTCACCCAAACATTAGGTCTCAACCTGTAGAGGATAAGGGAACCAGGCTACTCTAGACCTCATTCATCATTACAGGTTTTGACAGATCGGTACTATGCGTCCAAGCTACTGTGACAACAGATATGAGTGGCACTGTGCACTTGCAGAAGTTGGTAGAGTAGACGCTGTAGGTCTGACACACACGCTTGCAGACAACTAACTGCTATGCAATCTATTACAGTAGAAAAAATGTTTTTGGTTTTAAATGTACACTACTGTTACACCAGATATGAGTGGTGTGTTAAGTAGTACTACTCCTATCAGTTTAATCCCTGTTATGTGCCTTTTTTTGTGGTTTGGTTGTTGAAGCCACAGTGCAGCACCAGAGGCCAGAAAAATTATGCATGTACACATGCCTGAAAAATTAGGTATTGTTGATCTTGCAGCGAGCAGAGAAGAAGGTAGGCCTAATTCAACGCCCCATCCCTGCATATCCACACTCAGAGATTGAGGGGGCGACCCTTACAAGGCCACGGGCCAGAGATATAAAGGGGGGCCATCCCAAATAAGCACACAAGCGGGGACAAAGGTAGTGAAGGGGACATAGAGGCCCATGGACTGACAATCGCCATCTTGGCAGGAAAAGGGCCCAGCAATTAAGCCAAACTGACCAAGCACAGGCAGCTACTTGAGTCAAACGCTGTACAATTACACCTTAATAAAGCTGAAACATGCAGCAGCAGGGATTCTAAACGGCCATACAGGGACAAGGAGGCTAACAGCCCCCACAGTCTCTGCACCACTCTTTTTAACAGATAACCCAAGGGGCTAACCAGTGACCTTGCCCACAAAAAAAAAAAGCAGAATTTTATTGGAGGAAGTATTAGTGTCTTTACCCCCCAAGAGAGGACATAATATACGGTATCTTTAGACTACCTGATGGCCAAACCTCCTTTAGCCCCAATGCTATCCAAGAAACATTTCAAAACTTCGATCAGACCATATATTCATCCCAATCCCGCTGCAGCGGATCTGACATAGAGTCCTTCCTACTACAGCAAGAAGTCCACAAAATACCTGTACCTCAATTGGACAGCTTGAACCTAGACATATCCCAAGAGGAAGTTAAATCTACAATCCAAGATCTTAAATTTGGCAAGTCCCCAGGGCCAGACGGTTTTACTCATCTGTACTATAAGAAATTTGAGCCCTTGCTTACTCCTGCACCTAACATCTTTGTTTAACGCTATACTAAATGGAGAACCTATGCCCCCTTAATTGAATCAGGCCGACCTCATAGTCTTTCCAAAAGAGGGTAGGGACCCGAATCTCAAACTGTATTACAAGGCAGCGCAGCTGGCTTTCATTCCTCTGGCGCATTCTCCAAAACACATCAGCCGCTCTGGGTATTTATGGAAAATGTAAGCATGTCACCTTATACATGGGATACAGTAATATGGATTCCAGGCCTGTATACTTTTTTGAGAAACTTGAAAAACCCGTTGATTAAGCACTCATTAAAAATATGGACGGAGATGAACTGGACACAAAAACTGTACACTCGGGTATCAGATCTTACCCCTATCGTACCCAATCCCCACTTTAAGATACATCTTCCGGAAAGCTATCTCAGTTTGTGGAAGTCTCAGAACCTACTAAGGGTTGGTCCATGGTGGCATGACGACAAAATAATGACCTTTGAATGGGTGAGAGATAGATACAATTTACCCCTGGCTGAACACTATAATTTTTGTAGGATACATCATTTTATATATACGATAAGTGGTAGGGGAACCCCCCCAAATAAACACCTGGCTACTCAAAAAATTTAGGGATTCCCCCTTTCAGCCTGGTATTATTAGCCTCATGTATGAACTATTTAATGAAAACTCATGGGCAAACAAACCAGACTATACCAAAGCCTGGGAGAGGGATTTGGGCACCGAGTTGGCAGATAGCACATGGGATAAAAGTTGGCAAGGCTTAAGTAGGGGATCTTTAAATTATAGTCTGCTTGAGACTTCAATAAAGGTCCTACCCAGGACATTTATTACTCCTTTTAAGCTAAATAAATGGGATCCAAAACGGAGCAGCTCATGTTTTAGGAACAGTGGTAATGAGGCTACATTTATTCATGTCTGGTGGGAGTGTTCGGCAGTCATAAGACTATGGAAAGAAACATGCTTACTAGCTTCTAAAATGTTTAAGATTCAGATTTCTGCTAATATAGAAAACTGCATGCTGGGTGTTCCGCATGTCTGTCTCTTGCCCGCTCAAAATAGGCAATTAAAGTTCATCATATTGGCCACAAAGAACCATATAGCCAGACAATGAAAATCGGATACCCTACACTTTCAGGTGGTTAAAAATAAATTAAACGTTATCCTTATAAATGAACGCCTTACCCATTTAGTAGACAACTCCATTGATAGATTTTGAGATATATGGTCTCCGTGGCTGCAATTAATGGATAGCATATCATCTGGAGACAATTAAAGAAATTTAGGTCCGGAATAGGGGCTCCCCTAAATGGGAGAGGATATTCTCAAGAGAATGGGATGGATAGAGGTGTGTGTGGATCCTTAGAGGGGCGGAGGACGGAGGTAAGTGCTATATTTTACATCATATTTATGTAAAAAAGGAGGATGTTTGTGGACCTTTCCCTTTCCCAACATGTTAAATGTTAAAACTAGTTATTTTTTTTCCCAATTATAGTCGGATTCAAGACTTAAAGGGAATCAACTTAAAACAAACTGAATTAAAGCTATATTAATAACTGAAAAGTAAAAAAATATATATATTTTTAGGCTAAAGGCACAACCAAATCCACATAACATACTAGCCCTGGATATGGTATAAGCTCCAAGATTAAAAAATGGAAAGGGGTAAACTGAGTATTAATAGATATAAGGTAACTCAGTGATGTATTAACATGTATGGATATATATGTATCATGGAAATGGTTGTTTGAATATGATATATTACCTGACCTAATAAAAAAAAAATTGAAAGAAAAAATACACATAGCTAGTAGTTGGAAAACCCCAAATTAAAACTTTCAGGAATTAATAAAAAAAAAAACTATTTACTGCTCAACGAGAGATTAAACCATGTAGTCTTGGATAGAATCACCCAGTTCCAGACAATTTGGGATCCCTTGATAACATCCCCATTTAGTGCACCCCTAATATAATAAAACATTTGTTAATGGTTGAAGCGACTCGGGGGGAAAGACCGGAGTTGGGGAGCCCTGGAGGAGACCCTTCAGAAGCAACCGGCGGCAAAATCATTAGAGGAAAGGAGAGGTTGCCTACTGAAGCCTGCCCTAGGGTAACCCAAGGGCGATTGAGCAGGTTAGATATTGTAAATAATAAGCTACTGCTGGAGTGATGATAGATAATAGGACTTTACTATTGTCTGTTTTACCATGTCTTAGGTTTATCTTAAAAATTGCAATCACAGTAAAAAAAAAGAAAATGTATTAACCAAAAAAGTAAAAAAAAGAAGGCCTAGCAACCTAATTTTAACAAAATGTCTTCATTGTAAATATGTATTTTTGCACAACTGTTGTGTTATGCAAGACTGTTCAATATGCTTTCTTTTCCATTACATGCCGTACGCCTTCTGGCATAAAAATTGAAATTCAAAAATTAGATATTGTTGCAGCCGCTGCTGTTGCAGCGGCCAGAAAAATTGACCTTTGTTCCCCAGGCAGAAAGTGCCATAAAACATTGCCTCTTCTTGAACCCTAGTTGGTGGCGGATAATTCACGCAAGTCATCCGGCATTCACAGATAACATACAGCAGCGTGTGGACCATTTATAGCCGAAGGCAGCTCATCTCATCAGGCCTTTTTCAGTCGAATGTATCGCCCAGTGTCAGTCCCTTCGGGATCCATCCCTCATTCATCTTTATAAAGGTGAGGCAATCTAGACTTTTTTGCCCTAGGCGACTTCTCTTCTCGGTGACAAAACCTCCTGCTGCTTTGAAGGTCCTTTCTGACAGGACACTTGAAGCGGGGCAGGCCAGAAGTTCAATTGGGATAGCTCAGGCCACAGGTCTAGCCTGCATACCCAGTAGTCAAGGGGTTCATCGCTCCTCAGAGTGTCGATATCTGCAGTTAAGGCGAGGTAGTCTGCTACCTGTCAGTCAAGTCGTTCTCTGTGGGTGGATCCCGAAGGGCTGATGCGATGCGTAGGACTGAAAAGGTCCGCATGTCCTCCATCAACAACGCGTCTTTTAAACGTCCTGTCCTTGCCGGCGTGGTCGTGGGAGGTGGATTACTTTCACCTCTTCCCCTGTTATATTGCCCTTGTGCTGTGACATCACCCTTATATGCTGTGTAAAGCATACTTTGTTTTTTTAATTTGTTTTGGACCTGCTGCATTCTTTCTGACTTGCGGTAATTTGGTAACAAATCAGGCACTTTCTGCTTATACCGGGGGTCTAGTAGCGTGCACACCCAGTACAGGTCGTTCCCCTTCAGCCTTTTTATACGAGGGTCCTGAGACAGGCACGACAGCATGAAAGACCCCATTTGCACAAGGTTGGATGCCGAGCTAGTCATGTCCCGTTCCTCGTCCTCAGTGATCTCGCTGAAGATATGTTCTTCCCCCCAGCCACGTACAACACCACGGGTACCAGATAGGTGAAAACGAGCACCCTGGGATGCCTGTTGTGATTGGTCTTCCTCCTCCCCCTCAAAGCCACATTCCTCCTCTGACTCCTCTTCCTCACAATCCTCTTCCAGCATTGCCGCAGGTCCAGCAAGCGATGCTGATAAGGCTGTTTCTGGTGGTGATGGTGACCACAACTCTTTCTCTTCCTCGTCACGCTCATCTACGGCCTGATCCAGCACTCTTCGCAGGGCACGCTCCAGGAATAAAACAAATGGTATGATGTTGCTGATGGTGCGTTCGGTGCGACTGACAAGGTTTGTCACCTCCTCAAAAGGACGCATGAGCCTACAGGCATTGCGCATGAGCGTCCAGTAACGTGGCAAAAAAATCCCCAGCTCCGCAGAGGCTGTCCTAGCACCCCGGTCATACAAATACTCGTTAATGGCTTTTTCTTGTTGGAGCAGGCTGTCGAACATTAGGAGTGTTGAATTCCAACGTGTGGGGCTGTCATAAATCAAGCGCCTCACTGGCATGTTGTTTCGCCGCTGGATATCTGAAAAGTGCGCCATGGCCGTGTAGGAACGCCTGAAATGGCCACACACCTTTCTGGCCTGCTTCAGGACGTCCTGTAAGCCTGGATACTTATGGACAAAGCGTTGTACGATCAGATTGCACACATGTGCCATGCACGGCACAGGCGTCAACTTGCCCAAATTCAATGCCGCCAACAAATTTCTTCCGTTGTCACAAACCACTTTGCCAATCTCTAGTTGGTGCGGAGTCAGCCATTGATCCACCTGTGCGTTCAGGGTGGACAGGAGTGCTGGCCCGGTGTGACTCTCTGCTTTGAGGCAAGTCAACCCCAAGACGGCATGACACTGCCGTATCCGGGATGTGGAATAGTATCTGGGGAGCTGGGGGGTTGCCGTTGATGTGGAGCAAGATGCAGCAGCAGAAGAGGACTCAGCTGAGGAGGTTATGGAAGAGGATGGAGTAGGAGGAGTAGAGGAGGTGGCAGCAGGCCTGCCTGCAAGTCGTGGCGGTGTCACCAACTCCTCTGCAGAGCCACGCATTCCATGCTTGGCAGGCATCAGCAGGTTTGCCCAATGCGCAGTGTAGGTGATATACCTGCCCTGACCATGCTTTGCAGACCAGGTATCAGTGGTCAGATGGACCCTTGCCCCAACACTGTGTGCCAGAGATGCCATTACTTCCTTTTGCACAATCGAGTACAGGTTGGGGATTGCCTTTTGGGCAAAGAAATTTCGGCCGGGTACCTTCCAGTGCGGTATCCCAATCGCTAAAAACTTTTTGAAAGCCTCAGACTCCACCAGCTTGTATGGTAAAAGCTGGCAGGCCAAGAGTTCAGACAAGCCAGCTGTCAGACGCCGGGCAAGGGGGTGACTTTGTGGCATTGGCTTCTTACGCTCAAACATGCCCTTGACAGACACCTGACTGTGAGGAGATGAGCAGGAACAGCAAGAGGCGAGAGACGGAGTGGTGGAGAGTTGAGAGGGGGCAAGGAGGACAGCAGTGGTTGATGTGGATGAAGATGCTGGACCAGGAGGAGGATGGCGGCTTTGAGTTTGTCTGCTGCTTGTACTTATGTGTTGATCCCATTGGTGTTCGTGATGTGACATCATGTGCCTTCGCAAAGCAGTTGTACCTAGGTGGGTGTTGGACTTCCCACGACTCAGTTTCTTTTGGCACAGGTTGCAAATGGCATCGCTGTTGTCAGAGGCAGACACACAAAAAAAATGTCACACTGCTGAGCTCAGCGGTGACGGCATTCTGGTGGTGGCAACAGCATGTGTTGATTGGCGTGCTGTCTGGCTGCCCCCGGGTGCTGATGCATGCTGTCTGACTGTGCCACTAGCTCGTTGCGATGACCTCCCTCTACTTCCAACTCGTCTCCTCCTCCTCTCTGTCTCCCCATCTGAACTTTCCCCCTGTTCTTCTTCTCTTCTAGCAGGCACCCACGTGACATCCGCGGACGCATCGTCATTATCATCACCCGCTTCACTTGTATATGACAACTGAACAAAGGAAGCAGCAGCGGGTACATCATCATCATCATCATCATCACATCGTACGTACATGTGTGTAATGCTGCCTGACTGAGACATATCCCTGTTATCTACATTCTCTGTAAATAATGGTTGCGCATCACTCATTTCTTCAAACTGATGTGTAAATAACTCTTCTGACTGATCAATTGAATTGGCTGTGGTACTAGTGTTGGTGGTGGCGGCAGGCGGGTGAGTGGTAACTTGAGAGGTGCCCGAAGCTAATCTGGAGGAGGATGGTGCGTCAATGTTCCAAGCGGAAGCTGTAGAAGATTGGGTGTCCTGTGTTAGCCAGTCAACTACGTCCTCTGAACTTTTCAAGTTCAGGGTAACTGGCCTCTGAACACTGGGCATTATTGTAGGGCCAAAGGGAATCACAGCACCACGACCACGACGGCCTCTGCGGGGTTTCCTGCCTCTGCCTGTCATTTTTTTTTAAATGTGGACTGTTGGTACCCCAACTAGACTGGATTGGTTGAACTTGGCACAGTACTTGTAAGCAGGACACACACTATGGGTAGCGGTCAAGCAAATGAACCTTGATTGACGGTTATGAAAATGCACTTAGATTTAATTAAAAAAAAGTTTGGGTTTTTTAAATGTGGACTGTTGGTACCCCAACTAGACTGGATTGGTTGAACTTGGCACAGTGTATTTTAAAATTATGAGAAAACATGTTCTGTAAACTAAATAAAAATCATTTTAGGAGGTTGAGAGAAAAAGAAACCGGATGGGGGGATACCGAGCAGAGCACACCATCTACAGCCCACTGGGAGACAAACTCATCCATTCCCCCAGTGGACAAAGCCAGGTGGTACTCTGCCCGGATACGGGAGCGCACCAGCACCCGGAACATGGCCTCAGGTGACAAGGGAACCCCCCCTATCAAACACTGCTTCCTGGACTTATATATAGCCAATTTGGCTAATGCCAGGAGCAGGTTGACGAGGCGGTCCCTGGCCTTATTGCCCCGGGACACTGGGCGCCCAAAAATAAAAATGTGAGGGGAGAAATGCAGCCAGAACTGCAGGAGGAGGCCCCTCAAGAGTGACAAGAGGGGCTGCAGTCTGGCGCAACTAAAATAAATATGATACACGGACTCTCCCTTGCCACAGAATGGACAAGTGGAGAGAGAGTCCGTGAATTTAGCTAAGTACTCTCCCGTGCTCAGTGCACCATGGAGCACTCTCCAACTCAAGTCCCCGGTGGGTCGTGGAACTAAATCAGAATAAAGTTCCGGGGCCTCTTGCCCTCGTCAGCTGGTAGGATCCACCTCCAGATGGTATCGGGACGGGTCACGAGGGCAAGGAAGTGCACTGTATGGAGCAAGAGAGAATATAAGCTCTTCCTCGGCATGCCGCGAAAGCATGCCGAGGGTATGTCCCGCAACTTTGAGAGGTTGGGGACAGGAGGAGCCTGAGGGGCCTTGCTCCAGGCCTTGAGGGTTTCCTGGTTGTATGCCGGCAACACAGAGAGGTCTCTCCCAAACCCTTCGGGCCTGATCAGAAATAATTGCCGGTCATACCCCAGGTTGCGCAACTGGCGATAAAAGCTAGATGCCAGTGCGCACCACTGCGGAGAGGGATCTGCATATAGGTATCTCTGCAGGTACTGAAGGCGGAAGGTGGACAACTGGGAGCACACACAAACTACTCCCTGTCCACCCTCCACCAAAGGCAGACTTGCCACCCCTGCAGAGACCCAATGCCTTCCCATCCAGAGGAAATCTAACAAATTCCTCTGGATATTGGTGACAAACTCGGGGGTCGGACTCAGACAAATCAGCCGGTGCCAGATCTGAGAAGCCACCAGCTGATTCACCACTAGAGTCCGCCCCCTAAGGGAAAGCATTTTTGCTAGACCCCTCCATCGTCCCAGACGAGAGAGGACACTGCCCTCTAACTCCCTCCAGTTGTCTGGGACGGAAGAGTCCGCAGCGGACAGGTAGACCCCCAGATATTTAATGACATCTGCCTCCCACGTGATGTCACGAAACGTGGGAGGCAAAAAGTCTACCTGTAAATTACCCTCTAAAAGGCCTGTGCATTTGGACCAGTTGATCTGAGTGGAGGAGGCAGCTGAATATACCTCCTGGCACTGTTTTGCCAGCTCAAGATCAACTGGATCCTGGGCCACGAGGAGCACATCATCAGCATAAGCTGAAAGGACAATCCGCATGTCTGGCTCTTTTAGCACCAGCCCTGTGAGCCTTTTCCTCAGTAGGCAGAGGAAAGGCTCGATGGCCAGTGCATATAACTGTCCAGACAAGGGACATCCTTGACGCACCCCTCGTCCAAATACCAAAGGTGCTGTTAGGGACCAATTGATTTTAAGTAAACACTCTGCAGAGGCGTACAGCGTTCTTATAAAGCCCATAAACTGTGGGCCAAAGCCGTACGCTTGCAGAGTGGCTATGAGGTAACCATGGTCCACCCTGTCAAACGCCTTCTCTTGATCTAAAGAGAGAAAGGCGAGTGACAGACCAGTCCTGCGAGAATAATGCAAAAGATCCCGGACCAGAAAGATACTCCAGCCCGGGATCGCATAGGACTGGTCAGGGTGAACCAATTCCGCCAGCACAGACCCAAGTCTAAGCGAGATGGCTTTAGCTACAATCTTGTACTCTGTGCTGAGCAGAGAGACCGGTCGCCAGTTCTTAATAAGCCGGAGATCCCCCTTTTTGGGCAGCAGGGCAAGTACTGCCCTGCGACAAGACAGGGGCATCTCCCCGGTCTCCAGGGCTTCCCCAAGGACCAGATGGAAATCAGGTCCCAGAGTCTCCCAGAAAAATTGGAAAAACTCTACAGTCAGTCCGTCCAGTCCTGGAGACTTCTCACAGGACATGGCACGGAGGGCTTCAGAGAGCTCTTGAAAAGATAGTGGTATATCAAGCCGCTCTCTTACACCCTCACTGACTGTGGGGAGCCCCTCCCATAGCACCCTGCAGGCGTCTGGAGAAATGGGATCCGGAGAGTAAAGATCTTTATAAAAGTTCCGGGCTCTATCCCGGATACTCTCCGGATCTGTAAGGGGGGCACCGTCTTCATCTAGAAGACAGGTAATGTGCCTACTGTTACCCCCCTTTTTCTCCAGTGAGTAGAAGAGGCGCGAGCCGCGGTCTAGATCTTTGAGAAAACGTAAGCGGCTGCGCACGTATGCCCCCTTGGCCTGGTGTCGTTCCAGGTCACAGAGGACACCCTTCCTCTCTACATACTCGCTCTGCAGGGATTGGTCCCTACAAGTGAACAGCCTCTGCTCCAGATGGAGTACCTCCCCCCGGAGTGACTCCAACTCAGCTTCGCGCTGCCCACTCACACCCTTGGTATATTCCTGACACAGAAGTCGCAAATGAACCTTGCCCACGTCCCACCACAGTTTTAACGTGGCAAAGTCCCCCTTGCAACCCCTCCAGTCCTTCCAAAACTCCCGGATCAATGTCACGAGCCCCTGGTCCTTCAACAAAGCATTGTTGAAGTGCCAATAGGCGGCTCGTGGCGCTGTTGGAGTTAGCGCCACCGTCATAGACACACAGTTGTGGTCTGTGAACGGAGCCTGCCTAATGGCACAAGAACCGACTCGTGACATATAGTGATTAGATATATATAGTCTGTCGATCCGGGAGTGGGACACCAGACCGGCTCTCACCCTGACGTAGGTGAAACCGTCTGATGCCCCTGGGTTCTGCTCTCGCCAGATGTTCTCCAGGGAGAAGCGGGCGATGATCTCCCGCAGGGCTGACGCAGAAGGCGGGTACGGCTCTGGACTATTCCGGTCCAGAGCGTCGAGGGTGCAGTTGAAACCACCCCCGAGTACCAAACACTCATCTGCGTCAACCGTCTCCAAAAACTGGGACAGTCTGGCGAGGAACCTCACTCTCTCGGGCCCTCCAGCAGGGGCATATATATTAACTAGGTTAATGATGCTACCCTGCTCTCGGACCCAGAGGTGGATTAGACGGCCTGGGATAACAGCTTTCACAAGCAGCAGCTCTGGCTGAAAAGACTCTGAGAACAGGGTCACCACTCCACATGACGCCGATGTGAAGTGGCTGAAGAAGACCCTGCCTCTCCACTCCAGTTGCCACGAGGCCTCAGCCTCTGGAGTGGTGTGAGTTTCCTGCAGGAAGCTCACAGAGTACCCTCCCTGATATAAATAGGAGAGTACCTGGAACCTGCGGAAACTGTCTTGACAGCCATTGGTATTTAGCGTGCTGATGTGCAAAGCCATTACTGCGTGTCAGGAATTGTGCGTTCCTCAGACCCTTGAGACTGCTGATAGGACACGCACATTTTATAGAATTTCCGGACGCGGAGATGCTCCGCAGTCCCAGAATTCTTTGCCCTAGTGCTGACCACTAGATATTGCTGGAGAGAGTGGAGAATAAACAACATATTCTTCCACCTCTCCAAGGCCAGCCGCACCTTCCTTTTCTTTTGTCCATGAAGGGTGCTCTCAAGGAATAGATCTATTTCCTTGACAGGGATAACTCACCCAGAATCTGATGTTCCTTCTAGTGGGTCACCCCTGGGCTCCTCTTGGCTGAGGGCTTTTACTCCATCCTCCCCGGCTGGAGTCAGTTTCCTCAGCTTTATTCTCAGGGACCCCCTCTTAGATGATCCAGAAGGAGTCCCTTTAGCACCCTTCAAGGTAAATAATGGACCCTTGGATTGCTGCTGCACCCCTGTAGCTTCAGTAGTGCATTCAGGGGTAGCTGGCTGGACAGCAGTGGCTGGCATGGCTTCCTTAATGGAAGCCTTGGAGGCTTTATATGCCTCCTCTGCCAGTTCCACCGCTGCTTGCTCAGCTTGGATGGCACCGATGTTAGGGTCAGTGGATGGCTGAGGAGGGTAGACAGGCTCTCCCATGATGTTAACAGGAAAACCTGTTTTATCACCCTCCCCCATTTCCACTTCCCCTTGTGCCACATCCCCCCTGACAGACAAATCCATGGGGTCCTGAATGGGGGTCATGCCTATATTCCCCCCCTCCAGTAGTGACTCGGCCTGGGGCTCGAACAAAGCCAGAGGTACGTCACTAGAGAGTGACACTGGAGGAGGAGACTGACTGGTGCCCTTGAAGCTCAGCACCTCAGGGACACTGACTACCCATTCAGCAGGGGCTTTGTTGGGACCCCCCTCAAAGGCCAGAGGCAGAACCTGATCTTTTTTGTCTACCCCTGCCTCACTTGGGAGACCCTCTTGCCCCTGCTTTTCCTCCAGACCCTTTTCCACATTAACCCCTATAGGGTCTGGAGAGAGAGATGTGTGGTCTGGCATCGGCTGGCTGAGCTTAATAACCGGGCCAGACAATGTCACCGGATGAGGCGGAGATGTTTTGTTCCTCTTCTTGCTTTTAGAGGGAGGTGCTCCACTATAGAGCACTTCCCACTTATCAGCAACCTCCCTGTTGGTTTTATGCTTCCTCTTCCTGGGGACGTAACTCCTGGAAGAGGAGCTGCCACTAGCTGCCTCCCCAGCAGAGGGCTTATTATCCCTCTGCTTACACTGTGCCCCCACATTAACTGATGTAATTATGGTGGGGGCAGATTGGGACTTGGGAGATGCAGCTGTGACACTGGGAGGACCGGTGAAATTCTTCCCCTTTTTCCCCGTGTCTGCAGTCTTGCTGGAGACCACAGACACAGATGGCTTTTTTGGGGAAGAAGGGGGTTTGGAGACCCCTCTATGTTTTCTGCGCCCTGAGGCAGGCACATTTGTACCTGCCTCTTGAAAGAGAGCACATGACGTAGTGCTCTCTCTCTGCACCCCAGGGGAATTTTAATAAATGGTGTTTTTACTTCCCCTAGGGTTAGCAGGTGGGGGCGCAGGAGGGAGTCTGGTAGGAAGGGGGGCACATTAGAGAGTGTTACTTTTGTGCCCAACCCTTCCAGGGGTTCTATTGGGACATATAATCCCCCCACTGTGATGCCTCTCTGTATTAGAATCTGAGCAGCAGCCAGCGTACGGGTAAAGAAAACTGCTTTCCCGTACATTTTGCTGGCTGCTACTATAACAGAGGGGCTGATGACATTAGCTGCAGCACGCAGATAGATATCAATGCTGTAGACCCCAGACATCTGACATTTAACCCCATGCTTCCTGGTGATCTGCCCCTCAGCCCCAGCGGTGGTATTACTGGGGCCAGCAGAAACCACCTGTGACCAGGTATTAGCCACAGTGGTAGGTCCGCTGGCAGAACCACCAGGTGCTGGGGCTGCCTTATCTGCCTGGGGCCTATGCTGTGCAGTGCTGCAGCTAGGATTTTCAGGGGCCATTATTCCCCCTTTTGACCCCTGAGGCTTCTTAATGGTCTTATCCCTCATGTTTAGACCCTTTTTTTTTTAGTTTATTTGTTTTATTTATTTTTATTTTTTTGTTTTATGATTTTTACTGTTTTCTTTTTTTTTTTAAATATAAAAGTGTGAAAAAGAAACAAAAAGACAAAACTAAGGGAGACAAAACTAAGGGAGAGAGAGAGATGATGTTTGGCAGTGGAAGGGTTAATGGCCTGTTGCAAGGAGTTGCTAATTGCAACAACACAGAGAACACAGAGGCTTTTTAACCCCTCTGTGTCTCTGTGTCAGATGTTAAAAAAATTTAAACAAAACTTCAAATTGTTTCCCCCCCCCCCCACTGCCTACAAATATGTTAATTGTCTTCTCTCCCCCCAAAACATAAAACCCAACACCAAACAAACAAAACTTTAACAAAACCTGAAAAACTTTTTAAAAAGTCAAAGAAAAAAAAGCTCCAGGAGTGCAGGTGAAGTGCTAAGGGAGGGGTGTGGCAAAGTATCCAGGAGACAGCTCACTCTCCTGGGATAGAGAGCTGGGCCTGACTCCCAGAAAACTAAAACTTAAATTAAACTAAGAAAAATACCACAAAAACTCCCAAAAATGAACAACACCGTGCACAAAGTGCTTATAAACAGAAAGGTGTTAAAATAAAACTTGTATTTGAGGGACTAAGACCCTAAAAAGCCTTTTGTTTAGAGCTCAAGCATGCACACAACCTCTTGGCACAGTGTATTTTAAAATTATGAGAAAACATTTTCTGTAAACTAAATAAAAATCATATTAGGAGGTTGAAAGAAAAAGAAACCGGATGGGGGGATACCGAGCAGAGCACACCATCTACAGCCCACTGGGAGACAAACTCATCCATTCCCCCAGTAGACAAAGCCAGGTGGTACTCTGCCCGGATACGGGAGCGCACCAGCACCCGGAACATGGCCTCAGGTGACAAGGGAACCCCCCCTATCAAACACTGCTTCCTGGACTTATATATAGCCAACTTGGCTAATGCCAGGAGCAGGTTGACGAGGAGGTCCCTGGCCTTATTGCCCCGGGACACTGGGCGCCCAAAAATAAAAATGTGAGGGGAGAAATGCAGCCAGAACTGCAGGAGGAGGCCCCTCAAGAGTGACAAGAGGGGCTGCAGTCTGGCGCAACTAAAATAAATATGATACACGGACTCTCCCTTGCCACAGAATGGACAAGTGGAGGGAGAGTCCGTGAATTTAGCTAAGTACTCTCCCGTGCTCAGTGCACCATGGAGCACTCTCCAACTCAAGTCCCCGGTGGGTCGTGGAACTAAATCAGAATAAAGTTCCCTCCACCGGGGCCTCTTGCCCTCGTCAGCTGGTAGGACCTGCCTCCAGATGGTATCGGGACGGGTCACGAGGGCAAGGAAGTGCACTGTATGGAGCACGAGAGAATATAAGCTCTTCCTCGGCATGCCGCGAAAGCATGCCGAGGGTATGTCCCTCAACCTCGAGAGGTTGGGGACAGGAGGAGCCTGAGGGGAAACACGGGGCTTGTGTCCAATGCAAACAGCCGGAGAAGGGGTGTTGAAAGGTGCATGTGGCACTCCGGCCTGCAAAGCCCCGCGAAGGAAGGTGCGCGAGTCGGGGGAGATGGCATCTCTAATCTCCTGGAGCAAGCGCCCTGAGACTTTGGGTGTCACATATCCCAAACGGAGCGCAAGCTCCTGGGGTGACACCCAATCAGAACGCCCGTATTCCAGGAGATCCCCGACTCGGGTCATCCGTGCATGACTAAGGCGGCGGATGATACTGGGGGACTGTAACATTGGAGCCCCCACTGCTGCATTAAATAGCAGGGGCTCCGTGAATATTTCATCCCCCAAAGGCACGCCCTGCCTGGTCACGGAGACCATGCTCCAGGCCTTGAGGGTTTCCTGATAGTATGCCGGCAACACAGAGAGGTCTCTCCCAAACCCCTCGGGCCTGATCAGAAATAATTGCCGGTCATACCCCAGGTTGCGCAACTGGCGATAAAAGCTGGATGCCAGTGCGCACCACTGCGGAGAGGGATCTGCATATAGGTATCTCTGCAGGTACTGAAGGCGGAAGGTGGACAACTGGGAGCACACACAAACTACTCCCTGTCCACCCTCCACCAAAGGCAGACTTGCCACCCCTGCAGAGACCCAATGCCTTCCCATCCAGAGGAAATCTAACAAATTTCTCTGGATATTGGTGACAAACTCGGGGGTTGGACTCAGACAAATCAGCCGGTGCCAGATCTGAGAAGCCACCAGCTGATTCACCACTAGAGTCCGCCCCCTAAGGGAAAGCATTTTTGCTAGACCCCTCCATCGTCCCAGACGAGAGAGGACACTGCCCTCTAACTCCCTCCAGTTGTCTGGGACGGAAGCGTCCGCAGCGGACAGGTAGACCCCCAGATATTTAATGACATCTGCCTCCCACGTGATGTCACGAAACGTGGGAGGCAAAGAGTCTACCTGTAAATTACCCTCTAAAAGGCCTGTGCATTTGGACCAGTTGATCTGAGCGGAGGAGGCAGCTGAATATACCTCCTGGCACTGTTTTGCCAGCTCAAGATCAACTGGATCCTGGGCCACGAGGAGCACATCATCAGCATAAGCTGAAAGGACAATCCGCATGTCTGGCTCTTTTAGCACCAGCCCTGTGAGCCTTTTCCTCAGTAGGCAGAGGAAAGGCTCGATGGCCAGTGCATATAACTGTCCAGACAAGGGACATCCTTGACGCACCCCTCGTCCAAATACCAAAGGTGCTGTTAGGGACCAATTGATTTTAAGTAAACACTCTGCAGAGGCGTACAGCGTTCTTATAAAGCCCATAAACTGTGGGCCAAAGCCGTACGCTTGCAGAGTGGCTATGAGGTAACCATGGTCCACCCTGTCAAACGCCTTCTCTTGATCTAAAGAGAGAAAGGCGAGTGACAGACCAGTCCTGCGAGAATAATGCAATAGATCCCGGACCAGAAAGATACTATCAAAGATAGTCCGGCCCGGGATCGCATAGGACTGGTCAGGGTGAACCAATTCTGCCAGCACAGACCCAAGTCTAAGCGAGATGGCTTTAGCTACAATCTTGTAGTCCGTGCTGAGCAGAGAGACCGGTCGCCAGTTCTTAATAAGCCGGAGATCCCCCTTTTTGGGCAGCAGGGCAAGTACTGCCCTGCGACAAGACAGGGGCATCTCCCCGGTCTCCAGGGCTTCCCCAAGGACCAGATGGAAATCAGGTCCCAGAGTCTCCCAGAAAAATTGGAAAAACTCTACAGTCAGTCCGTCCAGTCCTGGAGACTTCTCACAGGACATGGCACGGAGGGCTTCAGAGAGCTCTTGAAAAGATAGTGGTATATCAAGCCGCTCTCTTACACCCTCACTGACTGTGGGGAGCCCCTCCCATAGCACCCTGCAGGCGTCTGGAGAAATGGGATCCGGAGAGTAAAGATCTTTATAAAAGTTCCGGGCTCTATCCCGGATACTCTCCGGATCTGTAAGGGGGGCACCGTCTTCATCTAGAAGACAGGTGATGTGCCTACTGTTACCCCCCTTTTTCTCCAGTGAGTAGAAGAGGCGCGAGCCGCGGTCTAGATCTTTGAGAAAACCTAAGCGGCTGCGCACGTATGCCCCCTTGGCCTGGTGTCGTTCCAGGTCACAGAGGACACCCTTCCTCTCTACATACTCGCTCTGCAGGGATTGGTCCCTACAAGTGAACAGCCTCTGCTCCAGATGGAGTACCTCCCCCCGGAGTGACTCCAACTCAGCTTCGAGCTGCCCACTCGCACCCTTGGTATATTCCTGACACAGAAGTCGCAAATGAACCTTGCCCACGTCCCACCACAGTTTTAACGTGGTAAAGTCCCCCTTGCAACCCCTCCAGTCCGTCCAAAACTCCCGGATCAATGTCACGAGCCCCTGGTCCTTCAACAAAGCATTGTTGAAGTGCCAATAGGCGGCTTGTGGCGCTGTTGGCGTTAGCGCCACTGTCACAGACACACAGTTGTGGTCTGTGAACGGAGCCAGCCTAATGGCACAAGAACCGACTCGTGACATATAGTGACTAGATATATATAGTCTGTCGATCCGGGAGTGGGACACCAGACCGGCTCTCACCCTGACGTAGGTGAAACCGTCTGATGCCCCTGGGTTCTGCTCTCGCCAGATGTCCTCCAGGGAGAAGCGGGCGATGATCTCCCGCAGGGCTGACGCAGAAGGCGGGTACGGCTCTGGACTATTCCGGTCCAGAGCGTCGAGGGTGCAGTTGAAATCACCCCCGAGTACCAAACACTCATCTGCGTCAACCGTCTCCAAAAACTGGGACAGTCTGGCGAGGAACCTCACTCTCTCGAGCCCTCCAGCAGGGGCATATATATTAACTAGGTTAATGATGCTACCCTGCTCTCGGACCCGGAGGTGGATTAGACGGCCTGGGATAACAGCTTTCACAAGCAGCAGCTCTGGCTGAAAAGACTCTGAGAACAGGGTCACCACTCCACATGACGCCGATGTGAAGTGGCTGAAGAAGACCCTGCCTCTCCACTCCAGTTGCCACGAGGCCTCAGCCTCTGGAGTGGTGTGAGTTTCCTGCAGGAAGCTCACAGAGTACCCTCCCTGATATAAATAGGAGAGTACCTGGAACCTGCGGAAACTGTCTTGACAGCCATTGGTATTTAGCGTGCTGATGTGCAAAGCCATTACTGCGTGTCAGGAATTGTGCGTTCCTCAGACCCTTGAGACTGCTGATAGGACACGCACATTTTATAGAATTTCCGGACGCGGAGATGCTCCGCAGTCCCAGAATTCTTGGCCCTAGTGCTGACCACTAGATATTGCTGGAGAGAGTGGAGAATAAACGACATATTCTTCCACCTCTCCAAGGCCAGCCGCACCTTCCTTTTCTTTTGTCCATGAAGGGTGCTCTCAAGGAATAGATCTATTTCCTTGACAGGGATAACCCACCCAGAATCTGATGTTCCTTCTAGTGGGTCACCCCTGGGCTCCTCTTGGCTGAGGGCTTTTACTCCATCCTCCCCGGCTGGAGTCAGTTTCCTCAGCTTTATTCTCAGGGACCCCCTCTTAGATGATACAGAAGGAGTCCCTTTAGCACCCTTCAAGGTAAATAATGGACCCTTGGATTGCTGCTGCCCCCCCGTAGCTTCAGGAGTGCATTCAGGGGTAGCTGGCTGGACAGCAGTGGCTGGCATGGCTTCCTTAATGGAAGCCTTGGAGGCTTTATATGCCTCCTCTGCCAGTTCCACCGCTGCTTGCTCAGCTTGGATGGCACCGATGTTAGGGTCAGTGGACGGCTGAGGAGGGTAGACAGGCTCTCCCATGATGTTAACAGGAAAACCTGTTTTATCACCCTCCCCCATTTCCACTTCCCCTTGTGCCACATCCCCCCTGACAGACAAATCCATGGGGTCCTGAATGGGGGTCATGCCTATATTCCCCCCCTCCAGTAGTGACTCGGCCTGGGGCTCTAACAAAGCCCGAGGTACGTCACTAGAGAGTGACACTGGAGGAGGAGACCGACTGGTGCCCTTGAAGCTCAGCACCTCAGGGACACTGACTACCCATTCAGCAGGGGCTTTGTTGGGCCCCCCCTCAAAGGCCAGAGGCAGAACCTGATCTTTCTTGTCTACCCCTGCCTCACTTGGGAGACCCTCTTGCCCCTGCTTTTCCTCCAGACCCTTTTCCACATTAACCCCTATAGGGTCTGGAGAGAGAGATGTGTGGTCTGGCACCGGCTGGCTGAGCTTAATAACTGGGCCAGACAATGTCACCGGATGAGGAGGAGATGTTTTGTTCCTCTTCTTGCTTTTAGAGGGAGGTGCTCCACTATAGAGCACTTCCCACTTATCAGCAACCTCCCTGTTGGTTTTATGCTTCCTCTTCCTGGGGACGTCACTCCTGGAAGAGGAGCTGCCACTAGCTGCCTCCCCTGCAGAGGGCTTATTATCCCTCTGCTTACACTGTGCCCCCACACTAACTGATGTAATTATGGTGGGGGCAGATTGGGACTTGGGAGATGCAGCTGTGACACTGGGAGGACCGGTGAAATTCTTCCCCTTTTTCCCCGTGTCTGCAGTCTTGCTGGAGACCACAGACACAGATGGCTTTTTTGGGGAAGAAGGGGGTTTGGAGGCCGTGGTGGTGGCTTGAGGAACGGCCTCCTTGCCTGAGCTCTGTGGGGGGGCTATGACCCTTGAGGTCCCCGCTGTTATGGGCTCAGCGGGGATGGGTGCCGTACTGACGGAGGTGCCATTTGCTGGGGCTGGGGCATGATGCTTTACATTAGGACAATTCCTACGTGTATGCCCCAACCCTTTGCAATGATAGCACTGCACCTCCGTAGTGCTGTAAAAAATCCTGTACAGCACCCCCTCAAATGGAACCCCAAAAGACCCCTCTATGTTTTCTGCGCCCTGAGGCAGGCACATTTGTACCTGCCTCTTGAAAGAGAGCACATGACGAAGTGCTCTCTCTCTGCACCCCAGGGGAATTTTTATAAATGGTGTTTTTACTTCCCCTAGGGTTAGCAGGTGGGGGCGCAGGAGGGAGTCTGGTAGGAAGGGGGGCACATTAGAGAGTGTTACTTTTGTGCCCAACCCTTCCAGGGGTTCTATTGGGACATATAATCCCCCCACTGTGATGCCTCTCTGTATAAGAATGTGTGCAGCAGCCAGAGTACGGGTAAAAAAAACTGCTTTCCCGTACATTTTGCTGGCTGCTACTATAACAGAGGGGCTGATGACATTAGCTGCAGCACGCAGATATATATCAATGCTGTAGACCCCAGACATCTGACATTTAACCCCATGCTTCCTGGTGATCTGCCCCTCAGCCCCAGCGGTGGTATTACTGGGGCCAGCAGAAACCACCTGTGACCAGGTATTAGCCACAGGGGTAGGTCTGCTGGCAGAACCACCAGGAGCTGGGGCTGCCTTATCTGCCTGGGGCTTATGCTGTGCAGTGCTGCAGCTAGGATTTTCAGGGGCCATTATTCCCCCTTTTGACCCCTGAGGCTTCTTAATGGTCTTATCCCTCATGTTTAGACCCTTTTTTTTTTTTTAGTTTATTTGTTTTATTTATTTTTATTTTTTTGTTTTATGATTTTCTACTGTTTTCTTTTTTTTAAAAATATAAAAGTGTGAAAAAGAAACAAAAAGACAAAACTAAGGGAGACAAAAACTAAGGGAGAGAGAGAGATGATGTTTGGCAGTGGAAGGGTTAATGGCCTGTTGCAAGGTGTTACTAAATGCAACAACACAGAGAACACAGTGGCTTTTTAACCCCTCTGTGTCTCTGTGTCAGATGTTAAAAAAAAACCTTTTAAACAAAACTTCAAATTGTTTTCCCCCCCACTGCCTACAAAGATGTTACTTGTCTTCTCTCCCCCAAAACATAAAACCCAACACCAAACAAACAAAACTTCAACAAAACCTAATAAACTTTTTAAAAGAAAAAAAAGTCAAAGTAACAAAGCTCCAGGAGTGAAGGTGTAGTGCTAAGGGAGGGGTGTGGCAAAGTATCCAGGAGACAGCTCACTCTCCTGGGATAGAGACTTCAGCCTGACTCCCAGAAAACTAAAACTTAAATTAAACTAAGAAAAACACCACAAAAACTCCCAAAAAAAGAACAACACCGTGCACAAAGTGCTTATAAACAGAAAGGTGTTAAAATAAAACTTGTATTTGAGGGACTAAGACCCTAAAAAGCCTTTTGTTTAGAGCTCAAGCATGCACACAACCTCTTGGCACAGTACTTGAAAGCAGGACACACACTATGGGTAGCGGTCAAGCAAATGAACCTTGATTGACGGTTATGCAAATGCACTTAGATTTAAGAAAAAAAAAGTTTGGGTTTTTTAAAAGTAGACAACTAGTAAACAATATTATATTGTACTAGCGACTTGCCCGTCAAAAATGACGGCAATAAAAACTGAAGCCTGGCAATGCTGTTTGCCACACAATGTAAGCCTCTCCCCCTCTACTTTACTGGCCTTGTGATGAGCGCCTTTGGCGCTCATCACAGGCCTTGCAATGAGCCCCTTTGGAGCTCATTGCGAGTCTCTCCCTCTGTCTACTTCCTCCCTCGTGTCCTATTTCCCCCCTCCTCTCCCTCCCTTGTGTCTCCTTCCACCTCGTCTACCTCCTTTGCATCTCCTGCCCCCCTGTGTTTTTACCTCCCTCTCCCTCCCGTGTCTCTAAACCCCTCCCCTGTGTCTCTTTCCCCCTTCTCCCTCCCATGCATCTCTTCCCCCCCCTGTGTCTCCCCCAACCCTCCCCTGTGTCTGTTCCCCCCTGGCCTGTGTCTCTTTCCCCCTCCCCCTGTGTCTGTTACGGCCTTCCTCGTGTCTCCATTTCCCTCCCTTGTGTATCTTCCCCCCTGCACTCTCTCCCCTGTGTCTCTTCCCCCTCCTCTCACTCCCCTGTGTCTCTTCCCCCTCCTCTTTCTGTGCCTCTTCCTCCCTGTCTCTTCCCCCTCACCCTCTGTGTCTCTCCCCACTCTGTGTCTTCCACCCTCTCCCTCTTTGCCTCTTCCCCCGCCTCTCTCTGTGTGTCTCGCCACTGTGTCTCTTCACCCCTTCCTCTGTTCCCCCCCCCCTCTGTGCCTCTTTCCCCCTCTCTCTGTACCTCTTCCCCCCCTTCCCTCTGTGTCTCTTCCTCCCTTACCCGCTGTATCTCTCCCCCCTGTGTCTCTTCCCCCCTCTCCCTCTGTGCCTGTTACCCCCTGGCCTGTGTCTCTTTCCCCCTTCCCCCTGTGTCTGTTCCCCTCTCCCCCCCCCATTTCCCTCCCATGTGTATCTTCCCCCTGTTCTCCCTCCCGTGTGTCTTTTCCCCCTCTTCTACCTCCCCTGTGTCTCTTTCCCACCTATCCCTCTGTGTCTCTCCCCCCTCCCTCTGTGTCTCTCCCCCCTCCCTCTGTGTCTCTCCCCCCTCCCTCTGTGTCTCTTCCCCACTCTCCCTCTGTGCCTCTTCCCCACTCTCCCTCTGTGCCGTGCCTCTCCCCCCCCTCTTCCCCACTCTCCCTCTGTGCCTCTCCCCCACTCTCCCTCCCCTCTTCCCCACTCTCCCTCTGTGCCTTTACCCCCCCTCTTCCTCACTGGGCCGCGCTGCGCGCAAGCACGGCTTGCGCCGCGCTCTGCGCATGCGCGGCTCTGCGCAATGCGCAGCAGTTTACTCTCCCTCTGTGCCTCTACCCCCCCTCTTCCTCACTGGGCCGCGCTCTGCGCAATGCGCAGCAGTTTGTAATTGTCTAACTGCGATTCGTCTGAAGCGTGACGACGAATCGCAGTTAGACAATTATAATATGTGATGCGTTGTGCACACACAGTATAAGCTGTGAGCCTGACACACCCACTTACAAGCAGGGGCTGGCAGGGAGACAGGCAAATTAAGTTAGATTACACAGAATACAAGCAGGGGCTAGCAGGGAGACAGGCAAATGAAGTTAGATTACACAGAAAAAAAACAAAATAAAAATGATGTTATAGCCCTAAAAAGGGCTTTTTGGGGTGCTGTGTTTACAGCAGAGATCTGATGAGTCCTCCAGCACTGCACTGGACACTGAATAAACTTGCCTAGCTATGGTTTTCCCTATTGATGCAGTATCATCCAAACTGTCCCTCCTCTCAGTAAGCCTGCAAGTTAGTTCTGATTCCAAAATGGCTGCTGTCCATGAGGTTGAAGGGTGTGGAAGGGAGTGTATGCTGCTGATTGGCTGGAATGTGTCTGCTGACTGACAGGCAGGATCAAAGTTTGCTCAATGATAAAGTATTGGGGGCGGGTCGAATCTCGTATATGTTCGCTGTTCGCCGCGAACGCGAACGTGCTATGTTCGCCAAAAAAAAGGCCGCCGGCGAACTATTCGCGACATCTCTACTTATTAACCCTTCTAAAAGTTTTCCACTACCGAAGTGAGACTCACTGGTCTATAATTCCCCGGATTTGCTCTTGCTCCCTTCTTAAATATAGGTATTGCCTCTGCCTTTCTCCAGTCATCTGGTAGAGACCCTGCGTTGAGTGAATCTTGAAAAATTAGATATAATGGTTTTGCTATTACAGAGCCCCCTCCCCTTTTCCCTCAGTACCCTTGGATGTATTCCATCAGGACCTGGGGCTTTATTAACATTGATTTTTTCCAACCTCTTTTGGATTTCTTCTGGTGTTAACCAGTTGTTTGGTGAAGGTATTTGGTGTAGCCCCATTACGTTTCAGTGACTCAACCACTGGTACCTCCCTTGTGTATACCGAAGAAAAGAACCTATTTAGCTCATCTGCCTTTTCCTGGTCACTAATTATCAGACGGCTTGTGTCACATTGTAATGTTCCTATAGCTTCCTTCCTGGCCTTCTTCCCATTAATATATTTTTAAAATTTTTTTAGGGTTAGTCTTACTTTTCTTTGGCACTAACTTTTCATTTTTGATTTTAGCAAGTCTAATAGCCCTTTTGCAAGCCTTGTTGATTTCTTTACATAGTTATATAGTAATTGAGGTTGAAAAAATACTTTTAACCCATCAAGTTCAACCTTTTAAGATCTCCTATGATCTGCAATATGAGAATTAGTTGTTAATTGATTCAGTGGAAGGCAAACAAACAAAAAAAACAAAACAGGGAAACGTTGCCAATTGTCTCAAAAGGGAAAAAAATGAATTCCTTCCTGACCCCAGATACTGGCGATCAGATTCCTCCCTGCATCAATACTCCCTCTGTAATTAGCCTGGATAACGATGAATGCCCTTTCTAATTAAAAACATATCCTATCCCTTTTTAAAGTTATATATCGAATCTGCTATTACCACCACCCTTGGTAGAGAATTCCACAGAATAACCACCCTTACTGTGAAGAACCCTTTTCTTTCTTTAAGGTGGATTCTTTTTACTTCTAACCTCGAAGATTGTCCTCTTGTCAGTTGAAAACCTCTTGGCACAAAAAGCTCCCTTGACAAATCTTTATATTGACACTGGATGCATTTTATAGGGTAATCATATGCCCTTTAAGATGTCTTTTTTTCTTGAGAAAATAAGTTTAATTTGGTTAGTCTTACTTCATAACTTAGCTTCATGCATTTCCCTTATTAGTTTTGTAGCCCTTCTCTGTACTTTTTCCCAGTTCTAAAATGTCCTTTTTATGAATTGGGGCCGAAAACTGTACTCCATATTCCAATTGAGGGCATACTAGGGATGCGTATAGTTGTAGAAATATATATCTGCCTCCTTCTATACCCTTCTTAATACATGCTAATTATTTATTTGCCTTAGCAGTTCTCAATGCCAAGCAGTAGCTGCAATGTAGGCGGTTGTCCACAAGCACTCCCAAATCCCTTTCAATATCAGATACCCCTAGATTTACATCATTAAGTTTATAGATTGCATGGTTATTTTTCCTTCCCAGATGCATAACCTTACATTTATTCGTATTAAATCTCATCTGCCATTGAATTGCCCATTTCTCTACTACTTTCCAGTCCTACTTCTAAGTCATTAATAAATCTGTTAAAAAAGAGAGGACCTAATACTGAGTCCTGAGGAACCCCACTTACCACATTAGTCCAATCCGAGTATGTTCCATTTACAACAACCCTTTACTTCCTGTCTTTTAGTCAGCTCTCAATCAATGTGCATATATTTACTGCAATTTCTGTATCCTTAGTTTGCACAATAGTCTCCCATGTGGCACTGTATCAAAAGCCTTTGCAAAATCTAAAAAGACCACATCCACTGAGTTGCCTTGATCCAGGTTCCTACTAGAAACTAATTAGATTTGTTTGACATGACCTATCCCTCATAAATCCTTGTAGGCTCCTACTTATAATGCTGTTTGAATATACATACTCCTGTATATTATCCCTTATTAACCCTTGTAAGAGCGTTCCCACTACAGAAGTGAGGCTTACAGGTCTATAATTCCCTGGATTTTCTCTTGCCCCCTTTTTAAACATAGGCATCACCTCTGCTTTTCTCCAGTCATCTGGTAGTGACTCAGTGTTTAGTGAATTTAAAAAAATTAGATATAATGGTTTGGATATTACAGAACCCAGTTCCCTTAGTACCCTTGGATGTATTCCATCAGGACCCGGGCTTTATTGACATTTATTTTTTCCAACCTCTTTTGGATTTCTTCCTGCGTTAATCAATTATTTGGTGAAGGTAGTGTAGCCCCCATTATGGTGCAGTGACCCAACCAATGGTATCTCCCTTATATATACAGAAGAAAATAACCTATTTAGCTCATCTACCTTTTCCTGCCGGTTTCACATTAAAGAAAGAAAAGGGTTCTTCCCAGTAAGGGTGGTTAATCTGTGGAATTCTCTACCAGAGGAGGTAGTGACAGCGGTTTCGATAGATAACTGTCAAAGGGGACTCGATTTATTTCTAATTTAAAAGGGAATTCAGGATTATCCTGGATAATTAGAGAGAGAGTATTGATCCAGGGAGAAATTCGATCGCCAGTAACTGGGGTCAGGAAGGAATTCATTTTTTTCACTTTGAGCCGATTGGCTAAGTTTCATTTGTTTTTTTTTTCTGTTTGCCTTCCTCTGGATTAATTCATAATTAAAAATAAATAAATAGTTAATTAATAATTAATTAACAATTAACTAACAACTAATTAATTAATAACTTATACGCATATTGCAGATCAGAGGAGATCTTAAAGGGTTGAACTTGATGGACTGAAAGTCTTTTTTCAACCTTAATTACTATGTAATTATGTAACTATGTAACATTGTAATGCTCCTATAGCTTCCATCCTGGCCTTCTTCCCATTTATATACTTAAAAAATATTTTAGGGTTAGTCCTACTCTCTTTTGCAACTAATTTTTCATTTTCTATTTTAGCCAATCTAATAGCCCTTTTGCAAGCCTTGTTGATTTCCTTGTACTCCGGTAAAGCAGTCTCTGTCCCCTATTTTTTGTATAATTTAAATGCCTGTTTTTTACTCAGTATCTTGATTTTTAAATCACTGTTAAGCCATGTTGGATGTAATTTACTCCTTTTACTTTTATTCCCACATGGTATATGACGATGTGTATGTATATTTAGTAAGAATATACATAATATGTTCAGTATTTTTACCTGCCAGATCTCTTTCCCAATCTATACTTTGTATTGCTGTCCTTAAACTATTAAAATCTGCCCTTTTAAAATTTAGAGTTTTTGTTGGCCCCTTACAGTTTAGTTTTTTTTTATTTAATCTCATATGAGACTGTGTTGTGATCACTGTTTCACAAAGGTTGCCCTATTTCAACATTTGATACCACATCAATATTATTTGTGATGACTAAATCCAAGATGGCCTCATTTCTAGTAGGCTCTTGTTTAACCTGGGCCAGATAATGATCCCTGAGTGTACTCAAGAACCCGCTCCCTTTACCCGTACTGCTGGTCTCATTCATCCAGTTTATTTCAGGGTAGTTAAAATCTCCAATTATTAGAACTTGCCCATGCTTAGCTGAATTTCAAATCTGTAACAATAATTGTATTTCCTCACTTTCAGCTATAAACCCCCAAATATAGCATACTCCGACCAATATTCTTTTGGAAATTGCTGCTCCGCTATTTAACTCTACCCACAAACATTCAACATTACAGCTAGTTCCAGCATAAATATCTTCTCTGACTATAGGCTTAAATTCAGGCTTAACATACAGACACTCCCTCCTCCCCTTTTACCATTGCCCCTATCTTTCCTAAATAGGTTATAACCATCCAGATTAACAGTCCAGTCATGAGATTCATCTTACCATGTTTCGGTAATAACTATTAAATCCCATTTTTCGTTAATTGCCAATAATTCTAGCTCTCCCATTTTTCCTGGCAAGCTTCTGGCATTAGTAAGCATACATCTTATGTTATGAGTTTGTAGATTTGAGGTGCATGCCTCTGTACTTGAATTACTTAGTAATACCTCCCTATTGACTATATTAACCCTCCCCCCATCTCCTCCCCCATGCGTAGTTAATTCATCCCTTATCCCCTCTACACGTTCTACCCCATTACTTCTATCTAGTCCGTCCCCCCAACCTATTAGTTTAAAAACTCCCCCAGTCGTTCTACCATCCTTTCCCGTAGCACAAAAGCTTCCTCATCACTAAGGTGCAATCCATCCCTGCTTTAGCGATTGTACCCAAGTGAGAAGTCAGCCCAGAGCTCTAAAAACCGAAACCCCTCCTTAATGCACCACAACTTTAGCCACGCATTAACCTCCATAAGCTCCTTCTGTCTCCCTGGGCTAGCACATGGCACTGGTAGTATCTCAGAAAATACTACCTTGGAGGTCCTTTCCTTAAGCTTATTCCCTAATTCTCTAAAATCATTCTTTAGGACAGTCCATCTTCCCCTAATTTTGTCATTGTTATCAAAATGTACAAATTTCCAGGCCCTCACAATAATTTATCTACCCGATCTATAACATGCTATACTCGAGCACCCAGAAGACAGCAAACTGTTCGATTGCTGGGATCTGGGTGACAAATCACCCTGTCTACCTTCCTAAAAATTAAAGTCCCCTATCACTAAAAACTGTCTGTTGATCTGCCTAAACTGCCTTCCCACTCCTTCAGTAGAACTGTTCTCCCGGCTGTTAGAGGGAACAGCTCTATCTGGCATTGTCATTCCTGAATGGACATCCCCAACAGTTTCACTCAATCTGGCAAATCTGTTGGTGCTTGCCAACTCAGTATTGGCCAGCCTCTTGCTCCTGTTCCCCCTGCTTCCCCTTCTAACTTTAACCCAACTACCTCCCTAGACATCCTCACTAGCCCCAGCTCCACCCTCCATGCTAGGCCCAGCTAAACTGTGCTCTGTATGCACCAACTCCCTTTCCAGTGGAATATCAGTAAGTGCTGCAATTCTCCTCTCCAGATCTCCAATCTGAGCTTTCAGAGGCAACATGCTCACACCTTTTACAGAGATATGGACAGGGATCATCTCTTCCAGTAGTGCATACATATGACAGGATGTACACTGAGTGTGGTTGCCACTGGATTGACTCATAATTACAACAAAAAAAAAATACTGCAATTTGACCCTTTTCTTTGATCTCCCTCATTTACACAGTCAGACACAAGGCCCAAACTTATATGCAAATTTAACCCAGGCAAAAAAACTCCCCTTTCACCTGTACCAAATCACTGCACATAGGAAATAACACACTTTACTTGTCTGAGCAAATCAGATTCTTTGTACTTACGTAAAGCAGTCTGTCCCCTCTTTTTTGTATAATTTAAATGCTTGTTTTTTTACTCCTCATCTTCATCTTTAATTCATTGTTATGCCACATGGGTTGCGATTTACTCCTACTTTTATTTCCACTTGTCATTGCCTGTAACTTAATTATGTATAGCGCTACGGAATATGTTGGCGCGTTACAAATAAACGATAATAATAATAATGGTATATGGTGATAAGTACTGTATATACTCGAGTATAATCCGAGTTTTTCAGCCCTTTTTTTAAGGCTAAAAAGGGCCCCCTCGGCTTATACTCGAGTTACTCTTCATCCAGTGTCTCTCTAACCCCCCATGTCTCTCTAACCCCCCATGTCTCTCTAACCCCCCATGTCTCTCTAACCCCCCATGTCTCTCTAACCCCCCCATGTCTCTCTAACCCCCCCATGTCTCTTTCCCTTCCCCCTCCTCACCCCCCTCTTCTCATTCTAACCCCCCCCTAATCTACCCCTCTAAATACCCCCCCCTCCCGGTATATGCTAATGACGTGACGTCACATGCGCGCCATGTCATTAGCATATACCGGGTGCCGGCACCCAGTATATGCTAATGCCGTGACGTTACATGCGCGCCACATCAAGACGCCGGAAGGAGCGGAGCATGAGCTTCAGATGCAGGTAAGTGAGGGGAAAGGGAGAGGGGGTTATATAGAGGGGTAAAAAGAGGGGGGATGAGGAAGAAGAGGGGGGATGAGGAGGAAGAGGGGGGATGAGGAGGAAGAGGGGGGATGAGGAGGAAGAGGGGGGATGAGGAGGAAGGGGGGGATGAGGAGGAAGAAGGGGGATGAGGAGGAAGAAGGGGGTTGAGGATGGGGGCGTTGAGGATGAGGAGGGGGTTGAGAAGGGAGGTTGAGGATGAGAAGGGGGGGAAGAGACACAGGGAAGGGAGAGGGGAGAAGAGACGGTAGAGAGAGGGGGACACAGAGGGCACAAGAGGGACACAGGGGGCAGCACATTTCCCACCCTCGGATTATACTCGAGTCACTCATTTTACCCAGTATTTTGTGGTAAAATAGGTGCCTCGGCTTATACTCGATTATATACGGTATGTTTATTTAGTAAGGATTTGAACGTTGTCCATTTATGCTCAGTATTTTTACCTGTCAGTTCTCTGTCCCAGTCTATACGTTGTATCGCTGCCCTTAAAATCTGCCCTTTTAAAATTAAGAGTTTTCGTTAGTCTCTTACAGTTATGTTTCTTTAATGCAATCTCAAATGAGACTGTGTTGTGATCACTATTTCAACATTTGATACTATATCAATATTATTTGTGATAACTAAATCCAAGATCGCCTCATTTCTAGTAGGTTCTTGTATAACCTGGGCCAGATAATGATCCCTGAGTGTACTCAAGAACCTTCTCCCCTTAGCTGAACTACTGGTCTCATTTATCCAGTTTATTTCAGGGTAATTAAAATCTACCATTTGTGGTAATGTGGCTTTTGGCTACTGGTTTCTCCTTTGAGATACATGTAAATAGCAAAGATTCCAAGATTCTTTTTTTGTACTTTTTATTAAAAAGTCCAAAATACAAAAGAAATAGCTTACTCCAGCATAAAATAAAATTCTGCATAAACGTACTGACTTAACTTCAGGAACACCCTCGCTAGCCCTGAAGCCGCTTCTCTGCCTTCAGGTGAAAATACAGAGTCTTTAAATAGTCCATCTTCAATGGTTTAAAGTGTCTTTCCTCTGTAGACCGTTGTCTTTAAATTTCATACCATAGGGTGGGGTTCTGGCCCCAACCTTCAGGGACCCTTAACAAGTGCTTAGGTTTAAGGCTACAAATCTGTTTAAAGACATAGACTTCTCCCTGGGGTTATCAGACTCTGCAATGGTACCTTTACATCCAGTCTCTCCATTACGGATCCTCTGCTCCAAACGCTGGGATAGCACCAATCAGTGTCCTCTGTAAATACTGCTGTGGCAAAATCCTTGCAGCAGCTCCTCTGCAAATGCTCTTTGCAGCACAAATCCTCTGCAGCAAACAGTCTCCTCTGTAAATGCTCTTTGTGGCACAAATCCTCTGCAGCAAACCAAACAGCCTTTTTACTCCCGACTGTAAACTTTCAGGCTCCTCTCAGCCTGGTACAATTTCTGCTTCCAGCAGACAACGTAAAAGTACTGCGTTCCTTTCAATGGCAGATAACTACAAGCGTCCTTCTTCGATTGCTACAGACTGAGGCCTTCACTTACTGGCCCACTCTGCTAGGCCAAACAGGGCCTAACTGCAGGTTACTCCACCCATTTCTCTGCTGTTGTTTTAAAGGCAATCCACAGCTGGACTTTAATTAGCCCCTGATCACTGCCTGGAGTTAACTCTTTGTTTCTTCCAAGAAATCTTCCAGCCTCTTTAATTAAAGCCACCTCTAGGGGCATTCTTTGCTCCACTCCATTACACATTATTAGAACTTGCCCATGCTTAGCTGCATTTCCAATCTGTAACAATAATTCAATTTCCTCACTTTCAATTATATTTGGGGGTTTATAGCATACTCCTACTAATATTCTTTTAGAATTTGCTGCTCCGCTATTTAACTCTTCCCACAAACATTCAACATTACCACTAGTTCCACCATAAATATCTTCTCTTGCTATAGGCTTAAATTTAGGCTTAACATACAGACAAATCCCTTCTCCCCTTTTAGCATTGACCCTATCTTTCCTGAACAGGTTATAACCATCCAGATTAACAGTCCAGTCATGAGATTCATCCCACCACTTTCAGTAATGCCCATTAAATCCCATTTCTCATTAACTGCTAATAATTCTAACTCTCCCAAAGTGCCTGCCGCTGTACTTTAGTTACTTAGCGATACCTGCCTATTGACTTTACTAATCCTCCCCCCATCTCCTCCCACATGACTTGTTAATTCCTTCTCTACCCCCTCTACACTTTCTACCCCATTGCTTCTATCTCGTCCCCCCCCCACCTATTAGTTTAAAAACTCCCCCAGCTGTTCTACCATTCTATCCCCTAGCACAAAAGCTCCCTCATCATTAAGGTGCATTCTATCCCTGCTATAGAGATTGTACCCAAGTGAGAACCTTGTCTCTCCCACTCTTCTCTCTCTCCTTCCTCACCTCTTCTCTCTCCCCCCTCCCCTCTGGTCTCTCTCCCCTCTCTCTCTCCCCCTCTCTCTTCCCCCTCCCCCTTGTTTCTCCACCCTTCTTTTTCTCTCCCCATCTCTATCCCCTTCCTCCCCCTTGTTTCTCTCTCTCATCTCTCTCTCCTCCACCACTTGTTTCTCTCCCCCTCCCCCCTTGTTTCTCTCCCCTCCTCCTCCCCCTTGTTTTTCTATCCTTTTTTCTCTCCCCTCTCTCTCCTCTTCCTCCCCCATGTTTCTCTTCCCCCTCTCTTTGACCCTCTTCTTCATTGTTTCTGTTCCCACTCTCTCTCCCCCTCTCCCCTGACTCTTACCTCTGTGTACCGGGGCTTTGGTGATAGCACGGGGAGGAGCCATCACCCAAGCCCCGGCACACAGAGGTAAGAGACAGGGAAGAGAAACAAGGACAAGGGGAGTGAGAAACAAGGAGGAAGAGGGGGAGAGAGACAAGGGGGAGAGAGGGAAGAGACAAGGTGGTAGGATGAAGCCTAGGGGAAGGCACATGAGTGCCGCCCCCAAGAAAGTGCCATTCGGTCTGCACAGCACACCCCCCCACCCAGACTCCCCCTAGCTACGCCACTGCTGTCCCCTGTCAATGTGTTGCTATTGTCACGGACCCCTTATGGGGGGTAGGGGACTATTACTGCCCAGGGCCACCTGCTAAAGACTACAGGTTAACTACCCACAAGGACCATTTGGGTCTCGGCACCAGCACCCTGATATCTGGCTTTTGTATCAGTCTGAGTCTCTCCATCAGGAATAAGTGCTTCCAAGAGTCTCAGTAACCTTCCTGCGGTAGTGATCACGACAGGTTACTTGCAGGGTGGAGATAAGTTCAGCCACCAGGAGCAAAATAAGAGACACCACAGTTTCTATATGTCTCCAGAAGTAAACTGTTTTATTTTTAAAAAGTCAGCAATATTTAAAGCAGTTAGATACAGAGAGGATGTACACAATGTAACAATGAGAGGGCGTGGCAGACAAATACAGAAGATGACCCCACATGGGGTCTAGCAGTACCTTGATAACTGGCACCTGAGATCAATAGGGTTACTTTCTAATACACATCCTGCACCTTAGTGGTCTCTGTGTCTTAGTGGTCCAGACTTTACATAGAGTACATGGCAGATGTGATTAACTTAATTTGCTAACAATGGTCCAGAACAGATAACAGTACAATAGAGGAGTCTGATCACTGGAGACTCAGCACACCCCTTTTTAACCCCATCATGATCACTCAGTCACAGTTTAAACATAACGCAGAATACAGTGATATTATATGGGGAACAGGGGCATAGGAACTGGGTGGTTGAGGGGGACAAATCCCCCCCAGATTATATGAACAGGGGACACAAAAAATAGCAAAATTAAATGTAATCATGCACTATGTATTTCCCCACTATGGTCCTATGTCTTAGTGCTATTCACCCCACCACCCACCTGCCCATATTGCCCATGTAGCAATGTTATCCCCCTACCCATTTTTCAATGTGGCAGTCTGTCCTCTATGGTGGCTCAATGGACCAGGATCCAGGCCCTAGAAAGGGGTCCATGACAGCTATAGATAATATTATATTGCTTTGATACACTTTTTGTGATTTACTTTATTCTGTATATTTATAGCTCGTGCAATGTTCTTTTATTTTTTAGTTCTACAACTAAGATATGATACAGCATTGCATAATTTTTAGTAAAAAAAATATAACTTAATAATGTGGGAATATGTTTTTACAAAGGTGAAAATAAATAATTACAATCTTTATTTTTAACTATTGTATTAAATTTTGCTTTAATGGCAGAAGTTTTTTTTCTTCCTATTAATATTAGAAACCTGTGAAGGAACGGTGGATTCAGATAAGATAAAGGGAAATTGAAAGCATTTTTTCTTGGTCGCATTTGTTGCTCTGTGCAATGAGTTTTAAAAATGTTTTACTTATTAGTTTTCATGCAAAACTAAACTTAAAGCATGCTCTTTTAAATATTTTAAAAACAATAATTGTATTCACCTTAACAATAAAACTCAATATGAAGAGTAAACCCCAGTAGTATAACCAGGATAACCATTCACTCAAGGTACAGGCAGATAGATAGTTGATTAGGGAATCTCCAATGACTTGAATTATTTGCTTGTGGCTTCCATAGATGCTAAGGTTGTTTGTTTTTTACTTATTTCTCAAAAAATTTATGTTTTTTGTCAACCAACAGAAGTTGTTTAAATATTGTGCATGGTATGTTATTCACACTGCTATCAGTGCTTTATATTGCTCAGCATACTGACATTAAATCCTATTTAGATCTGCCAGAAAGCAAAGGGAGCATACATTTCTGCTAAATATCTGACTATATCCTTGTACCTGTAGACCCAGAGTGACTTTTCTTTCAGTCATTGAAGGTATTTGAGCAATGTCATCTGAAGAACTGTAACAAGCTGCTGGTCAGGGGACATTGTGAAAGCAATAGGTGGGAGTGGATAACAGGCGGACCGCCCAAAACAGACAAAACTTTGTACTTCCAATGAGTAAGTGTATATGATGATTCAGGGACAAAACCTCTGTTTGTGGCATTTTGTAATCTCTGCACCCAATGATGACACTATAAAAGCTTCTCTTACATATAAACACCAAAGTTGTTGTTTTGGAATCTTGCAAATGTTAGATAACATTTTGTTTTGTCTGTCATCTTCATACTCACCCACAACCTTTATCAGCCCACTCTGTATATTAAATGCACTTTCCCCACAGCCCACACCACTAATGATGGCCTTTCTGTTCCTTCCTGTACTGTAACCTACCTACGCTAGCTCTACAGGATGTATGTGGTATGGAGTGTGAACACCTCAGTCTACTGAGTGACAGAGAATGAAGATACATAATGCAAAGCAACTGTCCCTCCCACTGCAGAGTGACACTATGATACAGTTAGGAAGGAGGGACGGGACATGAAGTCTGTGCCTTCTTTTGCATGGTGACATAGTAGGAAGCTATGGAGGATTGATTATATCCCTCCCACTGCAGGGTAACAGACAGGAGAGAACTGTGAGAAATGGAACCTGTGCTTTCTATTGCACGATAACACCATGACACACATACTGGAGGGAGATATGGAGCATAAACAAGAGGGAACTGTGGGTCTGGCCAATCCCATAAGCCGGTTGATGAGGTACTGAAGGTCCCTTGCCTTGTTGTCCTGGGATACCAGTGCCCAAAAGGAAAAACATGAAGGGATAGATGCAGCCAGAACTGCAGGAGGAGGCCCTTTCAAGAGTGACAAGAAGGGATGCAATATGATGCAAAAAAAATAAATATGTTACACAGACTCTCCCCTCTCTCTCCTCTTCCTCCCCCATGTTTCTCTTCCCCCTCTCTTTGACCCTCTTCTTCATTGTTTCTGTTCCCACTCTCTCTCCCCCTCTCCCCTGACTCTTACCTCTGTGTACCGGGGCTTTGGTGATAGCACGGGGAGGAGCCATCACCCAAGCCCCGGCACACAGAGGTAAGAGACAGGGAAGAGAAACAAGGACAAGGGGAGTGAGAAACAAGGAGGAAGAGGGGGAGAGAGACAAGGGGGAGAGAGGGAAGAGACAAGGTGGTAGGATGAAGCCTAGGGGAAGGCACATGAGTGCCGCCCCCAAGAAAGTGCCATTCGGTCTGCACAGCACACCCCCCCACCCAGACTCCCCCTAGCTACGCCACTGCTGTCCCCTGTCAATGTGTTGCTATTGTCACGGACCCCTTATGGGGGGTAGGGGACTATTACTGCCCAGGGCCACCTGCTAAAGACTACAGGTTAACTACCCACAAGGACCATTTGGGTCTCGGCACCAGCACCCTGATATCTGGCTTTTGTATCAGTCTGAGTCTCTCCATCAGGAATAAGTGCTTCCAAGAGTCTCAGTAACCTTCCTGCGGTAGTGATCACGACAGGTTACTTGCAGGGTGGAGATAAGTTCAGCCACCAGGAGCAAAATAAGAGACACCACAGTTTCTATATGTCTCCAGAAGTAAACTGTTTTATTTTTAAAAAGTCAGCAATATTTAAAGCAGTTAGATACAGAGAGGATGTACACAATGTAACAATGAGAGGGCGTGGCAGACAAATACAGAAGATGACCCCACATGGGGTCTAGCAGTACCTTGATAACTGGCACCTGAGATCAATAGGGTTACTTTCTAATACACATCCTGCACCTTAGTGGTCTCTGTGTCTTAGTGGTCCAGACTTTACATAGAGTACATGGCAGTGGTGATTAACTTAATTTGCTAACAATGGTCCAGAACAGATAACAGTACAATAGAGGAGTCTGATCACTGGAGACTCAGCACACCCCTTTTTAACCCCATCATGATCACTCAGTCACAGTTTAAACATAACGCAGAATACAGTGATATTATATGGGGAACAGGGGCATAGGAACTGGGTGGTTGAGGGGGACAAATCCCCCCCAGATTATATGAACAGGGGACACAAAAAATAGCAAAATTAAATGTAATCATGCACTATGTATTTCCCCACTATGGTCCTATGTCTTAGTGCTATTCACCCCACCACCCACCTGCCCATATTGCCCATGTAGCAATGTTATCCCCCTACCCATTTTTCAATGTGGCAGTCTGTCCTCTATGGTGGCTCAATGGACCAGGATCCAGGCCCTAGAAAGGGGTCCATGACAGCTATAGATAATATTATATTGCTTTGATACACTTTTTGTGATTTACTTTATTCTGTATATTTATAGCTCGTGCAATGTTCTTTTATTTTTTAGTTCTACAACTAAGATATGATACAGCATTGCATAATTTTTAGTAAAAAAAATATAACTTAATAATGTGGGAATATGTTTTTACAAAGGTGAAAATAAATAATTACAATCTTTATTTTTAACTATTGTATTAAATTTTGCTTTAATGGCAGAAGTTTTTTTTCTTCCTATTAATATTAGAAACCTGTGAAGGAACGGTGGATTCAGATAAGATAAAGGGAAATTGAAAGCATTTTTTCTTGGTCGCATTTGTTGCTCTGTGCAATGAGTTTTAAAAATGTTTTACTTATTAGTTTTCATGCAAAACTAAACTTAAAGCATGCTCTTTTAAATATTTTAAAAACAATAATTGTATTCACCTTAACAATAAAACTCAATATGAAGAGTAAACCCCAGTAGTATAACCAGGATAACCATTCACTCAAGGTACAGGCAGATAGATAGTTGATTAGGGAATCTCCAATGACTTGAATTATTTGCTTGTGGCTTCCATAGATGCTAAGGTTGTTTGTTTTTTACTTATTTCTCAAAAAATTTATGTTTTTTGTCAACCAACAGAAGTTGTTTAAATATTGTGCATGGTATGTTATTCACACTGCTATCAGTGCTTTATATTGCTCAGCATACTGACATTAAATCCTATTTAGATCTGCCAGAAAGCAAAGGGAGCATACATTTCTGCTAAATATCTGACTATATCCTTGTACCTGTAGACCCAGAGTGACTTTTCTTTCAGTCATTGAAGGTATTTGAGCAATGTCATCTGAAGAACTGTAACAAGCTGCTGGTCAGGGGACATTGTGAAAGCAATAGGTGGGAGTGGATAACAGGCGGACCGCCCAAAACAGACAAAACTTTGTACTTCCAATGAGTAAGTGTATATGATGATTCAGGGACAAAACCTCTGTTTGTGGCATTTTGTAATCTCTGCACCCAATGATGACACTATAAAAGCTTCTCTTACATATAAACACCAAAGTTGTTGTTTTGGAATCTTGCAAATGTTAGATAACATTTTGTTTTGTCTGTCATCTTCATACTCACCCACAACCTTTATCAGCCCACTCTGTATATTAAATGCACTTTCCCCACAGCCCACACCACTAATGATGGCCTTTCTGTTCCTTCCTGTACTGTAACCTACCTACGCTAGCTCTACAGGATGTATGTGGTATGGAGTGTGAACACCTCAGTCTACTGAGTGACAGAGAATGAAGATACATAATGCAAAGCAACTGTCCCTCCCACTGCAGAGTGACACTATGATACAGTTAGGAAGGAGGGACGGGACATGAAGTCTGTGCCTTCTTTTGCATGGTGACATAGTAGGAAGCTATGGAGGATTGATTATATCCCTCCCACTGCAGGGTAACAGACAGGAGAGAACTGTGAGAAATGGAACCTGTGCTTTCTATTGCACGATAACACCATGACACACATACTGGAGGGAGATATGGAGCATAAACAAGAGGGAACTGTGGGTCTGGCCAATCCCATAAGCCGGTTGATGAGGTACTGAAGGTCCCTTGCCTTGTTGTCCTGGGATACCAGTGCCCAAAAGGAAAAACATGAAGGGATAGATGCAGCCAGAACTGCAGGAGGAGGCCCTTTCAAGAGTGACAAGAAGGGATGCAATATGATGCAAAAAAAATAAATATGTTACACAGACTCTCCCTTGCCATAGAATGGACAGGTTTCTGGGGAGTCAATTGTAATTTGCCAGGTACTCTCTTTTGCTCAGTGCACCATCGAGTACTCTCCAACTCAAAACCAAAGTGAAATGTAGGCATGATTCGAGAGGAAGATATAGAAGCTGGAGTCTGTACCCAGTTGCAGTTGATTAAACAGCTACATAGATATGTGTTATTTAATATGCATTACAGAACAATTGCACACTAATAAAGTTCATAAGAGGCATATTCTTCTCTGGTGGCGCCTTAATACTTTGCAGATTTAATCACTGCCACATAGCTCTCAAAACATGGCTAAAACCCCTTCCTTGCATTGGACTCGCCCATACAGCATTTGAGATGCAGTCCATGCAGAACAATATATTTTCATATTCCTTACCACATTTTGTATTCTTATACAGCTTTAAGAGGGATTGGATTTTAATACATTTTATTTAACTTGGCACAAAGCCTATGGTAGCTAAACTAATGTTTATTCATCCAGTTCTACTGACATGTTTTCCAAGCAAAAATCAAGCAATCGTGTCTGAGAAGGAAAATATTTCCCTCTCTGTCCGCCTATCTCTGCCTGTCTGTCTTATAATACAGATAATTTTACTCAATTGCTGATATAATAGGAACCTTCAACAAAGATCTAGATTAGTATGAATAAGGACTTCAACTCAGTTGCATCAAATTGTATGTTGACCTATTGTACTGTATTTGTACTGTGGTAGTTTGACCTGCTACCCTCTAGATTAACAGCAAGAAGTTCATGTATTCTTTTAATCTTTTTATTAAAAGTCCAAAAAGTCCACCACATTATGGCTTACATCAGCCAAAGGTATAACAAAAACACACAGTTCTCTTGTAAATCTCTTCATCAGTAGAAAGGGGAGCATTCAGCTCGCCAGTCTCTCAGAAATGCTCCACCTCCAGGGACCCTTATACAGTCTTTTGAGAAACTCTGTTCAATTCACACTTATACTGCTGCCTTTTCCCTGGGGTTACTTTACACAGACTATTGTAAGGAAAATATAATACTTTACTCACAGCCTCTGGAACACAGCTTCCTCTGCAAGCAATCTCTGGAAAAGCAGCCTTCAAACTGCAAACAGCTTTCCCTGCGAGCAATCTCTGGAAAAGCAGTCTTCTAACTGCAAACAGCTCTCTCTGCAAGCAATCTCTGGAAAAACAGCCTTCAAACTGCAAACAGCTTTCTCTGCGAGCAATCTCTGGAAAAGCAGTCTTCTAACTGCAAACAGCTTTCAGTCTCTCAGTCCAAATCACACATCAGATTATAGATCCAAACAAGAACAGTCAGCAAGCTTCTCTCTGTAGCTTGCTCTTTGCTGCTAACAGCAGCTCACCAACAATAGCAGATTTCTCACACTGCTTAGGCCCAAGCCTAAGTGAAGATCCACCCATCTCTCTGCTGTTGTCTTAAAGGCAATCCACAGCTGGGCTTCAATTAGCCTCTGACCACTGCCCGGAGTTAACTCTATCTTTCTCCAGAGAAATCTTCCAGCCTCTTTAATTAAACCCACCTCTAGGGACATTATTTGCTTCACTCTGGTACAGTACATACCAAAGAATGATTTTGTATATTTTCTTTTTAATATACCAATTTTATCCACTCCACCATTATACTTCTGCAAATAGCATTATGGAAAATGCTGATACTTTATAAATAAGGAGTAATAATAATAACCAACAGATTTCTGTAAATGGGTCATGTAGAAGTATGTGAGGCAACTGATAGATGTACAGCAATTGGAGATCCAATTGATAGGTTTATGGGTCAGCTACTGTGTATAATAGGACTTCTAAAGAATAGTCAATGTGTGCAGAGGGTGACCCAATAGTTCTATGGGTTATAATCACTAGGAGAGGAATTTCTCTTTAATTCATATATTCTTGTAAGGAGCCTGTTTACCAAAAATTACAATAATGTTACTCCCATCTTATTAATAATAAATCTGTAATGCATATAGCGCTATATGACAGTGGGGGTCCTATAATAAAATATGGGCAGCTAATGTATAATAATATCAGGTCCACATAAGAAAATAAAGAACATTTGTCTTCATAAACTGTGTGATTTCCAGCAACTATTTTTTTACACACCCTGTCTGGATTTTCCATTTACCACCTACATACAAGCTGTTGAAAATATTCATAGTTTGGCAGAGACTGGAGAATTTGGCAGGGACTGTAAAATGAAAAAGCATTTTCATGACCTGTTTTCCAAAACTGGATTTACTCCTGAATATAAAAGCTCCTGTCATTTCTTTAAACCTGTCCAAGTTTACATGATGCTGAGACTCTGGATCTTTGAGTGCTGACGTGCATGTTCTCCAGATGTACAATTGGATTATTTTAGGTCTCAGTTCAAGCCCCTTGGGAACCTAGTACTATGTTTCTCTGAGGTGGCAACTAAACAACATTTTTTTCCTGAGTAATTTTATTTAACTCATTGTAGAGCTTCACACAGTGTTTGCAGAAAACTGTAGTTTTGTAAAAACGTCATATCCTTATGAAGTATATACCCAACTCACAACATTAGCAGCTGTGTAAGCCATGACTTTAGAGCATTTTTTAGATAAAATCTTGTTGTAAACTGACTCTGAAAGTGCTATCGGAGATTACATCTTGGACTGCTAGTCTGCCTGTAGCTTGATGGGGTTAGAGATTCTACTGGGGTTTACGCTTCTATCAAGTTCTTTTGTCAAGTGGCTACGTAAAGTGTAAGTCTTCCAATAGTACTGAATAGAGATCTTATCTTAATTCACAGTTTTTCCCAACTTTCTAATGCTGTTAGAAAAAAAGACAAAATGTTTGACACAATGAAAGCAACATTGGCTATAAAATCTAAAAAAAATTATTACAAATCAAATATACTCTGTTTACACTTAAAAGAACTATTTTCCTGTTGTCATTTTGATTTTTAATAACAGCATATTATAAATATAACACTTCAGTGTTACTTTAACAACTGTACTAATAACTACAGAGTGGCGCAGGCTATGTTAAACATGCTGTCCTTACTACTATACTGTGGCACAGACCAAAGGGAGCTTTTGTACAGATATTTTGACCCTCCCACCACAGAGTAATATATTTGTTAATTGTTATATAGTGCTGATAAACAGAAATTCAAGACACAGTAAGTTCTTGTCCTGCAAAGGTTCCAGCTCATGGCACAGGTTAATGAAGTGACTAGCAAGTTCATAAAATGCCAACACAAACTCCAAACCAGATTTACTGTCTGCTCCAGTCATCCTACACCGCACTGAAAACTCTTTATTATGGAGGCCAAGAGAGAAGCATACAATTGGACATGCATGCAGCAAATGGATGAGAGGTCTGTCTCTCACACTGCAAAGTGACTCAGCGACATAGATATGGGAGACAAGACAAGAGGGAACTAGGTAATCTGCCCCATTTTATAGTGACACATATAGCCATGGAGATAAAGGATTTAGAATACCAGAGTACCGGCACCTTTAGGTGAAATACACATGTACTCGTAACACTTTCAGGCCTTGTGAAATGAATAGCTATTGAAATGTAAGTGTGTTCCCTAAACTTCAAACTCTTTTATTTTTAATTAAATTTGCTTATTAGCCCCAGAGCAACAAGCGTGTGTGTATATAGGACACACCCATGTGCCTCATCTGCATCACTGTTTCTCACTAACCTATCTCCTAAAAAATCTATTATTAAAGTAAATACTAAAATTACAAAGCAATTTAAAGAATAGCACACTTTTTATTCCTTGTTTATTTTACTCCAGGTAAGCATTTTGCATGGATGTTTCAGACAATAATGAACATGATTTCCTTTGCTCAGCGGTGTGGAGGAGTAACACAGACTGGCAGAGGGTCTTGATCCTTTGTAGACACCTGTTATTTTATACCACATCATCATCTTCCTTCTGTTGTAAGGAACAGACAAAAGGGAGTCTTTGTAGGATTACTGAAACTGCAATATGCAACAGATTATCTGCAGACATGGCATTCTTTAACAGATGTGTATTAAAATTTTAAAGGCCTGTCAACTTCAGGGTACACTCATTTTCCATACAACCAAACACTATGAGGACCAAACTGTACTAAGCAATGCTTTTTTATTATGTATTCAGGAAGGGTAGGGAGGAGATTTTTTGATTACCGTATATACTTGAGTATAAGCCGACCTGAGTATAAGCCGAGGCACCTATTTTACCACAAAATACTGGGTAAAATGAGTGACTTGAGTATAAGCAGAGGGTGGGAAATGTGCTGCCCCGTGTCCCCCCTCTCTCTACCATGTCTCTTCTCCCCTCTCCATTCCCTGTGTCTCTTCCCCCCTCCCTTATCAAACTCCTCAACCCCCCTCCTCATTCTCAACCTCCCTCCTCAACCCCACTCCTCATTCTCAACCTCCCTCCTCATCCTCAACCTCCCCCCTCATCCTCAACCCCCATCCTCAACCCCCTCCTCATCCTCCCTCCTCAACCCCCCCTCAACCTCAATCCTCAACCCCCCCATCCTCATCCTTCCCCCTCAATCCCCCATCCTCATCCTCCCCCCTCAACCCCCATCCTCATCCTCTTCCCCCCCCATCCTAGACCCCCTCCTCACCCCCCTCAACCTCCCTCCTCCTCATCAACCCCCTCCTCAACCCCCCTCCTCAACCCCCATTCTCAATCCCCCATCCTCATCCTCAACCCCCCATCCTCATCCCCCTACTCTTCCCCCCTCAACCCCCCTCCTCAACCACCCTCCTCCTCATCAATTCCCTCCTCACCCCCCCTCAACCTCAACCCCCCTCCTCAATCTCCCTCCTCCTCATCAACCCCCTCCTTAACCCCCCCTCCTCAACCCCCCCATCCTCATCACCCTCCTCACCCCCCCCCCCCCCCATCTGTGAAGAACCCTTTTCTTTCTTTAAGGTGGAATCTTTTTAATTCTAACCTCAAGGGATGTCCTCTTTGAAAACCAGTTGAAAACCTCTTGGCAGTTGAAAACCTCTTGGCACAAAAAGCTCCCTTGACAAAACTTTATACTGACCCTGAATGTATTTATATAAGGTAATCATATCTCCTCTTAGTCGCCTTTTTTCTAGAGAAAAGAAGTTTAATTTGGTTAGTCTGTCTTCATAACTCCATTCCCCTTATTAGTTTTGTTACATAGTTACATAGTTACATAGTAATTAAGGTTGAAAAAAGACTTTCAGTCCATCAAGTTCAACCTTTTAAGATCTCCTCTGATCTGCAATATGCGGATTAACTATTAATTCATTAGTTGTTAATTAATTATTAATCAATTATTTAATGTTTTTTTTTATTTTTTTATTATTATTATTAATTAGTCCAGAGGAAGGCAAATAGAAAAAAAAACAAAAAAACAAGCGAGACTTAGCCAATTGTCTCATGGGGAAATGTAAAAAATTTGGATCATTACTGTCGCTCTAATTATCCAGGATAACCCTGAATACCCTTTTTAATTAGAAATAAATTTAGTCCCCTTTGACAGTTATCTATCGAAACCGCTGTCACTACCTCCTCTGGTAGAGAATTCCACAGATTAACCACCCTTACTGTGAAGAACCCTTTTCTTTCTTTGAGGTGGAATCTTTTTACTTCTAACCTCAAGGGATGTCCTCTTGTCAGTTGAAAACCTCTTGGCACAAAAAGCTCCCCCGACAAATCTTTATACTGACCCTGGATGTATTTATATAAGGTAATCATATCTCCTCTTAGACGCCTTTTTTCTAGAGAAAATAAGTTTAATTTGGTTAGTCTTTCTTCATAACTTAGCCCCTCCATTCCCCTTATTAGTTTTGTTGCCCTTCTCTGTACCTTTTCCAGCACTAAAATGTCCTTTTTATAAAGTGGTGCCCAAAATTGTACTCCATATTCCAAAGGGCGTACTAGAGATTTGTATAGTGGCAGAATTATATTTGCTTCCCTGGCTTCTATACCCTTCTTAATACATGCTAATATTTTATTTGCCTTTGCAGCTGCTGCTTGGCTTTGAGCACTGTTACCTAGGTGGTTGTCCACAAACACTCCCAAATCCCTTTCAATATCTGATACAACTAGATTTGCTCCATTAAGATTATAAATTGCATGGCTATTTTTCCTTCCCAGATGCATAACTTTACATGTATTCGTATTAAATCTCATCTGCCATTTAGATGCCCATTCCTCAATTTTATGTAAATCCCCTTGGAGGGAAAGCACATCATTTTCTGATTTAATTACCTTGCACAACTTTGTGTCATCAGCGAAAATGGAGACCCCACACTCCAATCCTACCTCTAAGTCATTAATAAATATGTTAAAAAGGAGAGGACCTAATACTGAACCCTGAGGAACCCCACTTACCACAATAGTCCAATCGGAGTATGTTCCATTTAAAACAACCCTTTGCTTCCTGTCTTTTAGCCAGCTCTCGATCCATGAGCAGATATTTACTGCAATTCCTGTATCCCTTAGTTTGCCCAATAGTCTCCCATGTGGCACTGTATCAAAAGCCTTTGCAAAATCCAAAAAGACTACATCCACTGAGTTCCTTGATCCAGGTTCCTACTAACCTCCTCATAGAAACTAATTAGATTTGTTTGACATGACCTATCCCTCATAAACCCATGTTGACTCCTACTTATAATCCTGTTCAAATAGACATATTCTTGTATATTATCCCTTATTAACCCTTCTAAAAGCTTCCCCACTACAGAAGTGAGGCTCACTGGTCTATAATTCCCCGGATTTGCTCTTCCTCCCTTTTTAAATATAGGTATCACATCAGCTTTTCTCCAGTCATCTGGTAGAGACCCTGTGTTGAGTGAATCTTGACAAATTAAATATAATGGTTTGGCTATTACAGAACCCAGTTCCCTTAGTGCCCTTGGATGTATTCCATCAGGACCTGGGGCTTTATTAACATTTATTTTTTCCAACCTCTTTTGGATTTCTTCCTGTGTTAACCAATTATTTGGCAAAGGTAGTGTAGCCCCATTATGTTGCAGTGTCCCAACCACTGGTACCTCCCTTGTGTATAGCGAAGAAAAGAACCTATTTAGCTCATCTGCCTTCTCCTGGTCACTAATTTTCAGACAGCCTGTTTCACATTCTAATGTTCCTATAGCTTCCTTCTTTGCCTTCTTCCCCTTAATATACTTAAAAAATATTTTAGGGTTAGTCTTACTCTCTTTTGCAATTAATTTTTCATTTTCTATTTTAGCCAGTCTAATCGCGCTTTTGCAAGCCTTGTTGATTTCCTTGTATTCCCGTAAAGAAGTCTCTGTCCCCTCTTGTTTGTATAATTTAAATGCCTGTTTTTTATCCCGTATCTTGATCTTTAAATCATTGTTAAGCCACATGGGTTGTGATTTACTCCTTTTACTTTTATTCCCACACGGTATATGCCGATGTGTATGTATATTTAGTAAGGATTTAAATGTTGTCCATTTATGTTCAGTGTTTTTACCTATCAGTTCTCTGTCCCAGTCTATACTTTGTATTGCTGCCCTTAGACCGTTAAAATCTGCCCTTTTAAAATTAAGAGTTTTTGTTGGCCCCTTAAAATGTTGTTTTTTTAAGTTCAATCTCAAATGAGACTGTGTTGTGATCACTGTTTCCCAAAGGTTGCCCTATTTCAACATTTGATACAATATCAATATTATTTGTAATGAGTAAATCTAAGATAGCTTCATTTCTAGTAAGCTCCTTTATAACCTGGGCCAGATAATGATCCCTGAGTGTACTCAAGAACCTGCTCCCCTTAGCTGAACTGCTGGTCTCATTTATCCAGTTTATTTCAGGGTAACTAAAATCTCCCATTATTAGAACTTGCCCGTGCTTAGCTGCATTTCCAATCTGTAACAATAATTGTATTTCCTCACTTTCAGCTATATTTGGGGGTTCATAGCATACTCCTACTAATATTCTTTTGGAATTTGCTGCTCCGCTATTTCACTCTACCCACAAACATTCAACTTTATCACTAGGTCCACCATAAATATCTTCTCTGACTATAGCCTTAAATTCAGGCTTAACATACAGACAAATCCCTCCTCCTCGTTTACCATTGCCTCTATCTTTCCTAAATAGGTTATAACCATCCAGATTAACAGTCCAGTCATGAGATTCATCCCACCACGTTTCGGTAATGACTATTAAATCCCATTTTTCATTAATTGCTAATAATTCTATTTCTCCCATTTGTCCTGGCAAGCTTCTTTGTTGCCCTCCACTGTACCTTTTCCAGCTCTAAAATGTCCTTTTTATGAAGTGGTGCCCAAAATTGTACTCCATATTCCAAATGAGGGCGTACTAGAGATTTGTATAGTGGCAGAAATATATTTGCTTCACTTGCTTCTATACCCTTCTTAATACATGCTAATATTTTATTTGCCTTTGCAGCTGCTGCTTGGCTTTGAGCACTGTTACTTAAGTGATTGTCCACAAGCACTCCCAAATCCCTTTCAATATCTGATACCCCTAGATTTGCTCCATTAAGATTATGAATTGCATGGCTATTTTTCCTTCCCAGATGCATAACTTTACATTTATTCGTATTAAATCTCATCTGCCATTTAGATGCCCATTCCTCCATTTTATGTAAATGCCTTTGGAGGAAAAGCACATCATTATCTGATTTAATTACCTTGCACAACTTCGTGTCATCAGCGAAAATGGAGACACTACTTAACAGTCCCATGTTACATACGTTTCAACTATTCTATTGGAGTCTTTGATCAAAATGGACTAATAAGAGAGTAGCACATAAGGGGTCTTGTTCCTCGATTACTAGAACATAACAATTTCTTATAATGTCAGTAATCTCTACAAGGTCACATTTAACCAAGTTATTCTGTGGGCTTCAATGCCAGGCTTCCAGGAGCCAGTGCCTGGTTAGCTATTTATACTGCCTGCAATTTGGGCCTGGTGTCTTGAGTTTATTGATGAACAGGATACTTGTATACACTAACCAAATATGTAAATAATTCAACTAAGCGTTCCCAATGGAAAATACAGTAAATTAGGTTGTTGCAAATGTCCAACCGAAAAAATGGAACTGAACAAAATATTAGCACACTCAGTTGAAGCTTCATCACCAGTCAGGGACCACAAGGCCATGTGCCTATAAAATGGACCAGGTTTACCTAAAGCCCCACTGGGGCAATATCTCCCTCCCATATAATCTGATATAATGCATTGACCAAAAGAGGAAAACAGGGACAGTAGCGTGGCTAGGGACTTCTTGTGGTAAGGCCACTAAGGAATTATAGTATGTTTTGTAAAGGAGTGTATTTCTGTCCAGACCAGCAAGACCAATGCCTAGGGAAGCACATTTTTAGGGGGCATCAGGTGGCCACTGCAGTGCCACATAATAATGTGTGTAAAAGCACATAAATAACTATATTTAGGGACAGTTCTGTCTATATGTATACAATAGACTTTTTGGTATACTGTATATACACATAGCTATACACCCCTTATGCAGTGTTTTGTGAGTGTGAGAGAGCATATCTGCATTGGCATAGGACAGCATAAAATCAAAATATGTTCCTGCCATTTGTCACAGGGATTATTTGCACCTACTATAAGATCAATGTGTATTGATAACATATAGATCAATGGATACTTGTCAATGATGGTGAATTGAGCCATCTCAACTCAGTTTGTAAAAACAGGTTCGGTCACAAAAGTTTACTTATGACAAAGGAATGAATAAGGGGTCAGATCCATCTAGGACCACAATGGCACCAATGTGTACACCAACGCATGTCTAAGTAATCTCTACTGCAACCAAAGTATCCTAACAAAAGTGAAATATGTTAAAAGGTTAATGCCTTGTATAATTAAAGTATAACAATGGCAGTGATAAGGTAAGCAATCAATATATTTACTGTTAGCAGAGCGCAGTAAATCAATCAACAGGGCACTAGACCAAGATCAAGATATAAAGCTGCTGCTGGTTTTAACCGGGTGGAGACATTCAGATCAGACCAGAGAACTCTATTCTTTGAAAGTGAGTTGTTTTATTAAATATTGCTATTATAAATATTTAAGTATGAATTGTATTACTGATCAAAATTACTCCTCTTAGTAGGGCATTATGGCAATCCTTTATAGGGCCATTGTAGATTAGCATACACTTCACATATTTATGATGTGTGTAAAAACTAAGAACATTAGCAGCTATGTTAATTAAATCCACCAATCAGTCAGTAAAACACCATTAAACCCCTCTTCTTCCTATGCTTGAATAGAAAAATTGAACATCTAAAGTTTTTCCACATTTGCAGTGGTCCTATAATGATATAGCCATCTGAGCTCAGTTGGATTAATCAGTTACTTTTTTACAATGACACATCTGACCTAAAGCAGTAATATCAATGAATCCTGTCTATTATGAAATACTAAATTAAACCCACAACTATAATACCTGACTTCAACGTAGTAGCACAAATACACTATCCTCATGACAGCATGTAATACTCACATATCTTATGATAAACAAATGCTCTGCTTTTCTTCAGTAACCTAAAATGTTAACAGAAATTATTCTGTTTATCTGACTAACTGCAATGGTTGCTTGATAATTACTTTGCAAACAAAGAACAGAGAGTAATTTCCCTGTGGCGTTAAGGAATGACAATTAGTCTGATCATCAGAAGACTTCAAATAATGATGACAAAAACATCCCAAAGCACTTACTTAATAAAAAGATGATGTCCCATATGTGGTTCAGAAATACATTTACTTGTTCACTACCAAAAAAATCACATATTTAATAAGGTACAGCTATTAGTTTGACAAAAAAACATCTAAAAGTACAGAAAAAAAATATTTTTATTATTATTTTATTTCCTTTATTTGTAACAATCCAACTTATTCTGTATCACTATACAGGAGTAGGTTCAAGTCAGAACAATATTAACAAAAAAAAACATTTTAGGGGGGACTTTTATGGATCAGGATCTACAAGAAAATGCATTTTATGTTTGTCCTACTCATACATTTTCTCTTTTCAGTATTACATAACCTTATTAACAATGTTGATTATTGGAGACTCTAAGATGGAGGATTTGCCACTTCCGCATACAAGATGTCTGCAGCACTACTTCCGGTCTGCTAAGGGTGACGACGACTACCACACCTTTGACACAAGAAGGAGAACGCCATCTTCCCTTTGTCTTAACCTTCTGACCAATGAGAGAAAGACTCATCCCACTGTGGGATGACACCTAGAGACTCCTTAATGCACTAACCCAATGCCTTGTTGAGATTCCGTAAAAGCGAACATCACAGAACCAATGAATTACCGAATAAACCTGATGATTTGCCTAGTTGCAACATTTATCTGATTGTTAAATGTTATATATAGGGGCTGTTTCAATAAACAGTAGGCGAGAGAAAGCTTTATACCAGTCTAAGGTGTGCACACTATCTGTATATTGGTAATTTGGCCAGGGACAGATATCTCCGAGAACTATTTTAGTTTTCTCCAAAACATAATTGGTGCCCGATGACAGGGACTTGAGGTTTAACTGAGCCGACAGCGGACACAAGGGATCCGGACGGAGCCTGCAGGAACGGGCGGAGCCTGATCACCTCCGGTACACGGTAAGGACACAGTTAGCACCTTGACCTTGTAAACCTGTTCCTGGGACTCAGCCCATCATCCAGACCCGCTGTTGGGGAAGTTGTCAAAGTACAGGTAATAACTTGCCTCAAGTCCATTACGAATCCTGTACCAGTGATATCTGTCACCTGTGTATGACTGTTGAGAGTGTGGGTCGAGTGATTGTGATTTCTTGGATATTGTGGTCCGGGACATACATGTGTGCGTGCAACAGTCTCTCCGGGGACGGATGGTAGTGCCCTGGTAGCACATAAACCGGAGGAGCTGTACGTACAGACGTGCATACACGTACTTTGGCGATCAGTGTCATTTGACATACTTTTCCTAAGGAGTATCTATGCATGTTGGATAGCCAAATATCTTTCGGGGGTCATGATGTTCGTGCCCTGGTAGCGTGATAACCCCGAGAGACGTCTATCACACACTAAGGTGTAAAAGCATGTATGTGGGATGCAGACTTCAGTGGCGGATCGTTAGTGCCCAGGTAGCACAATAGCCCTGAGGCCGTCAATTTTAGCACACGACGGTGTGAGACCCCGGACTAAAATATCTTAAGAGTCAGAAATGTTCTGCAGAAATTGTTTAAATGTTACTATGGTCTGTTATTGCTGGTTGTGATGCATATTTTAATGAGAAATGTAGCTTAGAAATTCTCCCCCTGTACTTGTGAAGCTGAGAAGCTGAATTTGCGGCAGCTGTGTGACAGCCAAGGTCAGAGCACACACAGCGAAAGAAATACTCCCCCTCCCATCTCGTTAACTCTTTTAAGGACGTATCTTAGTTAAGAGAATTATTTCTATGCCAATGCTTAAGGTCGTATGAATTTGTACGGTGAGTGAACTAACTGTCATGTTTTCATGTTGTTGTTAAATTTTGCTCAGTACGTGAAGGAATGTTTGTGTAAAAGTAGGTATCTTAAAGGCAAACAGCACCTACTATACTACCTCTGCTGGAAGTGCCCTGTATCCACTACTTCTTGGCAATATTAATCCTTATTTAAAGGAAGATATAGGAGACGTTCAATGTTTCATTAAGCTTTACTATACACGAAGAAGTATACGAAAGAAAAAGTAAACGCAACGTTATTTTAGGATGTTTTTAGAAAGTTACTCCGAGACAATTTCTGTCTCATATACACTCTTCTGCCGGCTGAGATGTATGTTTAATAATGAAATGTGATGTTATTCTCTTTCCGTGATCTTGTGTCTATCTAAATCACTTGTCGCTATACACTGCACTCCTTGCTATCCCTTATCAGTAGTGCGTGGTTACACACTACAACTTAGTGGTCCCCCAGAGGGCGGTAACTACAGTCTGAGTTTAGGGAAGACGTGCAAAGTTATTCTTTCTTCGCAGCAGTCGAGCACTTCAGACTCTCTCTATTTCAAACAACTGGTCTGTTTGTTTCTCTTTCTCTCTCCCGCTACCTCTCACACTTTCTCTCCCTCCTCTTGTCTGCCTCCTAAAACCAGCTTGTGCTATACTTAGGACAGGAAGATGGGGCAGAATCAGACTAAACTAAATAGTGAGGGCATGTTGGCCCGATATATAGTGAAGAAAAGAGGGGGAGAGGCAGTGGGAAATAAATCTAAGAAGATATTCAAAGTGTGTGGATTCACAAATATTGTGGGAGGACATCTGAGGGCAGAAGAGTGTCGGAAAGTGTTGAGAAATAATAGAGGGCAGTTACAAGATTGTGGTTTATTACCAAGTGCAGAAGGATGGTACAGGATAGCTAAGGCGATTGAGAAAGAGGAGTGGACAGAGAGAGAGGTTGAAGTACGTGGACAGAAAATGTATGCATACTATGCACCATGTGAGACTGTCAGTCCCCTACTTTCAGCCGTTGTCCCCCCTGTAATACAAGCACCCTGTAACCCCAACACCACACAAACTCCCTGTGCAGAACAAAGACATTCCACCCAGCCACAGCTCCAAAATGGCCCCCACACACAATCTAAGGAGGGGTCCTGTCACCATCTGAACCCTCCCATTAAGATGATAGCGGCGCACACTCAGGAAGGTCCATCTGTCATACCGAGCGCCCCCTTGGTGAATACGCCCCTTTATCCTGTATTGACTGCTAACGGAACTATGTATACTCCATACTCGATGTTCCCAGTCGCGCCACTCCCAGATAACACGTCACCATGGGCCGCCCCACAGACAAGGGCACCGGCGACAGACGCTTCCACTCCTCCCCTTTCTCAGAGACAGTCAGACATAAATTATATCTCATTACTCCCTACTCCTGCAGGCCGTCCTAAATATGACAGTGTAGATGAGGAGGATGAAATAAAAGTAGGAGAGAGTGCGAAGGAGTGGAGGACTAAGACCCTGGGCTCAACATAGAGGGCGTAATAGAAATAGTAGAGCGAGTCTAATGTAGGTCGCATTCACAACGACACAAGCCACCTCCCTCATAAACACATTGCCCGACCCTGAGAAGCAGCCTATGCCTTTCTACAGAAAGATATCACAAATACAGAAGACATATGCTGCAGCCTGGAGAGACTTGGTTAGTTTGTGTGAAATCAGAACAGGAGATTCATACTGGCCCATAATGCAAAAGACAATAGACCCGTATGATCTGCCACGTGAGACAACTGACTATGAATCAGGTGAAATATTCTGTGTACTACTAAGAGACTGGGCGAAGGATAAATTGGCAGACCAGGCTGTTAGTCTGCAGGATATTAAACAAGACAAAGACGAGTCAGTAGAAAAGTTTCACTCACGGCTCACACAAGTGTTTACAGACCTCGGCTTTAGCCAACACAATAAGACACACAAACAGATGCTAAGTACAGCTTTTGTGATAGGGCTAAAGGAATCTATAAAGAAAGGTCTATTGACTTCCAGACCAGAATATAGAGTGTTACCATTAGATACGCTGTTACTTGTTGCAAAAGGGCTGGAGTCTGTAGAAAATACACACCCTAAGTCATCAGCGTCCAAACCTCTGAGGAGCCGGCAAATAAAGGGGAGAAGAAGGAAACACGGCAGTGTTTCAATTGTAACAAGTTTGGGCACATCAGCAAGAATTGTAAGATGCCTAGAAAGCTGAGGACAAAGCAACAGGGGGATGGCACTAATGAGGAGCAGGGGGGCCAAAGCACAGCATATAGGACAGTGGTGAGCCTGTGTCACTATCTCCTGCAATGGCAGTATCTTCAGGGGAAAGAGGACTGGGACCTCAAGCTATTGTAACATTACCAATAGAAGGGATCCCTACCACCTTCCTAGTAGACACAGGTGCAGCCAGAAGTGTCCTAAGACAACAAGATCTGCCCGACTCATCTCACCTGTCTGACATTGATGTTGCTTGTGTAGGAGTTGGCGGTATCCCCTCATCCAACAAGTTGACTCAGCCACTGCAAATAGGCCCATTCCCAGACCTGCTTGCTAGATTTGTAGTGTCCTCCACATGCCCAATGAACTTGTTAGGTGCAGACGTGCTTTCTCGCTCTCAAGCATCCATCTTGTTTACCCCGGATGGGACTATACAAGTGTCCTCGCCTTTAACAATTACTGACACGTCAGCAATCTGCTCACTACCAATAATACTCCACTTAGATGCAAAAAGTAACAATAGACAAGGCCCGGCCGACATCTTGGATAAGATTCCGGCAACCCTCTGGTCATGTGGTTCGGAAGATATTGGGCATTTAAAGGTGCCTCCAGTCATAGTAAAGTTGTAGCCTGGAGCTGAATTACCACGAAGATCCCAATACCCTCTGAAGCCAGCGCAGATTGATGCAATTACACAGCAGATAGAGAGCCTGTTGAAACAGGGGGCGTTAGTCCGGTGTACATCACCATGTAGCACGCCCCTCTTCCCAGTGAAAAAGAAATCCAAGAAAGGAGAGCCAGTAAAATACTGTATGGTACAAGATTTGCGAGCAGTCAATGAAGCAACCATATTAGACACTCCCATAGTACCTAAACCACACACTCTCCTCCCTGGAATACCTCCAACAGCAGCATACTTTACTGTAGTGGATCTGGCAAATGCCTTCTTTGGCATTCCTCTAGATCCTTCATGTCAGTACCTCTTCGCATTTACACATGATCATAATCAATTTACATGGACTGGCATGCCCCAAGGAGCACAGAATTCTCCTAGTCAGTTTTCTAAGGCCATGGGTCTAATCCTTGATTCTTGGCAACAGGAAAACCCTGATGTTGTGCTCCTGCAATATGTTGATGATCTCTTACTCTGTGCTGAAGACCTTCCTACAGCTACACTGACATCAGAGAGTTTACTGAGACATCTGGCAGAACAAGGGTGCAAAGCATCCAGAGAAAAGTTACAGTGGTGTCAGGAGACTGTCATATTCCTGGGACATTGCCTTTCCAAAGGAGTGCGTCATCTCACACGCAGCCGTGTTAGGGCAATAGAAGAAATGTCTGTACCAGAAGGACACAGACCCCTCCACGCTTTCCTAGGTCTCATGTCCTATTGCAGAGCGTGGATCCCAGAAGCCTCTCTCCTGATGCAGTCCTTGTATGATGTTCTGAAGATTGAACCCTTCCAGATGACTCAGATAGCCCTAAATAACTTCTACGCTCTGAAACAGGCTATCTCCTCAGCCCCTGCATTAGGGCTACCCAACTATGACCTACCGTTCAAACTGTTTATTTCAGAAAAGGAAGGACATGCAATGGGAGTCTTGACACAGTCCCATGGAAACAGACAACGCTCCATTGGCTACTTCTCATGTCATCTGGATGCTGTGGCAAGAGGAGGCCCTTCCTGCCTCAGGGCAGTATTTGCAGCTCATGCCTTACTGGATAAGACAAGTGACATAGTCCTTGGGTATCCCTTGACAGTTCTTGCTCCACATGACATTGCTGTTATCATAAATCAGACGCAGCCAAAGCACCTGACAGCAGCCAGACACCTCCGTCTCCAATGTTCACTGCTCCTGCCAGATAATGTCACCTTACAGAGGTGTTATGTGCTTAATCCAGCCACTCTCTTGCCATTTCCTGAGGGGGGAGATGAGGAAGAAGGACATTTCTGGTATAGTTTGAACTTGGATCAGGAGTCAAACATAAGCTCGGATGTAAAAAGTCATTTACTAGTCAAGAAGACAGAAACAGATGAAACACAAGACTCTCTACATTGTACGCTGTGGAACAAACAAACACTGGTACGGGATCTTCAATATGAAGCAAAGCTTATGAAATTGAAGCAAGTCACGTTAAAACTGATGACATTGTATAATGATACAATAGGGGATAGCACACTCACGGTAGAGCTTCATTTTGAAGCAGCATTGCTTTATAAACATTGGGATACAGCTGTCCCACACATAGCACTAACAAAGTCTGCACAGAGTACATGGAGCTCATTGGGGACTGCACTGAAATGGTGGGAGTCCGCAGATGAAGATGAACTAGAAGCAGAAGGAATAACAAAACAAACCCTCAACTGGTATGTGAATAGTTTTCCCAAAGTACAGGCTGAAGACCCATATGCGGTTCCAGGATCAGTAAACCCACCTCATGACTGTCTTCAGCAAATGGAAATGGAGACCTCACACCTTGCGAATGTAAAAGAACTTGCCCTGACAGACCCAGACATCACTCTGTATGTGGATGGATCAAGGTATGCTGATGAGAATGGAAAATATCACACAGGATATGCTGTGACTACGGATAAAGATGTGATATGAGCCTTCTCACTACCTCCCTCCATGTCAGCACAAGAAGCAGAGTTGATTGCATTGACTAAGGCCTATGAAATTGCGACAGGAGTCCTAGCTAACATCTATACAGACTCAAGATATGCTCTAGGAGTGACTCAAGACTTTGGGACAATTTGGAAAGCCAGAGGATTCATGACAGCTGCAGGCACCCTAGTAAAGCACGATAAAGCCATTTGTGAACTACTAGATGCTTTAGCACTCCCAAAGGAGGTGGCCATACTGAAAGTGAAGGCACATGGGAAGCTAAATTCAGATGAAGCACGAGGAAACCACCTAGCAGACCAGATGGCTAAGAAGGAAGCAATGATATCACAGGGAATGGACAAGAAAGAGGAGAAGGAAGACATAAATATCTACACAATGCAGATTTTACCTACAGATTTGAAACTACTCAAAGAATTGCAGAAGACAGCAGACCCAGAAGAAATAAACAAGTGGAAAGCAAAGGGAGCAATTCTTAAGGATGGATTGTACGTCGATAATTTGAGATTGTGTTTACCAAATAATATCTATCCAGCAACAGTAAAGTGGGCCCACAGACCGGCACACTTGTCAAAGACCCTCATGAACGCTCTGATAGACAAGTACTATATGGCCCCAGGCATAACTACACTTACGAGCAACTATTGCAAGTCCTGTAGCATCTGTGCTAAATGTAACACAGGCCGAACTGAGAAACCCCCACAGAAGCATTTAGCAAAATCTCTGTATCCATTCCAGAGGATACAGATTGATCGCATACAGATGCCAAGGAGTGGTTGATTTGAATCCGCTCTGGTCATTGTGAATATGTTCTCAGGATGGCCAGAGGCCTATCCAGTTGTAAACATGACAGCCAAAACCACTGTAAAGAGACTGCTAACAGAGGTCATTTGTAGATATGGGGTCCCTGAAGTGATCGAGAGTGACCAAGGACCAGCCTTTACTGCAGTACTGGCCAAGGAAATTTGGGCAGCCTTGGGAGTGACTCTGTCCTTCCATACACCCTATCATCCCCAGAGTAGCGGGAAGGTAGAACGTATGAACGGGACTTTAAAGTCCAGGATGTTAAAAATGTCACAAGAAACTGGTATGCCATGGCCTGAAAGTCTCCCCATAGCCTTGTTCAGTGTCAGGTATACCCGTAGAGGGAAACATGCGCTATCCCCTCATGAAATCCGGTTTGGGTCTGCTCCTAGATTAGGGTGCTACTTTCCTCAGCAGCTGCAACTAAAATCTGATGTACTTATTGACTATGTGATTGCACTGTCCACTGCATTGACTAAAATCCATGCACAAGTATTATCTTCTATTCCAGATTCAGAAGTGATTACTGGTACTCATCAACTACTTCCTGGAGATTGGGTCCTGGTCAAGAAATTTGTGAGGAAAACCCCCTTGTGACCCAGATATGAAAGCCCTTTCCAAGTACTACTGATCACAGCTACATCAGTTAAGTTGGAAGGGAAAGCTACTTAGGTCCACGCATCACATTGCAAGAAGGTTCCTCCCCCTGATGACCAGAAAACAATACAATGAGCAAAGCCCAGTGGTTTATTCTGTTTCTTGCAGTATACTTGAGCAAGGCTCAACATGTAACCATCACAAAATGTGAGGATGGTATCACCTTTTGGTATAATTCCCAAACTACACATGTATCTACATACACCTTTGATTTTTGTGACGTTGTCGCATGCCCCACGGTCCCTGAATAGTGTGACTTATACCAGACCTCCCCCAATAAGGCTATATATATATGTGTCTGTAAAGATTGCTCCACATGGGGAGTGGTAGGGTGGAATACTGGGGAACACTGGGAATTTATACCTCAGAGCGCTGCAAATAAGAAAGATGACCAAGGCAGATCCCTCCTCGACCGAATGACTCTACTAAAGACTGGTAGATGCCTGAATAGTGGGGTGACCGGTTCTAATATGCAAATAACCCTGACTATACAGAGTCGTAGTCCAGTAGATGCTGACACATATTGGATGGGAGCTTGGGTAAGCGGGGAAACTACGAGGTTTTCAGGGAAATTTAAGTTAGCAGACTTGTACAAATATCCTGATTTACCTCCCGTACTACAGGCATTAAAACCCGGTTCACAGACTATAGGAACAATGACTGCCACTGGTGACCCAACATATGAGACTGGATTCTCAGATCTTAATGTATGGTTGGAATGGATGAAATACAACGTACGGGAAAGTAATAAGACCAACTGTTATGTATGCGGCCATGCTAGGCCTCATTTAGGTACTGTTCCACTTACTATACCTTTGCAGGAAGAGAAATGTTTTCTGAGATTGTTCAAATATAAACAAAATTATATAGATAAGTGCGAACAATGGAGAAAGACGTACCCTGTGATAACTAATAATCCCCATCCAGGAAAAGGTATAACTATATACCCCGGAAATTATACGTGCTACAAGAGAAATGTTTCTCATGGGTTCCCAAGTGGGTTTTGTCACACATATAGAGATGGTTCATCCACACTGCTAATTAATCAGACACAAGCTTTAGGGGACATATATTGGTTATGTGGGGATATGAAACTCAGGGTAAGACTATCAGGAGTATGGCGTGGGGAATGTACCTTGGCTAAAGCCATAATGCCATTACACATTGTCCCAACTTATTATGATGACAATCTACCTAATGCCTCCCAAAAAAGGTCCAGGAAGAGAAGACAAACTTCATCATCTGAACCTCGGGAATGTTTTGACCCACATGTGTATATTGATGCTATTGGAGTCCCAAGGGGGGTGCCCGACCAATTTAAGGCCCGAAACCAGATAGCACGATTTGAATCACTGATACCAATGATTGGTGTAAATAAGAATATTGCCTGGATTAATTATCACATATATAGTTGTGAGCATGCGAGTTGTTGCTAACGCTTGCGGGCCTCGCGAAGCGAGGGCAGTGGGCAAGGGCCTCAGTTGCTGGCATGGAGCGCCTTCGGCGCTCCATGCCAGCAACTGCGACCCTCTCAAACTTAATGTCGCAACGCAAACAACACGACACACCAATTACGACACTCGCTAAATTTTACGAGCAACGCAAACAACATACAACACACGTTAACACACATTACGGCCTCGCAACACTCGGACGCAACTCGCGAACATTACAAAATTCAAAACACAATACATACACACAGCACATACATAAAAAGCTTACCTACAGCAAGAGGTAGCATCCAGGACCTCAAAAATGCCACTTACACCTTCATTTCACTCAAAATAAAAGAGTTTAGACACTAAAAAATTTGCTACGCGACAGAAAAAATGGCCGCCGAACAAAACGAAAACGAGGCTACACACGCAAATACCATACGAGACACGTTAGCAGACATTACGACCTCGCAAACATCGGACGCAACACGCCGACATACAACCATTTAAAACACAATAAATACACACAAAAAGCTTACCTACAGCAAGAGGAACCATCCAGCACCTCAAAAAAGCAAGTTACACCTTCATTTAAATTAAAATAACACACTTTAGACACTCATAAAAATCTCTAAGCGACAGAAAAAATGGCCGACGAACAAAACGAAAACGAGGCTACAGCACTCTCAACACGCAAAACACCACTACACACTCGCAAAACACCAAGAGAAACTCGCAAAACACCACAAAGTACCTTCGGATAATCCGCAAAGACGCATACCACAGATAACCCGCCATTTTACGCCAATGCGGAAGTACACCACTACGCTAACGGTTTCGTCTCGCGCACGCACAGTATTACCCTCCACACATTCAGCACACTTACACAGCAGCTCCCCACCACTAATGCTGCAGCAACATCAAAACAGATTGCAGATCTTCAACACAATGCTTCACAATAGGTAAAGTATATTCATTTATTAATGTATTACATATTTATTATTACACACCAAACACCATTAGCTCACTTACAATTTAATTGCCGTCATTTTTTGACGGGCAATTCGCTAGTATCTACTATAATCAGCAGCGATTTGTTAACTACACTAAGGATGCCTTAAAAGGCATTGCAGAACAATTAGAGGCTACATCACACGTGGCCTTCCAGAATCGTATGGCATTAGACATGATCCTTGCAGAAAAGGGTGGAGTATGTAAAATGCTTCCTGACACTAGCACATGTTGTACGTATATTCCCGATAACACAGGTCCAAATGGCAAGATCACACTGGCAATTCGGAAATTGGCTAATCTTGGTCAAGAATTAAAAGAAAATTCTGGAACCATGGACTATTGGGATTCATGGTTCGGATGGATGAATGGTTGGCAAAAGGTTTTTTTACAAGTTGGAATGGCTATTCTTGCCGTTATAATCCTACTTGCCTTCCTTTTGTGTTGTATTATCCCCTGTATACGTACTTATCTACAGAATGCAATGGTCAAGGCTTCACCCACCTTTGTTCACCAGAATCTAGAACTAGATTTCGGTGACCAGGATGATACCTGTAAGACATCTCATATGCTAAAGCAGATGACCACAGGCTCAAAGGAGAGTGTCTTATGAACGCCATGGTTCCTGATCTTACACTATTAGCTGATAGAGGCTTCTAGGTTTTCCCATGCCGCATAGGACATAGGGTAGGTGTGACGTTAGGTCATGGCAAGCCCGATCGAACGGAGATATGTACCTATGTCATACTCACACGCAATGCTTACAACATCCGGACATAGAATTCCCAAAAGAATAGTGTTCCGGAGGAACCATAGCTTAAAAGATATGTACTTTTAACTTGTATTATCCAAAATGCAGTAGTTACTAACCTTTACAATGAACTAGTATGGGTGGGTTGGATGATGCAGAAAACATAATAGGACATTTTAGGGGGGACTGTTATGGATCAGGATCTACAAGAAAATGCATTTTATGTTTGTCCTACTCATACATTTTCTCTTTTCAGTATTACGTAACCTTATTAACAATGTTGATTATTGGAGACTCTAAGATGGAGGATTTGCCACTTCCACATACAAGATGTCTGCAGCACTACTTCCGGTCTGCTAAGGGTGACGACGACTACCACACCTTTGACACAAGAAGGAGAACGCCATCTTCCCTTTGTCTTAACCTTCTGACCAATGAGAGAAAGACTCATCCCACTGTGGGATGACACCTAGAGACTCCTTAATGCATTAACCCAATGCCTTGTTGAGATTCCGTAAAAGCGAACATCACAGAACCAATGAATTACCGAATAAACCTGATGATTTGCTTAGTTGCAACATTTATCTGATTTTTAAATGTTATATATAGGGGCTGATTCAATAAACAGTAGGCGAGAAAGCTTTATACCAGAACTCTGTGTTGGTGTATTATTTCTCTAAGGTGTGCACACTATCTGTATATTGGTAATTTGGCCAGGGACAGATATCTCCGAGAACTATTTTAGTTTTCTCCAAAACATATATATATTTATACATTGCAGAGGATACAATCTAATTAAAACCAATATAAAAATCAAAAATAATCTTAAATTGTGTAATCGTAATGTAATTTTCACAGTGATTTTCAGCAACTCAATATTCATGGTTATTAGCAAAGACATTACATTATTATGCAAATTAACAACTTTGATGTGCTAATTTGTGTCACAGTCTGATTGTCTGTCTCTATGGCAAAAATAATGTCCCCTGCAGATATATCCCCTCCCCTATCCTTATCAAGCGCTCTAAGTCTCAAATTAGCATATTGAGCACATATAAGCAAAAAGGATTGTACAAATAATGTTGAATATCTCAGGAATTACTGTACAGGAAAATGGCTAGTACAATTTGTAAACACATTTTAATGCTCTTTAACATGAATCCAACTTGTTGGTGAGATGACAGTGTCCTTTAGACAACACACACTCATAGTGGCTTATCCTTAATCACAACCAGATTCATATTTCTCTAGTTTAAAAAAAATAATAATACTTGAGATATCTTTCAGAATCAAAAGAGAAAAAGAGTTAATTTTCCTAAATAAAATAATAAATGTAATTGAGAGCCTTGGAAATAGATGCCAGTTTGTATTTATCATTGAACTTATTAAATGCTGAAAGGTAAATTAAACACAAAGAAATTGAACAAGGTGTTAAATGGTTGCGTGCTTTCACTTTTTTTGGAAATCCAAAACCTTTAATTATTAGGATCTGTGGCATTGTCAGGACATGTTAGTTCTGCATGACAGATCCACCTCAATCGGGAGCAGGGTGGCTTTACATGAAACAGCACAGAGAGACATAAATGGGACACATTTGGTTTAATCTCTTAAATGGTGAATGCATGTTAGGTTAGACTCAAATTTAATAGATCTGCATAAAATGGAAAGTAGAAGGAATTAAAAAGGCTTCCATTTAATAAAACTTGCCCTATGCACCCTGCTAGCCATTTTTTTGTTTTATATGAATGCTTTAAATAGATTATTTAATTAATTGTCTGCTTCTTAAATGTAATTGTGAAATAACATTTATACTTCACTTACTTATAAGAAGCCTCCAGAATAACAGGTTCTCACTTTCTGGGTCATTCCCTTTTTCTTCTTTTACTCTCTCATTTAAGATGCCATGTTCCACAGCTGTGATCTAGTACAATGCACACAGAGACGGGCTTCACTCTACGATTGTCTAATGCTGCTGCACAGCATGTGTCTGTTTGTTAGCAGCATGAGGCACTGGTAGTGTGAAGCCTCTCCTGTGCAGGACTTTAAGTCACAGCTGTGCAAAATGTCAGCTCTGATGAGCATGGCTGGATCTTCCATTAGGAGAGTTAGGCGATCGCTTAAAAGCGCTCCTCATTGAGAAGCACATGATTTTTTTAATCAATTAAAAAAAAACATGCATGAGAAAAAAAAATGTAGAAACATCAGCTGCCCTCCCCAAGTGAGACCCCACTGCGTTTTAGGTGGGGAAGGCGGAGTGCTGTTCAAAATGGCCTTTTTATTTATTTAAAATATTGTTCTGGGCAGAGTTGCTGGGTCCAAAGCCTGCACATGCGTTTGCGATCACATTTATTCACACATGCATGATTTTGCCACACAAGCACACTCTGCAGACTATTACCCCTATTAAATTCCAGCCTCGTAAATACGAAGTTTGAACGCAAGGGCTGAGTGCTTCAAATTTGTCAAAGTTACAACGCTATTAAATTAGAAGGGGCTGTGAGCTATGAGCGAGAGACGTGATATCGTAAACCAGTGCGTGTTCGCACGAAACAATTAATCAATTTCGTAGTTACGGGTTCAGATTGAGCCAATGGAAAAATAGATCGTAAGCGTTACGTCACTGGAAAAGGGGAGGGTAGATTTCGAAGTCCTACGTGGCTCAAATCCAATTCGCGGATCGGTCCCAAAAGACAGAAATAATGCAATATTTCTAAAGCAGGAAATATGATATTCTATTACATGTGAGTTACAATATAAGTCGTAACACATTGATTGCAGGGGTCGATATGACACATGAAATATCCATGAAATAAAGTATTTTTTAAGGCTGATTTGCGCGATTGAGAATGTTGTGCTATTAATTCTAAGACCTATGATCACTTTCCCTGTTAATAAAAGTACAGTAGTGTGATGTTACTTACAGTACAAGTGCTACGTATTGTACGTAACCCCCTTTGCGGGTGCTCTTGTGCACACGTTGGCCATTTGCGTGTTATGTGCTTGCTCGCGAGTGAACACGTTGCACTTTGATAGCTGAATCGAACAAGTAGCGTTTACGAGGATGAAAGATCAAAGGAATTACGTGTGCAAGGTTTAACCTAGGTCCCCACATGGCCTATTCTCGGCCTCATCATGCAAAGTCGGACGTGAGGAACATAAAGACGAATCATAGTATGCCAATCGCGCTAAAATCACATTTGCGAGCTTCATGTTAACATGCAACTCTAATTTAATGAAATTTACCAAAAATGTTGGTGACAAGAATGTTGAAAGAGAGTTCATATTCCATAATTTGAAATGTAATTCACTGTAAACAGAAATTGCATATATTTTGTGACTTTGGATTATTTAGTTTATTTTACCACTGATCTTCAATTTAATTCTAAATGTGCTAATTTGAGTAGACCTTAAAAGAAACTGTAGAGCAATGAGCATGAGTTATGATTGGAAAGTTTCTAACATCTGATGATGTAAGTATAAATGAAGACTAGTTGTCTATTATTCCCCATATTTCTACAGGTCGTCTCAGCAGAGACCAAGTCATTGAAGCTGCTTTCAGGATCACCACACTTTGTTAAAACCAACAGCCATGAATTACTGCTTGCGGAAATGTTGCACTCACACATTGCTAAGGACGTGTCAGATTGGAGGAAAAGTAAGAGTGATTTAGTTTTTGAGAGAGAGGCGATAGATGGAATACATTTCACGTTGAGAGAGTCTTTATGAGGTGCAAGATGGCATTTTAGGTAGATATAGACACTTCGATAAGAAGTAGACACTGGAGGTGCTGCCATGTATTTTAGACTTAGCTTTAAAAAAAAATAGCAATTTTCCAGTTGCTAAAGAAATTATAGGGGCATTATTGTTATTATCATTAGCCACTGTGATTACCCTGATTCGACCGAGTGTGCTTTTCCTGTTAATCTCCCACCACTATCAGAGTTAAATTATTAATGACATGAGGTAATCCTGCATGGCAGTAGAAGGATCTTGAAAAGTAATTTCTGCATAAAAATAAAGTATAATATTTAAACATGAACTTTTAAATATATAAACACAATAGTATTGGCAAATCCTTATGGAAATGGAAATCTGGCAATGTTATTGTTTTTTTTTAAAGTAATGTGTGAAGCTAATATATATAATATAGATCCCGCTCCATGCTGATGATAGCCAGTAAGCTTGAAACAGCTGTACATGGATTGGCTACTCAGCTTGTGTTTAATGCAACCTTGGCTTTGCATTAAAGCTGTGTAATACAGCATGCAGAAGCTTAAAGGAAGCCATGTATATATATATTGTGACTGTTTGGCCCTTAGATGATATGACAAGCAAGTGGAGTATGGAGTTCTTGACAGGGGTGATGGAGTTAAAACTTCTGAAGAACTCCTAATTTGTGCAACTTCCCTTTAAAAGCCTGAAAGCAGACATGGAAGGGGGGTGTGGCTGGCTAGGCTCTGGGCAGGTTGTGTGTTGCCGTCAGAGCAAGCCACAGAGTGGAGCTGGAAGGTGATCCTGTGTGGAGTTACAGTGAAGTTTTGTGAACAAGCCTGTAAGAGATCACCTCATTTACTGTGACTGGGAGTACTGGGAACACAGCAAGTCGTGTTAGCTGTTTGCAGTCGCAGGACGTGTGAGCTGGAAGAGTAAATACAGCCTCAGGACACCAAGTAAGTGAAGGGATTAGTGAGAATCCCCAGGCAGAGTTGCCTTAAAAGCCTATCGTGAGTGTAGCTGACAAAGGCCTCTGAGTGAAGGTGCCCAGACTTATTATGCCCCTGGGAAGAGGCTGAGTGTGAAGAGAGAAGTGTGAAGGGATTAGTGAGAATCCCCAGGCAGAGTTGCCTTAAAGGCCTAGCGTGTGTGTAGCTGACAGAGGCCTCAGAAGGAATGTACCAAGACTTATTATGCCCCATGGAAGAGGCTGAGTTTTGAAGAGTAAAGTGACTACAAGTTGGTGTTGTTATATATTCAAGGGTCCCTGGGGTGAAGCATACGGAAGAGACGGGCGGGCCCTATGCTTCATCCACGAAGGTGTAAAGAGGAGATGATGTGTATCCTGGCCACAAGGTGGCAATATAACTAAAGAGGAGATGATGTGTATCCTGGCCACAAGGTGGCAATATAACTAAAAAGGAGATGATGTGTATCCTGGCCACAAGGTGGCAATATAACTAAAGAGGAGATGATGTGTATCCTGGCCACAAGGTGGCAATATAACTGAAAGAAGAGGTTATTTGTATCCAGGCCACAAGGAGGCAATACAACCTTTTTAAGAGACTGACCGTATTCTGGCCACTAGGTGGCGCTATTGTGCGAAAGCTACTCCTTCCAGAAGAGACAGTGGGGGAGTGTTTATTTTACCTGCAGGCCGAGTAGCGACCTCAGGTATAGACAGGGCGTTCCAGGTCATAGTAAGTCTGTTTACGTAGTATTTTGTTTTATTGCTGAGTATAAGCACTGTTTTCTTTTTGTTGGCGCTGACAAATAAACAGCAGTCAATTAAGCCTCTGACAAGCCTACTGTGTTTTCCTCCCTAAAAACGTAAAAGAGCAGGACGCAAACCCCGTCAGAAGGGGGCGCCCTGTCACACTGGTGTCAGAAGTGGGATTGAAAACTGTCTGTGTTGAAGAAGACAGCCCACCGTACAGCATAAATATGGAGGAGGCCTTTAACGCTTTTATAGAAGCCCAGCGGCCTAAGCTTGGTCAGAGCCAGTCAGAAAAGAGAGAAATGATTGCAGAGGATAGCATCCAAGCCGCAAAAGAGGAAGATAAAGGTTTTGGAGAGATTACTGCAAGATTTAGAGAGGACAGAGAAATGGCAGAGACAAATGGAAGAAGACAAGGTCCAAATGAGAGAGTTTTTAGAAGCACAGAAAGTGCAGCTGCAGAAATTGAGATCTACAGAGAACATTGTGGTTTCAAAATCAAGCAGGATTATGAACCCTAATTGCTTTCTAAAGAAAATGACAGCTCAGGATGATGTAGAAACCTACCTCCTCAATTTTGAGAAGATTGCTACCAGGGAAGGTTGGCCTAAACAGAACTGGGCCACAGTCCTGGGTCCCTATCTGTGTGGTGCAGCCTGAAGAAATGGCAACCAATTATTGCACCCTTAAAGAGGAGATCCTTGACCGTATAGGAGTAGAGAGTACAGAGACTGCCCTCTTGGGAATTGTTTTTTAACAGACAGGCTTATCACTGCCCGAGCTTAAGGTACAAAGTCCCTGTTAAGGGAAGGCAAGCCAAACCTGTCCTTGATGGAAACTCAGAGAGAGTGCCCGTAGAGTCGGAGATAATGCCCGCAGAGTCGGAGAGAGTTCCCGCAGAGTCGGAGAGAGTTCCCGCAGAGTCGGAGAGAGTGCCCGCAGAGACGGAGAGAGTGCCCGCAGAGACGGAGAGAGTGCCCGCAGAGACGGAGAGAGTGCCCGCAGAGACGGAGAGAGTGCCCGCAGAGACGGAGAGAGTGCCCGCAGAGACGGAGAGAGAGCCCGCAGAGATGGAGAGAGAGCCCGCAGAGACGGAAGATCCAGCCAAAGAGGCGGCCGATCCAGCCAAAGAGACTGCTGAACCAGCACGTGAGAACGCAGACAGCCCCAAAGAGATTGCTTAGAGCCCCAAAGAGGTTGCTGAGAGAACAAAAGGGCCTGCTGGTGCGGATAGAATGACCTTAGAGGAGGGGAAACAGCATTTTTTTAGGCTCCCAAGACAAGCCCAAGTTAAAATGAGGCCAGAATATATTCCTGAATGGCGGCGGAAGCCTGCGTTTGAGGACTACCGAGGGTCCTACCGGAATGATAAATTGATGCCTAAATGGGAGCAGAGGAAATGTCCCCCAAAGCCAAAGCTGAACGAATCAGTGGTGTGGGAGCGGCTGCACAGTGATAAAAAGGAGAACATTTCTCAATTTCGACAGAAGCCCCGGCGAATAGGACTGTTGTCATTAGACAGTGAGGATAGTGACAAAGAGGCTTCTAATGGAGACCCGCTAGAAAGTGTTGCTATGCCAGTGTCCGATGTGAACACTGTAGAAAAGACTGTTCCTGAAGCAAAACAGAAGGAACGCAACAAGACCTCTAAGAAACAAATAAGAAGCAGCCAAGAGGAGAAAGATGAATCGTGGGTGTCCTTGAAAAAATTAATTTCTGGGCGTAAGAAGAAAAAATCTGATGGTAAAATGGAGCAAATTCCTCTAAATGAAGCTGGACAAGCTGCACAGTCAGAAGGATTTGATGATGACTCTGATGAACCAGCCGTAGTCCCGCTGGCTGAGTTTGATGTGGCTGAGCAAGAAAAGTTAGATGCTCAACGATCTATGAAAGCCTCTGTTATGGATTTATCAAAAGAGCAAAGAACAGTACCTGAGAAATGCACTGAAGAACTAATTCATGCTGTCACTGTGACTGTGATAGAGGGGGAGAGAGCTGTTACCAGTCTTGAAGAAAGATCTCCATCCTGGATTAGTGCGACACTGACAGAGCAAGCAAAGGAACTTCAGTTCTCTAAGAACAAATATAAACTTGAAACTTAAATAATTGTTGAGGCGGTTAAATTTAGCACAGTTTCCCAATTAGAAGAGTCACCTGCAACAACCGATGAAGCTACACCTGTGCCAGAGGAGAGTGACAGTGCCAAGAGTGTGGAAGAACAACAGAAGCATGTTGATCATGTCCTACAAGCAGTTGCAGAAAGTGCAAAGCTGTCTGTAGAGGCAGTTATAGATACCCTCAACAATGCCAAAGCCATTCCAGATTTGACTGAACAACTGGAAGTTGAAGTTAAAGTAAATATTATAGAACCAGTCACCATCTCATTGCAAGACTCTGTATGCGTTTTAGAAAAAATAGAAAATCTTAATGATGCACAGGTGAGAGACACAGAAGATATGGTTGCGCTGCGCATTTGCAAGCATGAGTCCAAAAGTTTAGTTGAGGAATGTTTAATAAGCCCAGCTCCACAGCTATTGGAGAGTACTCTTGAAAAAACAGAAACTGTACAAAATGTAGTAGATATTATTGAAACGAATACTGAGGACTTTGAAATTATTTGCACAACAGAAAATGTGCCATCACTTGACGAAAAACTCCCTGAAATCATCCCTGCTGATAGTAATGAAGAATTTACATATTCGATGGAAAAGGCAGCAGAGGAAGTGACTGCACAAAGTGCTCCATTAGCAAAGGAAGTGACTGCAGAAAACATACATGATTTCTTCAAGCATTGGCCAAGGCCTTCTTGCGAAGGGAAAGCCATGCAGCTTATTAAATCAAGAAAGTATCAGCCATGCAGTTTGGAAAGTAAGATGGACATTAGTGATACAAAAGAAATTATAACAAGTGACTCTGCTCCAGCAGAAGTATGTAAAGTGGATGCAAATACGTCTATCCAAGCATCAAAGGCTTGTACGGGTGAGGTATTAGAAGAAACTAAAGATGGAAGAAGTGAGTCAGCCAAGAGTACTGATGAGCCACAAACGGCTTTGCACACAGTGGATTCGGAGGACCATGTGGATAAGCCAGAGTCCACTCCGAAGCCTGTAAGTGAAGATGAAGATCCGACTTATGAGATCCAGCAGGAAATCCCTGTGCCTCTATTGGATTCTCAGACTGTTGAGGAGACATCTAAATGTCCTGTACCAACACAGCATAAAGCCAAGCCTGTGATTGAGAGGAAAGTTCATCTAAATATCGTCCGTAAAGAGACAACGGCAGATGGAAAGGAGGGGTTAAAGGCAGATGTGGTATCTGTCATTGTGTCTGATGAAACAACTGATGAGATCATTCAGAAAAAGCCAGGTGAAAAGCTGCAACTTCTTAAAGCAAAGCTACAGGAAGCAATGAAACTGCGTCGTACTGAAGAGCGGCAGAAGTGCCAGGCCATGTTTAAGTTGGACAATGAAGATGGCTTTGAAGTTGAGGATGACGAGGGAAACACTGAGACTGTAGAAAATCTCCTGGGAGGTGAAGATAATGAAGAGATTGGAAATGATGACGGGCTCGAAGTGAGTGCAACGGATATTGGTATATCTGTACCCAGACAGGTGACTACAGAGTCCACCATGATGCTATACAAGGACAGCTCTACAAAGTTGGGGGATTCACTCCTTCCTGATAAAGGCGACACACAGGAAGGATGCAAACAGACCAGTCAGGTAGAGAGAAGATGGATTTGCAGGTGGCCACTATCGCAGCCTTCTACCTCAATGCGGAAGGCACAGAGGAGGAATGGTTGGCTGGGCGAAGAGTTCTTGAGTGGTGAGCGACCCTACCGGATGTCAGGCCTCTCGGCATGTCGCCCAACACCATGTTGTTGAGCTGAGGGGGAGGGTTTGTGACCATTTGGCCCTTAGATGATATGACAAGCAAGTGGAGTATGGAGTTCTTGACAGGGGTGATGGAGTTAAAACTTCTGAAGAACTCCTAATTTGTGCAACTTCCCTTTAAAAGCCTGAAAGCAGACATGGAAGGGGGGTGTGGCTGGCTTGGCTCTGGGCAGGTTGTGTGCTGCCGTCAGAGCAAGCCACAGAGTGGAGCTGGAAGGTGATCCTGTGTGGTGTTACAGTGAAGTTTTGTGAACAAGCCTGTAAGAGATCACCCCTGTTACTGTGACTGGGAGTACTAGGACAACAGCAAGTCGTGTTAGCTGTTTGCAGTCGCAGGACGTGTGAGCTGGAAGAGTGAATACAGCCTCAGGACACCAAGTAAGTGAAGGGATTAGTGAGAATTCCCAGGCAGAGTTGCCTTAAAGGCCTATCGTGTGTGTAGCTGACAGAGGTCTCTGAGTGAAGGTGCCCAGACTTATTATGCCCCTGGGAAGAGGCTGAGTGTGAAGAGAGAAGTGTGAAGGGATTAGTGAGAATCCCCAGGCAGAGTTGCCTTAAAGGCCTAGCGTGTGTGTAGCTGACAGAGGCCTCAGAAGGAATGTACCAAGACTTATTATGCCCCATGGAAGAGGCTGAGTTTTGAAGAGTAAAGTGACTACAAGTTGGTGTTGTTATATATTCAAGGGACCCTGGGGTGAAGCATACGGGAGAGACGGGCGGGCCCTATGCTTCATCCACAAAGGTGTAAAGAGGAGATGATGTGTATCCTGGCCACAAGGTGGCAATATAACTAAAGAGGAGATAATGTGTATCCTGGCCACAAGGTGGCAATATAACTAAAGAGGAGATGATGTGTATCCTGGCCACAAGGTGGCAATATAACTAAAGAGGAGATGATGTGTATCCTGGCCACAAGGTGGCAATATAACTAAAGAGGAGATGATGTGTATCCTGGCCACAAGGTGGCAATATAACTAAAGAGGAGATGATGTGTATCCTGGCCACAAGGTGGCAATATAACTGAAAGAAGAGGTTCTTTGTATCTAGGCCACAAGGAGGCAATACAACCTTTTTAAGAGACTGACTGTATCCTGGCCACTAGGTGGCGCTATTGTGAGAAAGCTACTCCTTCCAGAAGAGACAGTGGGGGAGTGTTTATTTTACCTGCAGGCCGAGTAGCGACCTCAGGGATAGACAGGGCGTTCCAGGTCATAGTAAGTCTGTTTACGTAGTATTTTGTTTTATTGCTGAGTATAAGCACTGTTTTCTTTTTGTTGGCGCTGACAAATAAACAGCAGTCAATTAAGCCTCTGACAAGCCTACTGTGTTTTCCTCCCTAACAACGTAAAAGAGCAGGACGCAAACCCCGTCAGAAGGGGGCGCCCTGTCACAATATATATACACATATTTGTGACAGTGAAGCCTACTAACCTACTATCATTTTGCTTCACAAACACAACAATGCTGCGTGGATTGTTGCTTACCACGTACAAAAGGCAAAATTGGCTTGTGCTATCAGTGGCTCCTTGGCGCCCCACGCTGTTTCTAGGCATTAACTAGATTTAATGGGATTCCCAGCTTGTGTATAGATAGGATTCCCGGCTTGTGTATTATCCAACCTTGGCTTTGCATAAAAGCTGTGTAATGCAGTGGGCATAAGCTTAAAGGAAGCCATTTTTAAAATGGTTTATAGATTGAAGAGAGAGGCATTTGGGGGCACATTTGCATGTCACAGCTCAGCTTCTCAGAATTCAGTGTAATAACTGAATTTCTCAGAATTCTGAGCAGGAAGCATTTTTTTAACTTAATCCCAGCTGGATCGCAGCTTGTGTTGTGGACCTTATGAGTAGGTAGTCACCACAACAAGCTGAGCAGGAAAATGCAAATGTGCCCATAAATGCCTCGCTCCTCAATCCATAAACAGTATTAAACATGGCTTCCTTTAAGCTTATGCCCGCTGCATTACACAGCTTTTATGCAAATATATATATATATACTAGCCTTTGGCGCTCATTGCGCATGCACAAGCCCGTAACTTTTAACATTGTGTGATGGCAACTGGCAATTACGACAACTATTATAGTTATCATATATATATATACATATATATATATATATATATATATATATATATATACACTGTAAAAGGGTGGTATGAGACAAATATGGATATTGTAATGCTTTTAAAGTAATTATTAAAACTAAATTAAAAAAAAAATTATAAGAGAAAGATGGAAGAAGAAACATTCAAACTCAGAACCTACAGTTTTTTTCTGTTTTTTTGCCTCTGTTCTGTGATTTCTCCTGAACAGTAAGTGTGTTTGGGTACTCGTCCATTGATTAGTGGGTAGGTGAGAGGGGTGTGGTTTTGAATGTGTGAAGATAAATCAGTGTGTGGCTTTTTGTGGTCTGTTTGCCTCTGTTCTGTGATTTCTCCTAAACAGTACAGTGTGTTTGGGTACTTTTGCAGGGATTAGTGGGCAGGTGAGTAGTAAGAACCTAATATTAACAGGGAAAGGAGCGAACTTGTGAACACTTCTAGTATAAGTGCAGTTATAGTATAAGTGTAGGAGTTTAAATAAAAGGAGGGAGTTCAAAGAAAAGAGGAGCACATTGTAGTGCTTTTATACAATTTTGTTTTTCACTGTAAATTCGTAATTACTAGTCAGTCCAACCTCACTCAGTGTGAATCCTGTCACATGTATGAACTGCTGGAACAGCTGATCCACAGTCCATACCTCTGTGAGAGGTGTGAGCATGTTGCCTAACTTGAAGCTCAAATTGGAGAACTGGAGAGGAGAATGGCAGCACTAAGTGATATTGCTTCACTGGAAAGGGAGTTGTTGCTCACGGAGGACAGTTTAGCTGGGCCTAGCATGGAGGGTGGAGATGCGGCTAGTTAGGATGACCAGGGAGGCAGCTGTGTTACAGTTACAAGGGGAGGCAGGGGGAACAGTAGGAGGAGGCAGGCCAATACTGAGTTGGCACACACCAACAGAAAGATTTTGGGGTAGGGGACTCTATTATTAGGAAGGTAGACGGGGTGATTTGTCACCCAGATGCCAGGATTGGATTGTTTGCCCGGTTTGGCATGTTGGATCAGGTAGATAAATTATTGGGAGGGGCTGGAAATGAACCGGCGGTCATGGTACATATTGGTACCAATGACAAAGTTAGTGGAAGATGGAGTGTCCTAAATAATGATTTTAGAGAATTAGGGAATAAGCTGAAGACAAGGACCTCCAAGGTAGTATTTTCCAAGATATTACCATTGCCACGTGCTATCCCAGGGAGACAGAGGGAACTTAGGGAGGTTAATACATGGCTTAAAAGGTGGCGGATTAAGGAGCGGTTTGGGTTTATAGAGCACCAGGCTGACTTCTCACTTGGGTACAATCTCCATAGCAGCGATGGATTACACTTTAATGAAGAGGGAGCTGGTGTGCTAGGGAAAGGGTGGTAGAACGTCTGGGGGAGTTTTTAAACTAGTAGGTGGGGGAGGGACTAGATAGAAGTAATGGGGTAGAAAGTATAGAGGGGGTAAGAAACTAATTAACTAGTCAAGGGGGAGGAGATGGGGGAGGGTTAGTATAGTCAATAGGGAGGTATGGTTAAGTAACTCAAGTACAGTGGCAGATAGGTAAGAACTACAGACTCATAACATAAAGTGTATGCTTGCTAAGGCTAGAAGCGTACCAGAAAAAATGGAGATAGATTTATTAGCAGTTAATGAGAAATTGGATTTAATAGGCATTACTGAAAGTGGTCTGATGAATTTCATGACTAGACTGTTAATCTGGATGGTTATAACCTATTTAGGAAAGATAGGGGCAATGGTAAAAGAGGAGGAGGGATTTGTCTGTAGGCTAAGCCTGAATTTAAGACTATAGTCAGAGAAGATGTTTATGGTGGATCTAGCAGTAATGTTGGAAGTTTGTGGGTAGAGTTATTTTTGCACAGGAGCAAATTCTAAAATAATATTACATAGTTAAATAGTAATTGAGGTTTAAAAAAGCTTTCAGTCCACCAAGTTAAACCTTTTAAGAACTCCTCTGATCTGCAATATGCGGATTAGTTGTTAATTGATCCAGAAGAAGGCAAACAGTTGAAAAAATCTAGTGAAACATAGCCAATAATCTCAAAAGGGGACAAAAATTAATTCCTTACTGAACCCAGATACTGGTGATCAGATTCCTCCCTGGATAAATACTCCCTCTCTAATTAACCAGGATAACCCTGAATGCCCTTTTCAATAAAAAAATATATCCATTTTCTTTTTAAAGTTATCTATTGAATCCGCTGTCGCAACCTCCTTTGGTAAAGAGTTCCACAGTTTAACCACCCTTACTGTGAAGAACCCTTTTCTTTCTTTAAGGTGGAATCTTTTTAACTTCAAAGGATGTATGGCCTCTTGTAAGTTGAAAACCTCTTGGCACACAAAGCTCACTTGATACTGACCCTGGATTATACTGACCCTGGATGTATTTATATAATGTAATCATATCTCCTCTTAGATGCCTTTTTTATAGAGAAAATAAGTTTAATTTGGTTAGTCTTTCTTCATAACTTAGCCCCTCCATTCCCCTTATTAGTTTTGTAGCCCTTCTCTGTACCTTTTCTACCTCTAAAATTTCCCCCTTTTTGAAGTGGTGCCCAAAATTGTACTCCATATTCTAAATGAGGGCGTACTAAGGATTTGTATAGTGGCAGAATTATATTAGCTTCCCAAATTCCTTTCAATAACTGATAACCCTAGATTTGCTCCATTAGATTATAAATTGCATGACACTTCACAAACAAAAGGGTTGAATAAAGAAAACTAGAGTAAACTTTATTAATAATTCTAGTTCACAGTGGCAAATAAAAACATATTTAAAACCAAGGATAAAGAGGCGATTAAAAAATTAGACTGATTAATTAGAACTATAGAATCCTAGTACCTATAAATGTATTCTTGTAAGCTCCATATTTGGATGGATTCTAATATTCTAAACCTCTGGTCAGTGTTTGGTTAATAAGAAACTCACCGGTTGCTATTATGGTGCCTTAATATTCACTACTATCCCAAGTATTGGCTATAAACATAGCCAGTTCTTATAATAGTATCCAGTACTCAAATAGTATATAAGAATTCTGCCCAACGTTTGTAAATTCTAGGTCATTTAAGAATCAATTTCTGTCACTAAGGCTAACCATCCAAATTTTATTGATTTCTTACTTGGAAGCTAAAGTGAGACCTGTAATGTGAAGTAACTACATTCACTGGCGGTAGGTCTGAAAAAACGTGACTATAGTGGGGAATATATGATCTGTATTAAGAAAAATGCAACATTTGTGGCAGTCCTAAAATTAGGGACTTTGCAAGGGTTACTTGGAAAATCTATCCTGATTCTGCCTTAGGCATTGCTGGATCGGATAGTGGTGTGGAAACTGACTCATATACTGAACCACGGGCTATAGAGATGCAAACGAATGTCCCACGTAGTACGTCACGCCTATGCCTGTTACGTCGTTATGAGCGTCGAATGAGCCGGTTTCCACACCACTATCCGATCCAGCATTGCCTAAGACAGAATCAGGATAGATTTCCCAAGTATATCTTGCAAAGTCCCTAATTTTAGGACTGCCACAAATGTTGCATTTTTCTTAATATACATTGTGTATTCCCCACTATAGTCACGTTTTTTCAGATCTACCGCCAGTGAATGTAGTTACTTCACATGAACTACATTCACTTTAGCTTCCAAGTAGGAAATCAATAATACTTGGATGGTTAGCTTTAGTGGCAGCAATTGATTGTTAAATGACCTTGAATTTACAAACTTTGGGCAAAATTTTTATATACTATTTGAGTACTGGATACTATTATAAGAACTATATTTTTATAGCCAATACTTGGGATAGTATTGAATTTTAGGGCACCATAATACCAACCAGTGAGTTTCTTATTAAACAAACACTGACCAGAGGTTTAGAATATTAGAATCTATCCAAATATGGAGCTTAACAGAATCAATTTATAGGTACTAGGATTCTATAGTTCTAATTAATCAGTCTAATTTTTAAATCCCCTCTTTATCCTTGGTTTTAAATATGTTTTTATTTGCCACTGTGAGGTAGAATTATTAATAAAGTTTACTATAGTTTTCTTTATTCAACTCTTTTGTTTGTGAAGTGGTATATTTGGTTAGAGTGGCTAACACTCATGGGAACACATCATTTCTTTCAGCTCAGAATTATAAATTGCATGGCTATTTTTCCTTCCCAAATTCATAACTTTACATTTATTAAATATCTGCCATTTAGATGCCCATTCCTCTCATTTATGTAAATCCCTTTGGAGGTATTTACATCATTATCTCATTTTATTACCTTGCACAACTTAGTGTCATCAGCAAAAATGGAGAAACTACTTTACAGTCCCACTTCTAAGTAATTAATACATATGTTAAAAATGAGAGGACCTAATACTGAGGAACCCCACTTACCACATTAGTCCAATCGGAGTATGTTCTATTTACTACAACCCTTTGCTTCCTATCTTTTAGCCATCTCTCTATCCATGAGCAAATATTTACTGCAATTCCTGTATCCCTTAGTTTGCACAATAGTCTTCCATGTGACACTGTATCAGAGCCTTTGCAAAATTTCAAAAATACTCCATTCACTGAATTGCCTTGATCCAGGATCCTACTAACCTCATCATAGCAACTAATTAGATTTGTTTGATATGGCCTATCCCTCATAAATTAATGTTGACTCCTACTTATAATCCTGTTTAAATAGACATATTCTTGTATATTATCCCTTATTAACCCTTCTGAAAGCTTTCCCACTACAGAAGTGAGGTTCACTGGTCTATAATTCCCCAGATTTGCTTTTAATCCCTTCTTGAATATAAGTATCATCCTATGCTTTTCGCCAGTCATCTGGTAGCGACCCTGTGGTGAGTGAATCTTGAAAAATTTTATATAATGGTTTGGCTATTACAGAACCCAGTTCCCTCATTACCCTTGGATGTATTCCATCAGGACCTGGGGATGTATTAACATTTATTTTTTTCAACCTAATTTGGATTTCTTCCTGTGTTAACCAATTGTTTGGTGACAGTAGTGTAGCCCCATTATGTTGTCGTGCCCCAAACCCTGGTACCTCCCTTGTGTATACTGAAGAAAATAACCTATTTAGCTCATGGGCCTTTTCCTGGTTACTAATTATCAGACGGCCTGTTTCACATTGTAATGTTCCTGTAGCTTGCTTCCTGGCCTTCTTCCCATTAACACATTTAAAATAATATTTTAAACTTAGTGTCATGATCCCCCTGACCACCAGTCCTTGGGACTCATATGAACTACCCAGGATGACTAGGATTTTGAGGATGGCCATTACCCTGGCTGCTTAAAGACTCCTATCAGGACTGCCTCCTGGGAATATGTGGTTGTGAGACTGGGCTGCCGGCAGAGCATGATCCCCTCCCTTTGGAGACTGGGCTGCAGGGCAGTATTCCAACATGATAATGACCCCAAACACACCTCCAAGACGACCACTGCGTTGCTAAAGAAGCTGAAGGTAAAGGCGAGGGACTGGCCAAGCATGTTACCAGACCTAAACCCTATTGAACATCTGTGGGGCATCCTCGAACGGAAGGTGGGGGAATGCAAGGTCTCTAACATCCAACAGTTCCGTAATGTCATTATGGAGGAGTGGAAGAGGACTGCAGTGGCAACCGGTGACGCTCCGGTGAACTCGATGCCCATGAGGGTTATGGCAGTGCTGGAAAATAATGGTGGCCACACAAAATATTGACACTTTGGGCCTAATTTGGACATTTCCATTTAGGGGTGTACTCACTTTTGTTGCTAACGGTTTAGACAGTAATGGCTGTTTGTTGAGTTATTTTGAGGGGACAGCACATTTACACTGTTACACAGGCTGTACACTTACTACTTTACATTGTAGCAGAGTATAATTTCTTCAGTGTTGTCACATGAAGATATAATAAAATCTTTACAAAAATGTGAGGGGTGTACCCACTTTTGTGAGATACTGTAGATCAGCAGCCTGAATCACTGTTACCTACCTCAGACACAAGGATCTGTTCTGATACTGATTTTACATAGTGACATAGTAATGGAGATTAAAAAAAGACTTTTAGCCCATCAAGTTCAACCTTTTAAGATCTCCTCTGATCTGCAATATGTGGATTAGTTGTTAATTAATCCAGAGAGAGGATCACATGCTTCACTAGTGCATGGATTAAGGCTGGCTTTCACTAACATGCCATTGTGAGATTTTGAAAGTCCAACGCCATAGCGGTATTCGTCTACATTTAATTTTGCAACAATCATGTCTCAGACATCTGGATATGTGATAGCTTGAAAATTGTTGGAGATACATTTAAGGGGTGTCTGTCTGAGTTGCAAGCCCTGAATTGAATAAGGGTCAATATGTTTCACCATTCAATCAAACAATACAGCCTCTTTGTAGCATATACCTCCTGTTAGAACACCGATTTTGAATATAATGTGGAAAAGCAATCACATCAGAAAAATCTATTTATAAACACGAGTTTAACATTTCCATGCACTCTGCCAGATCAGGGAAGTAGTTATATTTAGCAGATACAAGGCTATGTAAATTCAATTTTCTGGTTATAGAAAATTATTTTGGATATGTTGTTATGGATCAGGATCTACAAGAAAATGCATTTTATGTTTGTCCTACTCATACATTTTCTCTTTTCAGTATTACGTAACCTTATTAACAATGTTGATTATTGGAGACTCTAAGATGGAGGATTTGCCACTTCCGCATACAAGATGTCGGCAGCACTACTTCCGGTCTGCTAAGGGTGACGATGACTACCACACCTTGAACACAAGAAGGAGAACGCCATCTTACCTTTGTCTTAACCTTCTGACCAATGAGAGAAAGACTCATCCCAATGTGGGACGACACCTAGAGACTCCTTAATGCACTAACCCAATGACTTGTTGAGATTCCGTAAAAGCGGACATCACAGAACCAATGAATTAAGGAATAAACCTGATGATTTGCTTAGTTGCAACATTTATCTGATTGTTAAATGTTATATATAACGGCTGATTCAAAAAACAGTGGGCGAGAGAAAGCTTTATACCAGAATTCTGTGTTGGTGTAAATTCTTGTCTCTGTGTGCACACATGGCCAACAGACGGATGATTTGGACAGGAACAGATATTATAAAATGGGATTATTTTTATCCAAAACAACATTGGCGCCCGAACAGGGACCCTGGGTTGTGACCAACAGGCTGCAGACAAGGAAGACTTTGGGATGGTCTATGGTGGCATAAAGGAGCCTGATCAACTCAACTCTAATATATGGTAAGGTTTAATGTTTTAAAACCTTGCATATATATGAATAATGCTGCTATAGTTCTGCCGCTTTGTCTTGGGCTGCTACTGAAGGCACCAAAAGTACAGATAAATTGCTTGCCCAGGGTCTACCTTGAAGAAATATCTGTACTGAATAATATCTGTTGCCTGTGTATGACTGTTGAGAGTGAGGGTTGAGTGATTGTGATTTCTTGGATATTGTGGAACGGGACATACATGTGTACGTGCAGCAGACTCCGGGGACGGATGGTAGTGCCCTGGTAGCACATAAACCGGAGGAGCTGTACGTACAGGCGTGCATATACGTACTTTGGGGATCGGTGTCATTTGACATACTTTTCCTAGGGAGGGTCTATGCATGTTGGATAGCCGAATATCTTTCGGGGGTCATGATGTTTATGCCCAGGTAGCGTGATAACCCCGAGAGACGTCAATCACACACTAAGGTGTAAAAGCATGTATGTGGATGCAGACTTCAGTGGTGGGTCGTTAGTGCCCTGGTAGCACAATAGCCCTGAGGGCGTCAATTTTAGCACACGACGGTGTGAGACCCCGGACTAAAATATCTTAAGAGTCAGAAATTTTCTGCAGAAATTGTTGGTGAGTAGGACAAACATAAAATGCATTTTCTTGTAGATCCTGATCCAGAACCCGGGCACCTTGCTTCAATAGTTTGTTTATTTGCTCCGATATCGCCTTAGCCTGAGCCAGTTTGAGAGGATGTTGTGGTTTCCGTGGTAATTCAGATACTGGTTTTAACTTCACCATAACTGGTGAAACCCTAAGGTGTCCAACTTTGTTACAATTAACACACTTTCTTGCACAGAATTCTATATCAGCGTTGCAGACAGGCGTGCGGGAGTTAACTTCGGGACCAACAGAAGCAGGGACAAGCAGGGGGAGTTGCTCACAGAGAATCTAAAAATAACAGTATATGAGACAGAAATTGTCTCGGAGTAACTTTCTAAAAACATCCTAAAGTAACGTTGCGTTTACTTTTTCTTTTGTATACTTCTTCGTATATAGTAAAGCTTAATGAAACATTGAATGTCTCCTATATCTTCCTTTTAATAAGGATTAATATTGCCAAGAAGTAGTGGATACAGGGCACTGATTCCAGCAGAGGTAGTATAGTAGGTGCTGTTTGCCTTTAAGATGGGGTATAGGGGCGTGTATCCAGTGGGTGCGGTGGGCATCGTCATCGTTTAAAAGGGGTTGGTCATAAAGTTATAGTCAACTCCCACTTTTCTAAGTTGGGAGCCATGATTGGGCGGTGTCGGTGTGTTAAGAGTTTCATGGTTTTTGTTCCACAAACCACTTTCTTGTAGCAACCCTTGGTTCCCATTCTTCTGCCTGCAACCTCCATTCTTCTATTTTTTCTCAATGATACAGACAGACATATTTTGGCGTCCCTGTTCGGGCGCCAATGTTGTTTTGGATAAAAATAATCCCATTTTATAATATCTGTTCCTGTTCAAATCATCCGTCTGTTGGCCATGTGGAAAGCTTTATACCAGAACTCTGTGTTGGTGTAAATTCTTGTCTCTGTGTGCACACATGGCCAACAGACGGATGATTTGGACAGGAACAGATATTATAAAATGGGATTATTTTTATCCAAAACAACATCAACAACTTTTTATAAGATTTACAAACAAAAAAGCATATAAGCCGCAGCAGGCCAGGGTAAAAATAAATCTTGCATTTAAAATACAATTTATATTGGGTGTCAACTGTATGGCACTCAGTGGTGGCATTGTTTTTGCTGACTCTAGGGTAAGCACATTGAAAAGTCTAGATTATGATTTTCTGTAGAAAGTATAAATTAGTTATTATACAAGATGTCAATTCCTTTCTGCGCTGAAATGGGCTGAAGATTTCGGAGAAGTTAAATGGCAATAGTTTCAGTGAGCAATTATAGAAACGGTGTATATATATATATATATATATATATATATATATATATACCGTATATAAATATATACATACACATTTCTGTACTACTACACTCTGTACAGTGGAGGCCTTCTATCACTCTTCAGCCCACCATAAGTGTAATGATTGTTGTAGTGAACTATATATATATATATATATATATATATATATATATATATATATATATATATATAGACATTTAAATGTGAACACAGATATACTTTTTATTTACTGTACTACTGTACAGTGGAGGGCTTCTATCGCTCTTTTGCCCACCATATTATAAATGATTGTTGTGGTGAACTACCTACTCATAAGGTCCACAACACATGCTGAGATCCCGCTCTATGCTGATGATAGCCAGCAAGCTTGAAACAGCTGTACATGGATTGGATACTCAGCCTGTGTTTAATCCAACCTTGGCTTTGCATTAAAGCTGTGTAATACAGCATGCATAAGCTTAAAGGAAGCAATGTTTGATAATGGCTATCGATTGAAGAGCGAGGCATTTGTGGGCACATTTGCATGTCCCAGCTCAGCTGCCCAGAATGCAGAGTAATAACTGTTTTTCTCGGAACTCTGAGCTGAAAGCAGGTTTTTTTAACTTGCTTTAGACATTCAAATGTGAACACAGATGTACTTTTTATTTACTATATATATATATATATATATATATATATATATATATATATATATATACAGTGCCTTGCAAAAGTATTCACCCCCTTGACTTTTTAACTATTTTGTTACATTACAGCCTTGAGTTACATAGTAATAGTTACATAGGTCCTCATTCTATTATCGGCCGCAGCCGTTGCGGGGCCGCAAGGACCGGCCGCAAGCTATTCGGCTATTCTATTCCCTTACGGCCGGGGATTCCGGCAGGCTTGCGGCCGGTGCCTTGCTATCTCTTGCGGCCGCTCGCGCCGGAGGAAAGCCTTTGATCTAAAACGGCCGCAAGAGATTTGCAATTCAATTGCTCCGGGAAACCTCTCTGCAAGGCTAAAAGCGAGCCGCAGTTACTTGCAGGAAAAAGGTCTCGCTAGCACCAATTAAGCACATAAAATAGCTCAAATAAAGCCATCCTGCACTTTGAGAAGACTATAAAGGGATTTTAGGTGTTAGAAAAAATAGCACATAATTATCCTGTACTCAAATCCGTAAAATATTTAATTTTTAATATCCGTAAAATATCCATGTAAAAAGTCCAGAGTGCTTGGAGCACTTCAGACACACCCACGCCGCAGCCGGCAAATAAACAGTTAATTTGAACTCGGGTTTGGGCAGATGTGCAAGCTTGAGAGTGGGTTCCTTTTAATCCTCATGTCCCCCAATATGATCCCTAGCATTTATAGAGCTGTACAGTGCAGGCTTGAATTTATTTTTCAGTTTTTATATTTCTGAGATTACGGCCGGTTCCAAGATATGCGGCCGGACGTAAAAGGAGATCCTTGCGGGGCCGTATAATAGAATCGCGAGTTTACTGAACCCTCGCAAGGAATCGCAGCCTTACGGCCGATTTACGGCCGATAATAGAATGAGGCCCATAGTAATTAAGGTTGAAAAAAGACTTTCAGTCCATCAAGTTCAACCTGTTAAGATCTCCTCTGATCTGCAATATGCGGATTAGTTATTAATTAAATTATTGATTAAATAATTATTAATAGTATAGTATTGGAGAATGAATAAAGAGTTAGTCCATCAAGTTCAACCTTTTTAGATCTCTATTGATCTTTTTAATTTGGACTATTTATTATTATTGTTAATTGTTAATTATTGTTAATTGATCCAGAGGAAGGCAAACATAAAAAAAAAAAACCATTGAAACTTTGCCAATTGTCTCATAAGGGAAAAAAAAAAGCAAAATTCCTTCCTGACCCCAGAAACTGGCGATCAAATTTCTCCCTGGATCAATATTCCTTGCTAGTTATCTAGAATAGCCTTGAATGCCCTCTTTATTCAGAAATATATCTAACCCCTTTTTGAAGTTGTCTATCGAATTCGCTGTCACCACCTCCTTTGGTAGAGAATTCCACAGTTTAACCACCCTAACTGTGAAGAACCCTTTTCTTTGTTTAAGGTGAAATCTTTTTTTCCTCTAACCTCAACGGATGTCCTCTTGTCAGTTGAAAATCTCTTGCTACAAAAAGTTCACTTGACAAAGCCTTATATTGACCCTGGATGTATTTAAATAACGTAATCATATCTCCTCTTAGACGCCTTTTTTCTAGCGAAAATAAGTTTAATTTTGCTAGTCTTTCTTCATAACTTAGCCCCTCCATTCCCCTTATTAGTTTTGTAGCCCTTCTCTGTACTTTTTCCAGCTCTAAAATGTCTTTTTTGTGAGGTGGTGCCCAAAATTGTACTCCATATTCCAAATGAGGGCGTACTAGAGATTTGTATAGTGGCAGAATTATATCTTCTTCCCTGGCTTCTATACCCTTCCTAATACATGCTAATATTTTATTTGCCTTTGCAGCCGCTGCTTGGCTTTGAGCGCTGTTACCTAGGTGGTTGTCCACTAGTACTCCCAAATCCCTTTCAATATCTGATACCCCTAGATTTGCTCCATTAAGATTATAGATTGCTTGGCTATTGTTCCTTCCCAAATGCATAACCTTACATTTATTTGTATTAAATCTCATCTGCCATTTAGCCGCCCATTTCTCTAATTTATGCAAATCCTTTTGTAGGGAAAGTACATCATTATCTGATTTTATTACCTTGCACAACTTAGTGTCATCAGCAAAAATGGAGACACTACATTCGAGTCCTACTTCAATGTCATTAATAAATATGTTAAAAAGGAGAGGACCCAATACTGAGCCCTGAGGAACCCCACTTATCACATTAGACCAATCGGAGTATGTTCCATTTACAACAACCCTTTGCTTCCTGTCTTTTAGCCAGCTCTCGATCCATGAGCAGATATTTACTGCAATTCCTGTATCCCTTAGTTTGCTCACTAGTCTTCCATGTGGCACTGTATCAAAAGCCTTTGAAAAATCTAAAAAGACTACATCCACTGAGTTGCCCTGATCCAAGTTCCTACTAACCTCCTCATAAAAACTAATTAGATTGGTCTGACACGACCTTTCCTTCATAAATCCATGTTTATTGAACATGAGTTCAATGTTTGGTTAATCTGAATTTTATGTGATGGATCAGAACACAATAGTCTAAGTTGGTGAAGTGAAATGAGAAAAATATATACATAAAACTATTTTTTAGAAATAGAAAACCGAAAAATTGGCTTGTACGTATGTATTCACCCCTTTGTTATGAAGCCAATAAAAAGCTCTGGTGCAACCAATTACCTTCAGAAGTCACATAATTTGTGAAATGATGTCCACCTGTGTGCAATCTAAGTGTCACATGATCTGTCATTATATATACACACCTTTTTTGAAAGGCCCCAGAGGCTGCACCTAAGCAAGAGGCACCACTAACCAAACACTGCCATGAAAACAAGGAACTCTCCAAACAAGTAAGGGACAATGTTGTTGAGAAGTACAAGTCAGGGTTAGGTTATAAAAAAATATCCAAATCTTTGATGATCCCCAAGAGCACCATCAAATCTACCATAACCAAATGGAAAGAACATGGCACAACAGAAGACGGCCGCCCACCAAAAATCACGGACCAGGCAAGGAGGGCATTAATCAGCACAGAGACCTAAGGTAACCCTGGAGGAGCTGCAAAGTTCCACAGCAGAGACTGGAGTATCTGTACATAGGTCCACATTAAACTGTACGCTACATAGAGTTGGGCTTTATGGCAGAGTGGCCAGAAGAAAGACATTACTTTCAGCAAAAAACAAAATAGCACGTTTTGAGTTTGCGAAAAGGCATGTGGGAGACTTCCAAAATGTATGGAGGAAGGTGCACTGGCCTGATGAGACTAAAATTGATCTTTTCGGCCATCAAAAAATACAATATGTCTGGCACAAACCCAACACATCACATCACCCAAAAAACACCATTCAGCAGCCGGGACTGGGAAACTGGTCAGAGTTGAGGGAAAGATGGATAGTGCTAAATACAGGGATATTCTTGAGCAAAACCTGTACCACTCTGTGCGTGATTTGAGGCTAGGCCGGAGGTTCACCTTCCAGCAGGACAATGACCTCAAAAACACTGCTAAAGCAACACTTGAATAGTTTAAGGGGAAACATGTAAATTTGTTGGAATGGCCTAGTCAAAGCCCAGACCACAATCCAATAGAAAATCTGTGGTCAGACTTAAAGAGACTTATCCAAAGCGACTTGGAGCTGTGATTGCCGCAAAAGGTGGCTCTACAAAGTATTGACTTTAGGGGGGTGAAAATTTATGCACATTGACTTTTTCTGTTATTTTGTCCTATTTTTTGTTTGCTTCACAATAAAAAAAACATCTTCAAAGTTGTTGGCATGTTCTGTAAAGTAAATGATGCAAATCCTCAAACAACCCTTGTTAATCCAGGTTGTGAGGCAACAAAACACAAAAAATGCCAAGGGGGGTGAATACTTTTGCAAGGCACTGTATATATACAGTAAGCTCCCCGTTATCCGGCACCCACGGGGACTCCCTATGGCCGGAAAAGTGTAGTTGCCGGTAAATTGGGAGTCCCCGAAAAAAAAGGGTCTAAACGACCTTTAAATCCCCCAAAACCCTCAAAATGTCTTTAAAAAGGCATTAGCACCTAAACTGGGCCATTTAGGCCGGAAAAAAAAACGTAGAAAAAAGTTAGTATTATTTTTTGCAGTCTCGAACTGCCGAATAGTGCCGGATAGTGCCAGTTATGCCGGTTTAGCAGGAGTTTTTTTAATATGGGGAATTGATGCCAGTTGCTTGAGAGTCCCGGTTAGTTAGGTGCCGGATTTTACTGTATATATATATATATATATATATATATATTATTATCATTTATTTGTAACGTGCCAACATATTCCGTAGCGCTATACATAAGTTAAGTTACAGGCAATAACAAGTTCAAGATTCACACATTGCAATGAATAGAGGGCCCTGTCTGAGCTTGGAATCCGGTGTCCATAATGCTTTCCTTAAAGCACTTGCAGGATTGAAACTCCCAGACATATATATATATATATATATATATATATATATATATACAGTGGATATAAAAAGTCTACACACCCCTGTTAAAATGTCAGGTTTCTGTGCTATAAAAAATGAGACAAAGATAAGTCATTTCAGAACTTTTTCCACCTTTAATGTGACCTATAAACTGTACAACTCAATTGAAAAACAAAATGAAATCTTTTAGGTAGAGGGAAGAAAAAATATAAAAATAAAATAATATGGTTGCATAAGTATGCACACCCTTAGACTAATTCTTTGTTGAAGCACCTTTTGATTTTATTACAGCAATCAGTCTTTTTGGGTATGAGTCTATCAGCATGGCACATTTTGACTTTGCAAGATTTGCCCACTCTTCTTTGCAAAAACACTCCAAATCTGTCAGATTGCGAGGGAATCTTCTGTGCACAGCCCTCTTCAGATCACCCCACAGATTTTCAATTGGATTAAGGTCTGGGCTCTGGCTGGGCCATTCCAAAACTTTAATCTTTCTCTGGTGAAGCCATTCCTTTGCTGATTTGGATGTATACTTTGGGTTGTTGTCGTGCTGAAAGATGAAGCTCCTCTTCATGTTTAGCTTTTTAGCAGAAGCCTGAAGGTTTTGTGCCAAAATTGACTGGTATTTGGAACTGTTCATAATTCCCTCTATCTTAACTAAGGCCCCAGTTCCAGCTGAAGAAAAACAGCCCCAAAGCATGATGCTGCCACCACCATGCTTCACTGTGGGTATGGTGTTCTTTTGGTGATGTGCAGTGTTGTTTTTGCGCCAAACATATCTTTTGGAATTATGGCCAAAAAGTTCAACCTTGGTTTCATCAGAACATAACACATTTTCCCACATGCTTTTGGGAGACTTCAGATGTGTTTTTGCAAAATGTAGCCTGGCTTGGATGTTTTTTTTCGTAAGAAAAGGCTTTTGTCTTGCCACTCTACCCCATAGCCCAGACATATGAAGAATACAGGAGATTGTTGTCACATGTACCACACAGCCAGTACTTGCCAGAAATTCCTGCAGCCCCTTTATTGTTGCTGTAGGCCTCTTGGTAGCCTCCCAGACCAGTTTTCTTCTCGTCTTTTCATCAATTTTGGAGGGAGCTACAGTTCTTGGTAATTTCACTGTTGTGCCATATTTTCTCCACTTGATGATAACTGTCTTCACTGTGTTCCATGGTATATCTAATGCCTTGGAAAATCTTTTGTACCCTTCTCCTGACTGATACCTTTTAACAATGAGATCCCTCTGATGCTTTGGAAGCTCTCTGTGGACCATGGCTTTTGCTTTGGGATGCGACTAAGAAAATTTCAGACTTATGCAACCACATTATTTTTATTTTTTATTTTTCTTCCCTCCACCTAAAAGATTTCAGTTTGTTTTTCAATTGAGTTGTACAGTTTATAGGTCACATTAAAGGTGGAAAAAGTTCTGAAATTATTTATCTTTGTCTCATTTTTTTACAGCACAGAAACCTGACATTTTAACAGGGGTGTGTAGGCTTTTTATATCCACTGTATATAGTAAATAAATAGTACATTTGTGTTATATATATATACATATATATATATATATATATATATATAAAATTGTTTATTTATATATATATATATATATATTGTTTATATATATATTGTTTATATATATATATATATATATATAAAATTAGAATTATAAGAAAAATTATGTGGAGGAGATACTGTATGGAAAAAATGGAGGAATTATAAAGAGATTTTATTTGGGCTCTATCGTTGGCAGAGAATCGCCCGTCTTTTTCCAGTAAACTTTGAGGAAAATAATGTTAAAAGCAGATCAAGAACATTGGACTGTAACAAGGTGTCTAGTGACATAAAATAGCTGGGAAATATGATGAAAATAAACCTATTATGCCACTCTCTGTCCTTATAACTCCTCAAATTGCTCCCACAAACCATATAACCTACTAGTGACTTGTCCGTCAAAAATGACGGCAATAACATTCGAAGAGTGGCAATGCTGTTTGCCACACAAAGCAAGGCTCTCCCCTTCAGCGCTCATTGCGAGCCTCTCCCCCCCTCTACTTTCCGAGCTTTGACGCTCATTGCAAACCTGTAACTTTCGTGCCCTGCAGTGTCTTTGGCGCTCATTGCTAGCCTTCCCCCCACTCTACTTTACGTGCCTCGCAATGAGCGCTCATTGCAGGCGTCGGCCACTTGCAACTTTCAGGCCTTGCGATGAGCACCTTTGGCGCTTACTGCGAGCTCCACAATGAGCGCTTTTGGCGCTCACTGCAAACCTCTGCCCACTCTCTCCCTCTTGTGTCTCTTTGCCCCCTCTCCCTCCCCTGGGGTTTTTTCCCCCCTTATCTCCCTTCCCTGTGTCTAATTGGGAAAACTTTATAGAGAGAAGCAACAACGGATTTCCTATTGGTTTGTGAATAATGTATACCACGTGACGCATGACGTCATTGCGCTTCTTGTCAGCTTTTGTCACTTTTTTAATTTATTTATTTTGGTTATGGGGAAACATGTAAATGTGTTGGAATCTTTCTCTTTCTCAAATAAAATATGTATGTTGTATGATAGGTAAATATAAATAAAAATATAGAATATATTATAAAATATAATAAAACAGATCTAACTATAATAAATTACATATATAACTTTTTTGCATACCGATGATTAGGAAATATTTTGCATATGAGGCCTGTATAGACCAATTATAGATATTACTGCAATACTTATAATAGGCCCCATTATCATGATAATATTAATCTAATACTTGCTATATTTGCTTTATTTGTCAAATTAGTTTGTCACTAATTATATCCCAGAATATTGTGGGATAATGACACCTACTGACGTTGATTAATTTAAGGATTGATACAATTTTTTTTTTTTTTTTTAATATATTACCGGCGTTTTTTCCTGGATTTTATTTGATTCTCCCAATTCCCCAATTAAAACTTAATCCATTTATATTATTTAGTGTTAGAATTATACAGGTCACTGTATTATATAAATAGTACCCAACGAACAAACAAACATATGAGCTTTCCGTGTAGTTTTCCAGTTCAATAGAGTACATTTTTAACTTCATCAATACTCTAACTATAACTTCAACTTCTGAGAACCACTCTTTTAGGCCATTAATCATTGGTAGTCACCGTCTATTGAATTTACTGATAACGTTTATTAATATGACGTTAAGTTTCCCAATTTTGCCTTTATATTCCCCATCACGGTACCTCCAAGTCACAATCCCTTTAAAACAGGCATGTGCAAAATCATTAAAAAAAAAATATTTGAAGGGGGGGATCAAGTGGAAATTGACGTTGATTAATTTAAGGATTGATACACATTTTATTTTTTTTCAAATATATTACCAGCATTTTTTCCTGGATTTTATTTGATTCTCCCAATTCCCCAATTAGAACTTAATCCATTCAATGTATACTATTAACAGTTTAAAAAATACAAAAATAATAATTTTGGTCCTATCCTGTTATGCTGGTGCAGGCTGGTGCAGCACAAGGCAGCAGCATTGGCGGTGAGCATCCACTAGATGGCACTACCGATACTCCGGTGCCATATCATAGAGTCAAGGCTTAGGTAAACTGTTAGGGTGAGGGTTGGGGTTAGGATGAGGGTTAGGGTGAGGGTTAGTTCAAGGGTTAGGCTAACATTATATGCTTAGAACTTCACTCACATATCGGCAGCACGGCAAAATAACGCCAGCGCCATCTAGAGGTTGGAGGACACACTGCATTGGCAGGCCTGGCCCGACAACATTATGGATAGATCCATATTTTTTCTTACTTTTTAAATTGTCTGTTTTCTCTTCAATGTGGGGAGATTTTCTTCTCTCCCCTGTGACTTGCTGGGGATTTGTCCAACTCTGCCTCAGAGCTGAACCATTAAGGAGCTTGGAAGCGGGCTTGTTTTCACTGGAACCACTCTGTGATGTAATAAGTCCCACCCCACTGTCTACACAGAGATAACAGCTGTTTTATAACCTGTACAATACATGATCCATCAAAGCCCCACCCCCTTTACTGAGCATGCTCAGTCTGAACCAGAACCTAGACTGGACAGACCTTTTTTTTTTAGTCCAGCTTCCAGGCAGTATTTGCCACGCCCCCTGAAAGGCACAGGTAGAAGGAGATACACAGCTCTACTTGAGGGGAGAACTGGCACATTCATACTGTTTTACTATTCTGTACCCAACAAAAACAATTTGCTTCACTTGTAAATGCACTACAGTAGTCTTTCAATATTATATATTCCGAGAGGAGAGACACAATAATAGAACCCTTCAAATAGAATAAATATTTCTTGAGCAAAATATTTCCAGAAGGCGAGGAATGCAAGAAAAAAAGGTCACGATTCAAAGTTGGAAGGTAGATGCGAACATACTACTTTACAGAAAGGGTAATAGACAAGTGCATATTAGGGAATTAGGATAGGGGCCATAGTTACAGGTGAAGAACTCTGAGAGGCATATACACTCCTATTATTATTATCCTTTATTTGTAAGGCGCCAACTTATTCTGTTGCACTACAACTCCTATTGCACCATAAAACTACAGATCACATTTCCATTGTCTCTAAAATCACTGGGATATTTTAAGAAAATCCAGTTAAAGGGTTAAATTGCGACACTATCACTCTCAAGGCCAGCATAAACAGCCAGAAGCAACACTGCTATTACCTACATATCTTCTTTCTAGATTATAACCTGTTAAACGTTAAACCACCATAGGTAGCAAAGTCTACATTGCAGTAATGGCTGGGTCATCCACAGTGAATGTCTCAGAGTTTCTCATTGGAAGATATTAAATCATTTTTAACACCTGTCTCAAATGATAGAGCTATTGAAAGCATCTAATAGAGGGCATTTGATCATATTGAATATTGTGGGTTTTTTTTTTATGAAGCTCCTGGAGCAGAATATACTGCACTGAATGTGTCTTTGGGGGTTTGCTGACAGCCAATGTTCAGCAGTATAGCTGTATGAGTCATTAGAGTCAGGCAAATTAGATCTAGAGTCCTGCATACTGTGTGTTCACATAGAGGTATTTCCTGTGTCATTTGCTTTCCAATAAGTTTAAACAGGTTTTACTGCATATTTGTTCGTGCAAAAGATCCTTTTAGAATTTGTAAAACATTTTTTTATTAAATGCGTATATATATGTATTAGCGTTTTATTGTAGCAATGTGATGTAAGTGCATATTATTTAATGTGTTAAATCTACTTGCAGATCAATGTATACTGATTTACTGCACATGTGTTTATGGGACACTGTAAGTGTCATTGTCAGTCTGTCATTACAATGGTTCTAACTTTTTAGCCTATTAAAAAGTTACTCCATTAGGTCATTTTTCTCTTAATCCTTCAACCAATTAAACCTGTCACCAAGTCTCTTTCAATAGGTCACTTTAAAGCTCAGTGTGTCAGATCCCTTTAAAAAGGGTACACTGCAAATTCCAAGTGATTGGACACTGGATCCATATCTTATATGTCTCGATCTCATAAGAGGACAGACCCTAAATAAAGACATACACCCTTCCCCCTTGTGCAGCTGCTGTCCCAATAGCCTGGTTTCCATAATTAGTTTCCTATACAGATAATAGCGACTGTGTCTAGAGAAGGGGGAGGTAAAAATTGAAAGAGAGGGGGAGGAGACAGAGAGGGAGAGACAGAAAGAGGGAGTACGTTTGAATTCTCTCTGTCCTCTTGTGCCTGTCCTCAGAAAAAAACAGTAACTTTTGCAATACTTGCTGTGGATTTTGTTGGGGGGTTTATATGCACTTTCCCACTGTTTCCTTACATCTTAGACACTCCGCCCTCCACGTCCTCCCAGAGAGAATCAGAGAAAAAACATCTGGACTGTGTTTCTCAAACAGACAGAAGAGAGGGAAGAAGAGAAAAGAAAGAGAGATATGGGAGTACTCAGGGTACTCCAGAAATCCCCTATTATCATATTGTGGAGGTGGAAAAAGGCAGGCTGAACACAGCTAGGATGCTCAGTTGGGAAAGAGGCCCAAAAAGAAAATACTGTTTAGAAGACAAAGGAAAGAAAGAAGCAGAGATACTTAATTGTCACATATCAGATTATCATCATCTACACTCTTTGGAGACACCCCCAAGTGTGGAATTTATAGCATATCAAATTTGTGGTGAGGATCATAGAGGTGGACAGATCTAGCACCCCCTGCAGATGTCCTGCTAGAGTAAACAGAGGTAAGAGAAGTAATCAGTACATATGTCTGCAAAGAGAGTGAGATCAAGTCTTATGTATTATATGTATTTATTTATTTAACATGTGCTTTGTTTTTCTGTTCCAGTAAAAATTCTTATTTAATTTTTGTTATGGTTTGCTTTGTATATGTGTTTTTTATGAGTGGTTAGTTAGTAAGGTATGTGTGTATTGTATGTATAGTATGTATATATACTGTGTATATGTGACTGACTAATGCAAATACTATAAGGGTTAAAGACAGAGGTGAGAGTCTTGCAATTTGTAATTGTATTTTCCTTTCCTATGATATGGGGAGTGTGATGCCTACTTATCTGGGATGTGAACAGAGATCATAAGATGCCTAGGCAGACCCAATGAAGAGGGTGATGGGGGGTAGCAGGGCAAAAGAAATGAGACAGTCAGATATAGCAGGGCGAGAAATAAGAGGGATTAAGAAAATAAAGAAGGAAAAACGCTCTTTCAGGTCTATGTACTGAACTAACAAATTTGCATCCAGACCAAAGTATAGGTAATATAGAGTTATTACTCCATTTTGGAGCTCTATTCACAAGCAAAACCTTGTTCTCATTATTTAGGAAAGATACCCTCTATACCTTACTATATAATTCCATGGAACTGGATAAATCACAGCTTCCTGGGGATAAAGTTGTCAATTTAGTGAATGTAGCCCCTTTGTATCCTGGTGTTAGTAAAGGTGCAAGTAATTAGTGTAAAAAACATATGTAACCTTTGGTCTCATTGACAGTTGTAATTAGCCAAAATCTTTTCTCAGTCTCTTTCAAATAAAATTAATGGCTATTTTGTAGTGCCAAAAGTCCAACTGAGCTTAGTGAGGAGTCAGTGTGGTGTGTGTGTTAAGGAACAATAGAGAGAAAAAACACTGCATTTTAATGTTTGTAATAAAGTAAAAACAAGCTTAAAAATGCATTCCCAAATTTTGCTGCATGATTTGTTCTTAATTAATATCCCAAATATTATATGTGAAAAACTAAATTCCGAACATAGAAACATGTGAGGTTATTCTGATCAGTTATATTGAGTAACTAGCGAATTGTCCGGTAAAAATGACAACAATAAAATGTGAAGCCAGGCAATGCTGTTTGCCACATAATGCTAGGCTCTCCGCCCTCTAACTTGCGGGCCTCGGCGCTCATTGCAGCCCAGACAAACCCAGGCCTCATTGCGAATATGCAAGCCCGTAAATGTTAACATGCCGTGACGACAACTCACATTTACCACAACTATTAAATGTGATGTGGACAGTTATAGAGAGTGGTTATATGGTGCTAGATAAGGGATAATAGAGAGCATATATATTAAGCAGTAAGAGGCGTTCTAAGGAATTGTTATGTGATGCAATGTAGAGCAGTTATAAGGAGCAATAGAGATAGTAGTAGAGAAACATTAAATAAAAGGGTGGTCTTATGAAGTAGTATGGGGAGTTTTAGAGAGAGTATGTGTCGCATCTATAATGTGCAATAGGAGAGAATAGAGAGAGTGGTTATAAACAGTTATGGGGAGTTGTAAGGTAATAAGAGGACTTTTATGGAGGGGTAGTTTGGCAAGAGCACTGTTTATATAAGGGAGATTTATAGAGGTGCTCTAAGAGAGGTCAGGGGGCCTCCGTGTTCCCTCAAACCCTTCCCATGCAGCCCCAGCCTCTTCTCTAGAGTGGGAGAGTATGTCCCTCTTCAACAATACAATTTTATTTCTCCACAATTAGCAAACCCCTCTCATATACACACATATACATTACAGGGATAAGTAGATTGGTTATATTTAACCATAGCAGGAAGTATATGAATGGATTATATAGACTAAAATATAATTCTGTAGATGGTGATATGGAGCAATGAAGAGTTTACTAGCTGGCATTTATTTGGTGCTACAGAAGTTATAGAGCTGGAGAAGATATAGGGAGGAGTTACTATAGCCATACAGGGCAAGATGCTTTTTGATGTCCAAACCAAAAATGTCTGAACAGCTGTTGCCTGCGAAATATTAATTCATATAAGATTAGCATTTAATGCTAAGATATGGATCATTATTCCATATTCATGCAGTTGTATAACAAGCAGATGCGAGTCTTAAAAAATAACCCTCTATAACAGTTAAACATTGTTTACAGTCCAAGTCTTACTGAATGGTATGAAGTAATTCAGTCCATTCCCGCTGGAGTGTGTCAACGTTACATCAGTTCAGATGGTCAGGGGGTACACAAACTAGAAGAGACTGGAAAAGCCTTTGTTTTTCCTCAGACAGGGAACTTTTCCAGGCTAATTTAAAAACTGAGGCCAGTATAAGGGTGTATGAAAGGGATTCAGAGAGGCAGGGTGTGTATTGTAGGGAATTATCAAAGGAAAAATTAAGTGTTTGTGAGTGGGTGAGCCTGCATGTCTGTGCCTTTTGGAAAACACAATTGTTTTCCTCATAGGCCCCTCTGGCAGTGAATTTGTTATAAAGCATAGTTCCTCCTACCTCGATACAGATTACTTCCCCTGCTACCTGTTGATACTGCTACATCCTTTACCCCCCCCCCCCCCACGAACTAGTTACATAGTAACTAAGGTTGAAAAAATACTTTTAGTCCATCAAGTTCAACCTTATACTGATGCACCTTCTATTCTTGGACACAGTTTTTTGCTCCTTATATGCCCAAAGCACAACCTACTACATCTTTTACCCCTTATACACACTGCTGCCCGTTCCAGCCCCTGGCACAGACTGCTGCTTTTTCTATCACCTGAATACAGACTTCCACATCTCTTACCCCATGACAGAGGTGGAACAACCACTGGTGCAACTGGTGCAAGGCTCTGAGGGGCCCCATGTGGACATCACACAGCCCCTGCGGACCTCTCGCGGATCCCCTGTGGCCCACGCAGGTCCTCTGTAGCTCCCTTGGCCTCAGCATCCCTGCAGGTCTTCTGTGGCCCTGCGGATCCCCTGTGGTCTTTGCGGATCCTCTGTGGCCCCCACTCCCCCTTATTGCCTCTGCAGAACTCCTTTGTGTCCCCTGTGGCCCATTATGGCCCACTGTGGCCCCCACATGCCCCAGGGGCCCCATGAGCTCCCTGCAGGCCCTGTGCCCCCCTCGGCCCCCTGTGTTTCCCCTCAGCCTACTGTGGCCCCACGTGGACCTCTGCGGCCTCCCTCAGCCCCCTGTCTTCCCGCTCAGCCTCCTGTAGGTGTATATATATATATATATATATATATATATATATATATACACATACATATATACAGGCCCCATGAGCCCCTTGCAGGCCCCTTGCTTTCCGCAGAGGTGTAGGTTTGTATATATATATATATCACATATATAGTTGTGAGCAGGCTGGTTGTTGCTAACGCTGCGGGCTCGCGAGGGGCCGCATTTGCGGTGGTGGAGGCTCCCACGTCAGCTGCAATGAGCCGAAAGGCGGGACTTAAACCAGAAAATTTATGGACTTACCATCCAAAAATATGAGCCGCAGGACTTATAAAAACATTAAAAACACAATTAATACACACAACAAATACATAAAATGCTTACCCACAGCAAGGGGGGCACCCAGGACCTCTGCAAGTTAAGTTACACCTCAATTTAAGTACAAATGAAAGAGTTTACACACACGAAAATCCCTGAAGCGAGAGAAAAAATGGCCGCCGAAAAAAACGAAAACGAGGCTACAGGACCCTAAACATGCAAAACACCACCAAGCACATACTGATTTTCCAAAAAGCCGTACGAGGTACAACATACACCATTAGCAAGGACGCTACATCATACACAGCCGCCTAGCACATACACATTAGCCGCCATTTTACAACACTAACTTACACAATGCAGAAGTACACAGCTACCCTAACGGCTTCCCCTCGCGCAAGCAGCCTATTTACACTGCACACATTGCTGACACACCTCAGCTCCACTACAGTACAAACCTACATTATATGCTGCAGGAACAGCAAAACAGATTGTCAGCTCTTCAGCACAATGCTTCCTGCATATATTACTTCCAAATAGGTAAAGTATATTCATTTATTAATGTATTAATTATTTCACTACCATACACAAACAAATAGACACAAAAACAAAAAAAAAACACAATAAACACAATACCCATTCACTGCACATCTCCACCAAACAGCATTACCTGCCTTACAATTTTATTGCCGGGCAATTCGCTAGTATATATATATATATATATATATATATATATATATATATATATATATATGTGCGTGTACAGTATCTCACAAAAGTGAGTACACCCCTCACATTTTTGTGAATATTTTGTTATCTTTTTATGTGACAACACTGAAGAAATGACACTCTGCTAAGTAGTAAGTGTACAGCCTGTATAAATTTGCTGTCCCCTCAAAATAACTCAACACACAGCCACTAAAGGTATATGCAAGTGAGCTGGGTTATGAATGCATCTGATAGAGGAGAATTAATAGTGTATGAAAACATGTATCATAGAAAAGTTCAGTTTACTTACAAAGTTATTTGCACAAAAGTAAAATCCAGTGGTTCACACCCACAGGACGCTTACATAAGCCGGGTACACAGAGTAAATCCAGCAGTATACCCACAGGAAATATATCAAGATACAAATTTTGACCTTTCTGGTACAGAGCACAGGAAGTAACTGTTGCAGTTCTTGTACTGAGCACATGCCAAAATCCACTGAGGTGAAGAATGATATAATGTATTATCCTGATTTTGAATTTGAATGTTATGCTAATTGAGGCAGAGTTTTCTAGGGGTGTACACGATAAAATGCAAATGCCAAAAGGTAAGCTAATTAATGTTTATTTTGGGATATTCTTATGCAAATTAATGTTCTCATACACTACTAATTCTCCTCTATCAGATGCATTCATAATCCAGCTAACTTACATATCCCTTTAATGTCTAAACCGTTGGCAACAAAAGTGAGTACACCTCTAAGTGGAAATATCCAAACGGGGCCCAAAGCGTCACTGCCCCCTAACATAGACTGTTGCACCTTCTATCCCCATACACAGACTGTTGTCCGTTATTGGCCCTTAGTAGATCCTGCTACATCTTTTATCCTCCATACATACTGCAGCTCCTTCCAGCCCCTGACACAGACAGCTGCCTTTTCTATCTCGACACAGATTGTTGCTTCTTATATCCCTTGAATACAGTCTGCTAGATCTTTTACCTTCCTAACATAGACTGCTGTCCCTACTATTACTGATACAGATTGCTGCCTCTTCTATTCTCGTTGCCACTTTGAATAGTTTTGGGTTAAACTAAGATCACACATTCTTGGCCACATGTTTCTTATCCCAGTATTTTAAAGCTTTTGAACAGATGTTCCCGGATTTGGACACTGGCTGTTATGGGATTAACCGTTCTTGCACTGTAAGTAAGTACTATTATACATGAGTTAAAAAGTAAAAGATCATATTGTAGAATCCGACATTTTCCTATTACAGGGAACAATGTGACATTGCAGGATGAGGTATGGGACATGGAGTCTGTTCATTTCATTGCAGTTTGAGACAATGACACAGATAGGAGGGATCTGCTCCTACGCTGCAGGGTGACCCTAAAAGGAGAGGGTGGTTGATTATGGAGCTTGTCCCACCCAATGTAGGTAACAGGCAGTACAACACTATGGAAAATGGAGCCACTATTTCCAAAGTTCCTGATGTACTCTTAAGGAAACTCTGTTACTACAACTTCTCTATGGTTTAAAGCCATTTTTGAAAAAGTGGGAAAATGGGTTTTGAACTGCAGAAATGTATCACAGTTAAAGGTGGCGTGGACCAAAAAACGGTCAGCAGTTAGATTTTGTATTAGCATTAGTTTAGAGCAGTACTGTCCAACTTATTTAGAGTGGGGGCCAGATTTTTATCAGCCTGTAGGCTGTATTTATATTTGCTTATGATCTGGTGGGTGGATTAAAAATAATAATAAAAAAATGTACATATAAATACATAAATTAATATATATATTTTGTATTGAATACTGATACACGTGTTATCCCAAGTGTTCAAGCTGCCTCAAATGTTTTGTTTTATTAAGATTAGGTAAAACAGTCAGTAGGCTTAAAACAATATATCACTGATCTTTTCTTCCATTTAGTTAAATCAGAAGGGATCTGGTGCACTCAATAGATAATATGTGACAAGTAAAAGCGGAGCAAACTTTTGCAAACATTAAATGTGATATAGTGCTTTATTGTGTAACATAAACCTATATTCACTAAACTTCACAGGTTCTGAATTTGCTATGTGTACATTGTCATCACAGCTCATTGCAGGACCTGTGAAGATAGGGATTGACCACATAACAAATAATGTAATAATAATAATAGTTTTGTCAGATTTTGGAAGAGGTGTGAGGCACTTGTCAAAATCACCCTTGCAAACCTCAAGCTATCACTAAGAAGCAAAAACAAATAAAAGAAAACACAATTTTTGCCATTCAACAGTGATTATTGAAGTGGTTGCCCAAAAATGTCAACGGTAATAATTGTCTTACTAATGCAAATTGCATCATGTATTAGCAGCGTAATGCATAGACTGAGGCTCCAAAGTTAAACTTAAATGACTAGTGCAATTACTCTTTTTTATATCGTCATTTGGGGAAGCAAAATAAAATTTCAGAGAAAAACAGTGGTGTCCTTTTAAGACAGCTGAAATATGGCTTTTAGTTTAGAAAAAAGGAAATGACAAGGGTGCTCTGAGGCCCCTGGAGATTATTTTTGCTTTGAAATAATTGTGAGCGTGTATTTTCTTTTGTCTTACATGCTTTTTTTGTGCAGAGATTTGAAAATAACCAGTTTGTGGTTACACTGCTAACAGATGCTTTGTGAGTATTTTTAAAATTTCAATGAAAGGTAAAATTAAACTCTAGGGCCCCTATTCAATTGAGATTCCCGCCGATCCGGGAGCCCGTAAGTAGGTCACAAGTTAATTTGCTATTCAATTGGCGTCTTTTTGCGGGTTCCAAACAGGTTACGAGTTACAGCTTTGAAAAAATTGCGATGGTTAAACCCATAACTTACAGCCTTGCTAAGCCTTTGATCTTTCACTTTCGCAAGAGTTACAATGGCTAAAATCGCAAATTGCTATTCAGTTGCTCAATTTCCCTAAGCACCGCAAATGTTTTCACACCGTAAATGGCAAAAGAAGGAGAAAATCCTATAAATAATTGAGAGGACCCTCAAAGGGGGTTAAACACCTATTCATAGCTCTGTAAATGCAAATACAAAATCAATACTGCACTCTAAATAACGGGAAAAGCGATGAAAGACATTAGAATTAATTGTACAACAGTCTCAAGCTCGCAAATCGGCAGGAAATTACATTTTTTTTTTATGTTTCATTTAGGGGCCAAATCGATCTTGGGTATCAATGAGATAATACATATCAGGCTACCATATGGACTAGAACAGCATTGGCATTCCTTTTCCTAATTATATTTGCAGGTATGTGAGTCTGATCGCATATCGGACTCCAGAACTGATGGACATGTAACCTCCATATTTTACTGCCGTAATAATGACAGTCTCATTTTCTACTGGCTAATTCGAAATGGGAGGTTACGGGCTTACTTAATTGATCATGTTCCAGCCCTGTACTGCTACAAACCAGTGTATGGTTTACGGTTTCGGCTTTGGGACAGTAACTTGCGGGCTTAAGAAATTGAATAGCATCTTAATCGGAGACCAACGGGAGCTCGCAACACACCCGCAGACATACAGCCTACAGCGATCGAGTTGCAGGCTTGGAATTGAATGTGGCTCTAGGTTACTCTGTTGTAAGCAGGATACATGCTTTTTTGCTTAGTTATGACATTTACAGTCTATTGAATGAAATTGCAACCTGTTATCAATGTACATTTTATTGTTGTTATTATATTATTATTATTATATTATAGTATAACATATATATTTGCAAGATCTCAATATCATAAGGTGATTTTGAGCTCAATGTGTTAATGTTGTTTTTGCCTTGTACTTAATTCCTGTATAGTTCTATGGACTCTGTTGACACGTAGCAAAAATGGATAATAATAACAATATATATTACATGTATGCATCATGGCATGAAGATGGGGCAAATATAAAGTTTACAAAACATACATACTTTGCATTACAGCAAAAATAGCACCACAGTACAAAACGTAACCTTTAATATTACAACACAAAGGCCCCTATTCATTTAAGCAATTGTTAGTTACTGGAGCCCGTAATGTAGTCCGTAAACTAATTTGCTATTAAATTGACTTTTAGCTTCTCGCAAACGATTTGCAGGTTACAGGCTGAAAATCCCTGTGGTTGTCAAAATCGGAACTCCGACCCAGCAAAGCCTTTGATTTTTCAAGCCCGTAAAAGTTACAATCGCAAATCGATATTCAATTGCTACAGTTCCTCAAGCCTGCAAATGTTTTCACACCCGTAAATGACAAATATAGAAGAAAATCCTACAAGTACCAGATATGACTCTCAAGGGGGTTGGTCGTAGCACTGTAATTGCAAATAAAAAATCAATATTCCACTTTAAAAAATGATGAAATTGTTGAAAGACATTTGAATTAATTGCACAACAGCCTCAAGCTTGCAAATCTGCAATCAAATGTTTTTTTTTTTTAAGGCTTCAATTCCTTGTTGTATCAATCTCAGTAATCAAGGAGTCACCATCTCACCCATATGGACTATAACATTTTCTTCATTAGTTTTTATTATTTTGTACATTGCCGGATTGTGAGCCTGATCACTTATCGGACTTATAAACGCTAATTGATTGATGTTTAACCTCCATGTTTTACTGATGTCATGATGACGGTCTCATTTACTATTGTGTATTTCTAAATCGGTAATTACGGACTTGCTTAAATTATCCTGATCATGTCCTGAAATGCTACTTACGAATTTATGGTTTACGGTTTAGGCTTTCTGCCAGGTAGTTGCGGGCTTGTTCAATGGAATCACTCTGTGTGTAATGATATAGGAATCACAAGGTTTTGGAGACCAGCAGCCTAGGTCAGCAATAATCCAATTCAGCAAGTTGTAGGTGAAACAGGAACAAGCTTTATTGAAGGGAACGGGAACCACAATAATCTGGCAAGGTACATTGACAGGAAGTGCCTAATATAGGCCAAGGACCAGACACCTGACCAGGCACAGCTGAAGAGACTTAGGCACTGATACTATTGCTAGCAGAGTCAAGGTTATCAGATCTCAATGAAATTCACAAAGGCAGGCTGGCGCAGTGGTAGGGAAGAGGCTCAGCAGCCTGGGGACCAGGGTTCAAAACCCAGCAGAGTCAATTCCTCACATTACCCCCGCCTCTATAGGTGCAGCCTCTACATGCCCTATTACCCGGTTTAGCAGGGTACTGCACATGAAAGGACCAAAGGAGATCAGGAGCGTGAATATTGTCCACTGGTTCCCACGAACTCTCCTCCTCACCATAGCCTTTCACCGGACCAGATACTGAAGCTTGTTGCGGAAGATCCTGGAGTCCAGAATTTTCTCAACCTCGTATTCATCCTCACCATCCCCGAGGACTGGAGGTGGGGCAGGCAGGGCTCGGCCAGGGAAAGTGTTAACATGGAAAGGTTTCAGCAGTGCAACGTGAAACACCGGATGTATTCTCATGGAATCTGGAAGTTGCAAACAAAAAGTGACAGCATTGATCTGAGCGATGATCTCTAAAGGTCCCATGAACCTCTGACCCAATTTATGAGAAGGAACCTTAAGCTTAAGATTCCTTGTTGAAGGCCAAACCTTGTCACCAACATGATAAACTGGGGCCTCCGTTCTATGCCTATCAGCAGCTCTCTTGTAACATTCCTGAGCCTTCGAAAGAGTCTCCTTCAACAGGTCTTGGGAATCTCGTAAGGTGGTTAGCCGATCAGTGACTGCAGGAATGGAAGTAGTAATTGGGAGACTCACTAGAAAGGTTGGATGGTAACCATAGTTGGCAAAAAATGGGCTCAAAGAAGTGGAGCAGTGTTGGGCATTGTTATAGGCAAACTCTGCCGTGGGTAGAAAATCCAGCCAGTCATCCTGCAGGTAACTAATATAGCACTGCAAATATTGCTCCAAAGTCTGGTTGGTTCGCTCAGTCTGTCCATTACTTTGTGGATGAAAAGCTGACGACAGATTTACATTAATACCTAGATTAGAACAAAAATGTTTCCAAAAACGAGATGTAAACTGCACTCCCCTGTCAGAAACTACTTAATCAGGCACTCCATGCAAGCGAAATATTTCCTGAATAACCAGGTCAGCCGTCTGTTTAGCTGAAGGGAGACCACGAGCTGGTATGAAATGACCCATCTTAGTTAACCTGTCCACAACAACAAGTATGGTAGTGTGTTCCTTAGAGGGAGGTAGTTCCACAATAAAGTCCATGGATATAGATCCCCAGGGACGATGAGGAATCGGAAGAGGCTGAAGCAAGCCAACAGGGGATGAGCGAGGAGTCTTATGTCTGGTACGAAGGCGCTCCAGAACTATACGGACCTGTTTTCTGTGGTTTTCAAGATTATCAGAAAATATTAGGATATCACCCAAATATGCCACAACAAACTGATCCAGGAGATCTCGTAGTACATCATTGATAAGATGCTGGAAAGTTGCAGGGGCATTACACAGCCCAAATGGCATTACTAGATATTCGTAAGTACCTGGTTCTGAAAGCTGTTTTCCATTCATCATTTGGTCTTATGCGAACCAGATTATATGCCCCCCGAAGATCAAGCTTCGTAAATATTTTAGCTGAGCTAAGTCTATCCAAAAGTTTAGGAATGAAAGGCAAGGGGTAGCGGTTTTTAACAGTGATGTTATTAATGTCCCTGTAATCAACGCATGGCCGTAGGCTGCCATCTTTTTCTTTTCTACAAAGATTATAGGAGCTCCTGCTGGAGAAGTAGATGGTCGAATAAAGCCTTTGGCAAGATTTTCTTGTATGTATTCACAAAGAGCTTTCAATTCAGGCTCAGAAAGGGAATATATACGGCCAAATGGGATAGCAGCCCCAGGCAACAGCTCTATTGGGCAATCATAAGGCCTGTGGGGTGGAAGCTGATGAGCATTCTTCTTATCACAGACATCTGCAAAATCCCGATATTGTAGAGGAAGCTTAGTCAAGTTTGTAGCAACCATTTCATTAATTGTTGAGGCAACAGGTGTTACCTTAGAGGGTTGACAATTCATTAAACAGTGTTCTGAAGGAAAGGACAAAGTTCTGATCTTCCAATCAATCTGTGGGTTATGCAGAGCAAGCCAAGGTACCCCCAAAATCACTGAAAAATGTGTTGAGGAAATTAGGTGGAAAGATATAGCCTCATGGTGATTCACTTCCAGAGACAACTTTAAGGGTCTCATGTGTAACCGGGCCTGACGTAAGTGGAGAACCGTCTACTGTCTCCATTAACACAGGTGAAGAATTAGGGATAGACTGAATTCTATTTCCTGCTGCAAATTTAATGTCCATAAAGTTTCCGCCTGCTCCAGAATCTATCATAGCTGTAGTCGAAATTTTACGATCACCACACTGCAACGTGATAGGCACCACAAAATGAGGATGTTGAGTCAACATACCCTCTTCACCATGAGCCAGAGAAAACAAGGGTTGTGTGAAAGAATACAGTGGATCTGAAATCTGGGATTGGTGTCGAATCTGTGCACCCTCAGCAGCCATAGCTATTGTTCTTTTGGATTTGCTAGGGCAATTGATGGCATAGTGCCCTGCACTACCATAATACAGGCATAAATTGTGAGTGCGTCGCCACTGTTTTTCTTCATTGGATAATGGCCCTCTTATTAGATTTACCTGCATAGCCTCTGGCTCAGAGTCTGTAGGTGTTTGTGGGGTCGGAGTAGAAATTCTTGAGCAGGAAATAGGAGTAGCCCTGTCTTTCCAATCTTCTTTCAGACAGTCTCCGATCAATACGGATAGCCAAACGCACAAATGCATCAAAGTCAGCAGGAATATCAACACAAGCTAGCTCATCTTTTATAGCTTCTGAGAGACCTTTTCTGAAGTGGAACCTCTGGGCTGATTGGTTCCAGGAGTATCATCAACCCCCTGTCTGAATTCATCAGCAGAATGTTCAGCCACAGAGCACTTCCCTTGATGCAAATGAAGGAGAGTGGCTTCTGCTGTAGCACATCGATTGGGGTCATCAAAAACTAGGCACATGGCCTCAAGAAAGTCATTTACATTACCCAAGACTGGACTGTCCTGTTCCAGAAGAGGGGAGCCCCAAGCCAGGGCTTCATCTTTGAATAGGGAGAAAATAAATCCCACCTTCTCTCTTTCAGATGGAAAATGGTGAGGTAACATCATGAAGTGCAAACGGCATTGATTTAGGAAACCCCTAAATCTTTTGCGATCTCCTCCAAACTTTTCTGGTAGGGGCAAGCGGGCATCTTGTGCAGGTGTAACAGTAGCAGCCGCAACATCACGTGCCCTGTAGCTGGTATACTCACTGTGCATTGACTGAACTTTATTTTACAGTTCAGCTACCTGGTCCTGCAGCACTTGAATGGTCTGTGCCTGGGTCTGCACAGTTCTTGCAGGAAAAGCAACCTGCTGGGCCAATGCAGAATCTGACCCGGCGGTCTCCATGAAAGGGCCAGATTATTCTGTAATGATATAGGAATCACAAGGTTTTAGAGACCAGCAGCCTAGATCAGCAATAATCCAATTCAGCAAGTTGTAGGTGAAACAGGAACAAGCTTTATTGAAGGGAACAGGAACCACAATAATCTGGCAAGGTACATTGACAGGAAGTGCCTTATATAGGCCAAGGACCAGACACCTGACCAGGCACAGCTGAAGAGACTTAGGCACTGATACTATTGCTAGCAGAGTCAAGGTTATCAGATCTCAATGAAATTCACAAAGGCAGGCTGGCGCAGTGGTAGGAAAGAGGCTCAGCAGCCTGGGGACCAGGGTTCAAAACCCAGCAGAGTCAATTCCTCACACTGTGACTGTTGCGAATTTCAAGCCTGTAGACTTACGCTTGTTATGAAGGCAACTGTGGGCTTGCATAGTATATATCAAGGGCCTAATTCAATTGCGATTTGGCCAATTAAATAGGGCTCTATATAAGCACAGAGCATATTTTTTTTTACAGAAGTTTTTAGTTAGTGAATACCTTGCTTTTGGACAGAGATTCACTAACTAAAAACTTCTGTAAAAAAATATGCTCTCTGCTTATATAGAGCCCTATTCAATTGGCCAGATTGAAATTGAATGAGGCCCCAAGTATCCAAGAAGCTACTTAATGCTCTTTGGGTGCTACACAGTAACATACTCCAAGATAGTCACACCACATACCATACTGTAACTCTCGCTACCTTACTGAGAGCTTGCTGTCTGTTTTGTTGTTTCTTGCCTAGAGATCCGTAAAACTTACATATTTGCTCTGACCTATTATTTTATTTATGATGCATGTCTTCTATCAAACATAGGTTTGCTATTTATCAGCAATCCTGTTCTATCTATCCTAATGCTTATGTTACATCTTAACCAGTATTTCTTTTCACTTGATAGAGAGGCATATCTCTCAAAACTTGTCACTCTAACTAAAATGTTTGTCCAACAAAAATATCACTTTATACTGCAATACTTTGCGTCAAAAGACCTTGCAATCTCTTATATTTTGAAACGTGTCCCTGCACTGCACCATCTTTGTTTTACAGAAACAAAGCCAGTGACAGCTGACAAGAATTAATTTGCACCTATACATCTTAAAGGAAAGTTGTTACCCGGTCTAAGTAAAGCTTGTTTTAAATGTAAGTCCCTCTTAGCCTAAGCTGTCTCACTGGTGTGCGTTCTATTATTTATGAACCATATTTCTTACTAATTGATCTGATACAGAAACTCAAAAAAAAAAACTCAAATATTAGGTAAGTTGTACCATCTCCCTGCCTGCAGGGTGCCTGTGTGAAATGATAACAGCAATCATCATTATATCCATTTGTTTAGCCTGGTTTTCCTGAAACTAATGGTAAATGTAGATTTTTATCACCAGAGTACCCCTAAAAAACTGAAAGTTTTGATTTAACATATTAGTTTTAATTAGGGAAAAGAAGCAAATTTAACACGTTGACTTTCATTTAAAATGTATCTGGTGCTTTATGTTCAGTGCTTTGTGCAGACCCAACTTTTTAAAGAATAAATCTGGATTGCACCATAGAAGATTTTCTACTAATATTATTGTATTATACATAGAGCTACAGAGAAAGCTCAAAGGCTACAAGATACACCAAACATTAAAAAAATGTAGCTGAGATTGAAATACATCTTTAGTAGATTCCAGTGACTGGGATGAAAGCAGCAGTCCTTTAAAACATACACATATCATATAGTTCAATCGCACAGTCCTAAAATGAAGAATTTTATGCTGTTCAAATGCGTGACAGGAAGTTACTCAAAGTAAGAACATAGGGGCTGAAAGGAAAAGACGCTGCTGTACATCATGAGGGTTATGTCATTTGTTTAAACAGACTGTACCTGTATATGAGTCACATACCCAGTAATAACCAGAACCTAATAATGAACATGCAATGTATATTGCGGCAAAGTATCTATTTACTGATAATGAACCTGCTGCAGTTTGTAATCATGCTGAGAACGTCTTTACTGCTGCGGCAAGTAAAGGGTTATGTACTGTAAGTCATACCGTATTTGTACATCAGACTTAAACTGAGGAAGTTGACAGATGCTGAAGCTGCAAACTTATTTAAAGCTTTACCTCTACTATGGTTTTATATGATATGTCAGAATAGGGAACTATGTGCTGGGTGTTACTCCTACTCAGGAGGGCATATGAGACATGGAGTCTGTAACCTCCCACTGCAGGGTGACATATTGACACAGGCGAAGGCGGGGGGGGGGGGGGGCGGTTTGAGACATGGAGTCTGTCACTCCCACTGCAGGGTGATACAGACAGAAGTGGGCTATGAAATATGGAGTCTATTCATCCCACTGCAGGGTGACAGGCATGGGGAGGTATGAGACATTAATTCTGTCCCTGCCATTGCAGGGCAACACAGACAGGGGAGGTATGAGACATGGAGTCTGTCCATCCCACTGCAGGGTGACATAATGACACAGGCGGGGGGTATGAAACATATAGTCTGTCCCTCCCACTGCATGGTGACATAGGTATGATATATGGAGACTGTCCCTCCCACTGCAGAAAACACGGACAGGAGGGTATGAGAAATAGAGATTGTACACAGACAGAATGCTATGGCTATAGATACAAAGCCACGCATACAAAATGAACCCTATGAACCAAATATATGTTTCTAATATCAAGAACAAAATGTATAGACAACCAGAAGCACCTTCAGTAACATTCTCTGGGCCACATCAGTGGGAGTTTAATGAAAAACATAGACTAGTAATGTAGATATGCATACAATACTATATACAAGTGGTTCCCAAACTGTGCGCCGCAGCGCCCTGGGGAGCTGTGATTGCCCTACAGGGGAGCCGCAAACGCTCTCCAGCATTTTTTGCTGGCTCTCTGGCCCCAAGGCTTTCTATGCCGCACCGGCTGCTGCACTCTCCTCTGACCTGTGGAGGAGAGGAGGAGCCGGCCAAGGGAGGAGCCGGCAGGGGAGGAACAACAAGTGGGAGAGGAGCTGGGAGCATGAAACTGGGCCAACCTTGGCCTCCTGCGGCCCTCACTTGCATCCCTGCGGGCCCCCGCGGCCTCTACTCCACCTTGAACTACAAAAGTTTGGGAACCACTGCTATATTCACTGAAATAGTATGTAAAAAATGAACATTTCACAGATATACAAGCACGCCCTATACAAATATCACTGGAGGAAAGGACATACCAAGATCTTGCACAACACCTGAGATTCCTCCTTCTCTTTAGGCATGAGGGCAACATATTGAAATGCAGGAGGAATTTTAGGTGTTTTGGCCTTCCGTTGAGTTTTGTTTTGCCTTTTAGTGGATGTTATAAAGTCAGCATTCCTGCTTATTTTACACAGTCACATTTTTTCATGCATATTGCTTTTTCACAAATCTTTTTTTTATTGTGATATTCTAGCATAATCACATATATAGTTGACAGTTACGATGTTGGTCACACTTTGCGAGGCGAGCCAACGAACACGCGGGACTTAGGCTGCAATGAGCGCGAGGCAAGCAGTTGAGGCATGCAGGACTTAGATGGCGAGCAGTTGCACGCGCCTCGAGGCAAGCGTGTAACTCTAAAAACCTGAAAAACAAACAAAATAATTTAACAAAAATAATAACACACTCACATACAGCACAGAGGGAGAGCCAGGAAGCCTGGGAGTGAGGTTGCAAGCAAATTTGAGCCATATTTGGCGTTTTTCATCAATACAAAATCGACTAAGCGAGGAATAAAATGGCGGACGAAAAATGTAAAAATTGTGAAACTGGATGGAAACGAGGCTGAGCAAACACAGGCATTCAGGACTTAGAAAATACACGACGGCAAAGACAGTAACACTTACACCAACTACAGGCACGCAGGACTTTAAAAATAAAACCAACAGCAGTCCGCGTGTAACACGCAAACATTCAGCAGACAAACAGAGGAAAAAGACACAGGGAAGGGACAGGGGGGAGACCACCAGGAAAGAGACACATGGCATTCCCAAGCACAAGACTTGCAGGTTAACGAACCCAGCAATGAGCGGCCCGTACAGTAGGCAGGAGGAAAGGGTCGCAATGACCACCAAAGGCGCTCTTTGCGAGCCACACGATGAGCGCCATAGGCGCTCATCACATGGCTCACGATGAGCACCGTGATCCGGAGAGGCTAGCAATGAGCGCCGAAGGTGCTTATTGAGAGCCCTGTGATGAGTACAGAAGGTGATCAGTGCAAAGCAGGAAAGTGAAAGTACACAAGGGGAGAGGCTCACAATGAGCGCCGAAGGTGCTCAGTGCGGGGCTCGCGATGAGCGCCGAAGGTGCTCAAAAGAGCTAAAGCCTCACATTGTGTGGCAAACAGCATTGCCAGCCTTACAGTTTTAATGCCGTAATTTTTTTTTGACGGGCAATTTCTTAGTACAGTCATATTTGTTAGTACTCTATGTTAGCACAGCACAGTAGACAAAATATTTAGTTCTGTCTGAGAAAGTCTGGGAGCAGGAACACATTGTGAGGTCTTTTGTAGTGAGACAATAGGCTGCATGGATATTGGGGTCAGCTCACTACAGGAGAGCCAACCGTCCTCATCCTGACAATAATGTATGTTTAAAGCACTGATGAAGAATACATACAATATATGGCCACTAAAAAATAGTAATAGTAATAGTAAGTAACATAGTAATGACACTGCACTGCACTATATAATGATGTTGAGTATCTATATACTGATAATGAACTTACTATAATCTATAATGATGCCAGTTATATACAGTATATATACTGATAATGAAGTCATTTTAATGTATAATTATGCTGAGTGTATATATATATAAGGATAGAGAACAAAGAAAGAAAATGGTTCTTCACAGTAAGGGTAGTTAATCTGTGGAATTCTCTACCAAAAGAGGTGGTGACAGCGGACTCTATATACAGGTATACCCCGATTTACGCTATTCTGCATAGTGCTGATTCCCTATAGCGCGTTTTTTTATTCAAATTCCCCGCTTAGTGCTAAACCTCGAGATATTGCAGTTTTGCCGCAAATTTGCATACATTTTTTTTTATCCCCAATTAGCTCTATTTACTCCACTATAGCGCTGTTTCAGCGCTATGGCTTTAAAATGCCCCGTTTAGCACTGGGGGTATTCCTGTACTGATAAAGATCACGCTGCACTGTATAATGATGCTGAGTATCTATCTATACTCTGATAATGAACACTATGCACTATATAATGATGCTGATTATCTATATGCTGATAATAAACATGCTGCACTCTATAATGACAAAGAGTATCTACCGTGCCTTCCAAAAGTATTCACCCCCTTGACTTTTTACCTATTTTGTTACATTACAGCCTTAAGTCCAATGTTTTGTTAATCTGAATTTTATGTGATGGATCAGAACACAATAGTCTAATATATACATAAAACTATTTTTTAGAAATAGAAAACAGAAAATTGGCATGTGCGTATGTATTCACCCCCTTTGTTATGAAGCCCATAAAAAGCTCGGGTGCAACCAATTACCTTCAGAAGTCACACAATTAGTGAAATGATGTCCACACTTGTGCAATCTAAGTGTCACATAATCTGTCATTACATATACATACCTTTTTTAAAAGGCTCCAGGGGCTGCAACACCTAAGCAAATCTACCATAACCAAATGGAAAGAACATGGCACAACAGCAAACCTGCCAAGAGACATCCGCCCACCAAAACTCACGGACCGGGCAAGGAGGGCATTGATCAGAGAGGCGGCACAGAGAGCTAAGGTAACCTAGGAGGAGCTGCATAGTTCCGCAGCAGAGACTGGAGTATCTGTACATTGGACCACATTAAGCCGTATGCTCCATAGAGTTAGGCTTTGTGGCAGAGTGGCCAGAAGAAAGACATTACTTTCAGCAAAAAACTAAATAGCACGTTTTGAGTTTGCGAAAAGGCATGTGGAAGACTTCCAAAATGTATAGAGGAAGGTGCACTGGTCTGATGAGACTAAAATTGAACTTTTCGGCCATCAAAGAAAACAATATGTTTGGCGCAAACCCAACACATCACATCACCCAAAGAACACCATCCCCACAGTGAAACAGATTGCACACAGGTGGCAGCATCATGCTGTGGCGATGTTTTTCAGCAGCAGGGACTGGGAAACTGGTCAGAGTTGAGGGAAAGATGGATGGTGCTAAATACAGGGATATTCTTGAGCAAAATCTTTACCACTCTGTGCGTGATTTGAGGCGAGGACTGAGGTTCACCCACCAGCAGGACAATGACTCCAAACACACTACTAAAGCAACACTTGAGTGATTTAAGGGGAAACATGTAAATGTGTTGGAATGGCCTAGTCAAAGCCCAGACCTCAATCCAATAGAAAATCTGTGATCAGACTTAAAGATTGCTGTTCACAAGCGCAAACCATCCAAATTGAAGGAGCTGGAGCAGTTTTGCAAGGAGGAATGGGCAAAAATCCAAGTGGTAAGATGTGGCAAGCACATAGAGACTTATCCAAAGCGACTTGGAGCTTAGCGGGGTTAATAGTTGTGCACATTGACTTTTTCTGTTTGTCCTGTTTTATGTTTGCTTCACAATAAAAAACATCTTCAAAGTTGTGATGAGCATGTTCTGTAAATTAAATTATGCAAATCCTCAAACAATCAATGTTAATTCCAGGTTGTGAGGCAACAAAACATGGAACATGCCAGGGGGGGGTGAATACTTTTGCAAGGCTCTGTATATGCTGATAATGAACACACTATGTTGTATAGTGATCCTGAGTTTCTATATACTAATACTGAATATATGAAGATGTGTTCTGTCCAGTCTTTAGGCAATACAATGTCTAGTATCTCAATGTGTTTGTCAATTCATCCTGTGTGAAATAACTGTCACTTAGACTGTTGGATGTGACTTCCCTCTTGCTTCATCAGCTCTTCCTCATCTCTGTTCTGGTAATGGGTACAAAATCTATAGTTTTTATTTTTTTAAATCAAGAGGATGAAACAAGATGGATATAATAGAATGCAGAGTAAGTGGGGAAAACATACATAGACAGAAATGGGTGAAGAAAGGGAATAAGGAGAGATACAGCTTGAGGTTAGAAGTAAAAAGATTCCACCTTAAAGAAAGAAAAAGTGTTCTTCACAGTAAGGGTGGTTAAAGTGTTGAATTCTCTTCTAAAGGAGGTGATGGCAGCGGATTGGATAGATACATTTATAATGGGATTGGATATATTTTAAAATCTATCTGGGGTCCGGAAGAAATTTATTTTTTCCCTTTTGATACAATTGGCAAAGTTTAAATTTTTCTTTCTGTTTGCTTTCATCTGTATCAATTAACAATTAATCTGCATATTGCAGATCATAGATCTAAAAAGGTTGAACTTAATGGACTAAAAGTATTTTTTCAAACTCAATCACGATGTTACTATGTAATTAAGTAGCTTGGTGCAGAAAAAATAAATAAGGGGAGATGGAATTAATGATAGAAAAGGAATTTCATAAGATAAGAGAAAAATGAGGAGTGACTGAGAGGCTATTGAAAAGATGTAAGCACTGATTGCTTCATCTCGTGATCTGTGTGTATGCATTGTTAGGAACTTTTCAGCCAGGCCCACCCTGAGACAAATATATTTAGATAGATAAATAGATCCGACTTTGAAAAGGCGATGGTCATTGGCTTTCGGGTCAAGGGTTTGTAATCTGTTCACGTGCTACCGTGGTTAAAGTGTACAGTGACTGGACAAACGGCACCATTGCCAATAAATGGCATTAAAACTGTGGAGCACCAGATGCCATTGACGTCAGAGGTGAATGATGGCTTTGAATGTGTGTGAGTACCAAACAACACACTATAGTTAAGCAAAGTGCCATCCAAACAAACCAGGGGGATACCAGATGTGTATTTAAAATGAAAGTACAGAAGCAAATGGCTGGTTATTGCACTCATGCTGACGAAGGTCCATCGACAGAAACGGCTTCAATTTGCACAACAGTACCAAAATTGAACCACTTCTGATTGGCAAAGGGTTGCATTCTCTGATGCATCACATTTTCTGCTCCATCTACTAGATGGATGTTGGCGTATCAGACACAAAGCCTTCAAGAACAAACACTCTACACTCTTTTGCATCTGATTTACTCAGACACGTAAAGTGTGTTTAATTCATGTGTCCAATGATTTGGTACAGGTAAGAGGGGAGTGTTTTTGCCTGGGTTAAAATTGCATATAAGTTTGGGACTTGTGTCTGACTGTTTGCATCTGATTTGCCCAGACAAGTACAGAGTGTTTATTTCCTGTGTGCAGTGATTTGGTACAGGTGAGAGGGGAGTGTTTTTTGCCAGGATTAAACTTGCATATAAGTTTGGACCTTGTGTGTGACTGTTTGCAGGAGGAAGTTCAAAGAAAAGGGTCAAATTGTAGTATTTTTTGTCATTTGTAATTATGAGTCAGTTCAGTGGCAAACTCACTCAGTGTACATCCTGTCACACGTATGAACTGCTGGAACAACTGATCCAGGGTCCATACCTCTATGTGAGGTAGAAAATACTACCTGTGATACTTCCAGTGCCACGTGCTAGGCCAGGGAGACGAATGGAGCTTAGGGAGGTAAATTTGTGGCTGAAAAAGTGGTGCACTAAGGAGGGGTTTGGGTTTTTAGAGCGCTGGACTGACTTCTCACTTGGGTACAATCTCTATAGCAGGGATGGATTGCACCTTAATGACAAGAGAGCTGCTGTGCTAGGGGAAAGGATGATAGAATGGCTGGGGGAGTTTTTAAACTGATAGGTAAGGGGAGGGACTAGATAGGAGTAATGGGGTAGTAAGTGTAGGGGGGTAGAGAAGGAATTAACAAGTCATGTGGGAGGATTAGTAAAGTCAATAGGGAGGTACTGCTAAGTAACTCAAGTGGCAGGCACTCCAGAAGTACAGACTCATTACATAAGGTGTATGCTTACTAATGCAAGAAGCTTGCCAGGAAAAATGAGAAAGTTAGAATTATTAGCAGTAAACGAGAAATGGGATTTAATAGGCATTACTGAAACATGGTGGGATTATTCTCATGACTGGACTGTTAATCTGGATGGTTATAACCTATTTAGGAAAGATAGGAGAACTGGTAAAAGGGGAGGGGGGATTTGTCTGTATGTTAAGCCTGAATTTAAGCCTATAGTCAGAGAAGATATTTATGCTTGAACTAGTGGTAATGCTGAATGTTTGTGGGTAGAGTTAAATAGTGGAGCAGCAAATTCCAAAAGAATATTGGTAGGAGTATGCTATAAACCCCCAAATATAATTGAAAGCGAGGAAATGCAATTATTATTACAGATTGGAAATGCATCTTAGCATGGGCAAGTTCTAATAATGGGAGATTTGAACTACCCTGAAATTAACTGGATGAGTGAAACCAGCAGTACGGGTAAAGGGAGCAGGTTCTTGAGTACACTCAGGGATCATTATCTGGCGCAGGTTATCCAAGAGCCTACTAGAAATGAGGACATCTTGGATATATTTATGCCAAATAATTTTGATATGGTATCAAATGTTGAAATAAGGCAACTTTTGGGAAACAGTGATCACAACACAGTCTCATTTGAGAATGAATTAAAAAAACAAAACTGTAAGGGGCCAACAAAATCTCAGAATTTTAAAAGGGCAGATTTTAATGGTCTAAGGGCAGCAATACAAAGTATAGAGTGGGACAAAGAACTGACAGGTAAAAATACTGAACATAAATGGACAACATTCAAATCTGTACTAAATATACATACACATTGGCATATACCATGTGGGAACAAAAGTAAAAGGAGTAAATGACATTCAACATGGCTTAATAATGATCTAAAGATCAAGATACGGAGTAAAGGAGACTGCTTTACGTGAGTACAAGGAAATCACTAAGGCTTGCAAAAGGGCTATTAGACTGGCTAAATTAGAAAATTAAAAATGAGTTGCAAAGGAGAGTAATGCTAACCCTAAAATATGTTTTAAGTATATAAATAGGAAGAAGGCCAGGAAGGAAGCTATAGGAGCATTACAGTGTGAAACAGGCCGTCTGACAATTAGTGACCAGGAAAAGGCAGATAATTTAAATAGGTTATTTTCTTCAGTATATACAAGGAAGGTACCAGTAGATAGGACACTGCAACATAATGGGGCTACACTACCATCACTAAATAATTGGTTAACGCAGGAAGAAATCCAAAAGAGGTTGGAAAAAATAAATGTTAATAAAGCCCCAGGTCCTGATGGAATACATCCAAAGGTACTGAGGGATCTGGGTTCTGTAATAGCCAAACCATTATACCTAATTTTTCAAGGTTTAAGATCTGCATATTGCAGATCAGAGGAGATCTTAAAAGGTTGAACTTTTTTCAACCTCAATTACTATGTAACTATGTAACTGTAAGATTAGTTTCTAGGAGGAGGTTAGTAGGAACTTGGATCAAGGCAACTCAGTGGATGTAGTCTATTTGGATTTTGCAAAGGCTTTTGATACAGTGCCACATGGGAGAATATTGAGCAAACTAAGGGATACAGAAATTGCCATAGATATTTGCTTATGGATTGAGAGCTGGCTAAAAGACAGGAAGCAAAGGGTTGTGGTAAATGGAACATTCTCAAATTTGACTAATGTAGTAAGTGTGGTTCCTCAGGGCTCAGTGTTAGGTCCTCTCCTTTTTAACATATTTATGAACAACTTAGAGGTGGGACTGGAGAGTAGTGTCTCCATTTTTGTTGATGACACAAAGTTGTGCATGGTAATTAAATCAGAAAATTATGTACTTTCCCTCCAAAGGGAAAGAGAAATTGGCAATTAAATGGCAGATGAGATAATATAATAAAGTAATATTGATATATCAAATGTTAAAATAGGGGAATCCTTGGGGAACAGTGATCACAACACAGTTTCATTTGAGATTGAATACAAAAAACAAGAGTTGTAAGGGGCCAACTAAAACTCTAGATTTTAAAAGGGCTAACTTTAATGGGCTAAGGGCAGCAATACTACATATAGACTGGGACAAAGAACTTACAGGAAAAAAATACTGAAAATAAATGGACAACATTCAAATCCTTACTAAATAAGCATACTCATCGGCATGTACCATGTGTAAATAAAATGAATAGGAGTAAATCACATCCCATGTGGCTTAATAATGACTTAAAGATCATGATAAGAATAAAAAAAAGAAACATGCATTTAAATTATACAAGAAGGAGGGAAAAGAGGCAGCTTTATGTGACTATAAGGAAATCAACAACATCTAAAAAGGTTGAACTTGAGGGACTAACTCTTTATTCATCCTCTTATACCATACTATTAATAATTATTTAATCAACAAATTAATTAATAACTAATACGCATATTGCAGATCAGAGGAGATCTTAACAGGTTGAACTTGATGGACTGAAAGTCTTTTTTCAACCTTAATTACTATGTAACTATGTAACAAGGCTTGCAAAAGGGCTATTCGATTGGCTAAAATAGAAAATGAGAACTATGTAACTATGTAATCATATCCCCTCGTAGACACCTTTTTTTCTAGCGAAAATAAGTTTAATTTGGTTAGTCTTTTTTCATAACTTAGCCCCTCCATTCCCCTTAATAGTTTTGTTGCCCTTCTCTGTACTTTTTCCAGCTCTAAAATGTCCTTTTAATGAAGTGGTGCCCAAATTTGTACTCCATATTCCAAATGAGGGCGTACTAGAGATTTGTGTAGTGGCAGAATTATATTTGCTTCCCTTGCACCTATACCCTTCTTAAAACATGCTAATATTTTACTTGCCTTTGCAGCTGCTGCTTGGCATTGAGCACTGCTACCTAGGTGGTTGTCCACTAGTACTCCCAAATTCCTTTCAATATCAGATACCCCTAGATTTGCTCTATTAAGATTATAAATTGCATGGCTATTTTTCCTTCCCAAATGCATAACCTTACGTTTATTTGTATCAAATCTCATCTGCCATTTAGCCGCCCCCTTTAATTTATGCAAATCCTTTTGTAGGGAAAGTACATCATTATCTGATTTAATTACCCTGCACAACTTAGTGTCATCAGCAAAAATGGAGACCGTTTGCTTCCTGTCTTTTAGATTGGTCTGACATGACCTATCCTTCATAAATACATGTTGACTGCTACCTATGAGCTTGTTCAAATAGATATATTCTTGTATATTCTTGTATTCTGTCCTTTATTAACCCTTCTAAAAGCTTCCCAACTACAGATGTGAGGCTTACTGGTCTATAATTCACCAGATTTGCTCTTGCTCCCTTCTTAAATATAGGTATCACCTCTGCTTTTCTACAGTCTGCAATCTGCTAGAGACCATGTGGTGAGTGAATCTTGAAAAATTAAATATAATGGTTTGGCTATTACAGAACCCAGTTCCCTTAGTACCCTTGGATGTATTCCATCAGGACCCGGGGCTTTATTAACATTTATTTTTTCCAACCTCTTTTGGATTACTTCCTGTGTTAACCAATTATTTGGCAAAGGTAGTGTAGCCCCATTATGTCGCAGTGTCCCAACCACTGGTACCTCCCTTGTGTATACCGAGGAAAAGAACCTATTTAGCTCATCTGCCTTTTCCTGGTCACTAATTTTCAGACAGCCTGTTTCACATTGTAATGTTCCTATAGCTTCCTTCCTCGCCTTCTTCCCATTAATATACTTAAAAAATATTTTAGGGTTAGTCTTACTCTCTTTTGCAATTAATTTTTCATTTTCTATTTTAGCCAGTCTAATCGCGCTTTTGCAAGCCTTGTTGATTTCCTTGTATTCCCGTAAAGCAGTCTCTGTCCCCTCTTGTTTGTATAATTTAAATGCCTGTTTTTTACTCCGTATCTTGATCTTTAAATCATTGTTAAGCCACATGGGTTGTGATTTACTCCTTTTACTTTTATTCCCACACGGTATTACCTTGTTTAAATACATTCAGGGTCAATATAAGGCTTTGTCAAGTGAACTTTTTATAGCAAGAGATTTTCAACTGACAAGAGGACATCCCTTGAGGTTAGAGGAAAAGAGATTTCACCTTAAACAAAGAAAAGGGTTCTTCACAGTTAGGGTGGTTAAACTGTGGAATTCTCTACCAAAGGAAGTGGTGACAGCGAATTCGATGGATAACTTTAAAAAGTGGTTAGATATATTTTGTAATAAAGAGGGTATTTAAGGTTATCCTAGATAACTAGCGAAGGAATATTGATAATATTGGGGTCAGGAAGGAATTTTGCTTTTTTTCCCCTTATGAGACAATTGCCAATGTTTTTTTTTCTGTTTGCCTTCCTCTGGATCAATTAACAATTAATAACAAATAGTCCACATATTAAAAAGATCAAGAGAGAACTAAAAAGGTTGAACTTGATGGACTAACCGTCTTTATTCGACCTCAAATACTATACTATTAGCATGTATTAAGAAGGATATTTAAGCAAGGGAAGCAAATATACCACTATATACCACTATACAAATCTTCTACCACTATACAAATCCCTAGTATGCCCTCATTTGGAATATGGAGTAGTTTTTGGCAACACTTCATAAAAAGGCCATTTTAGAACTGGAAAAAGTACATAGAAGGACAACAAAACTAATAAGGGGAGTGGAGGGGCTAAGTTATAAGGAAAGACTAATCAAATTAAACTTATTTTCTGTAGAAAAAAGGCATCTAAGAGGGGATATGGTTACCCTATATAAATACATCCAGGGTCAGTATAAAGATTTGTCAAGGGAACTTTTTGTGCCAAGAGGTTTTCATTTGACACGAGGACATCATTTGAGGTTAGAAGTAAAAAGATTCTACCTTAAAGAAAGAAAGGGTTCTTCACAGGAAAGCTAGTTAATCTGTGGAATTCTCTATTAAGGGAGGTGGTGACAGCGGATTCAGTAGATAACTTTAAAAAAGGATTAGATATATTTTTAAATAAAAATGGTAATCTGAGTTGTCCTGGATAATTAGAGAGGGAGTATTGATCCAGGGAGAAATCCGATCACCAGTATCTGGAGTCAGGAAGGAATTCATTTTTTCCCTTTTGAGACAATTGGCAAAGTTTCATTTGTTTTTTTTTCTGTTTGCCTTCCTCTGGATCAATTAACAACTAATCCGCAGAGGAGATCTTAAAAGATTGAACTTGATGGGCTAAAAGTCTTTTTTCCAACCTCAATTACTATGTAACAACCATTGTTGGAAGAACACAAGCTGGTGATGGCAACGTTATGGTGTGGGGAATGTTTATTTGACATTGACTCACTACCATGCTGTCTTGCTGCTTTCTGTTCTGCACACTGTGGTTATTTGGTTATTCTGGATATTAGCTGGTGTTCATAATAAAAAGTTTTTAACTTATGTGTGCGTGCATGTGTATATGCGGTTGGTGCATAACTAAAACCAGCAATGTTTAGCCAAAAACATTGCTGTATTCAGAATACAGTTAGTTGGCCTAATTAACTGTATTCTAATCTATATCAAGTATACTTCCTCTTGTTGTTTATCACTCCCCACTTTGGGAATGAAATAATCACATGAGATAAAGTAATTGGGAAAATGTTTATTTACAACTGGGAACTTTTGATGAACTTTTTTTCATTGGAATTTGTAGTTGTCCAACTTGTCAATAATGTGGATCAATGTCAGACCTAGGTCTCCCATAATCCTCTGTGTGTGGGTGGTGTCTGACTTCTAAGATGGCACTCAGAGCAGAATAAAAAGTGATAGTGAAACCCAGCAAGTTCCCAGTAGATCAATCCTTAATGTGAGGTCAGATACATTGCTAAAAATTGACTTCTGGTCCATAAATATTTTTAAACTTTGTATTATTTTGTAATATTGTATTCTATTTTTTTTTATTATAAATAATATCAGCATCTTCAGTTTTCAAATTATTCTCTTTTTTGATGCAGAGTAGCAGCTTTCTTCTCTATTTCTCACATAAACCACTTCTTGTTTATACCATGAGTTTTTGCAGGATATTCGTTGAGAACAAACAAAACAAGTTCCCTGTTCAAAATTATTTTTAGTAGTTCTGCTACTTTCGATTAGAGTGTCGGTGCCTTAAGATATTCTTCCAGTACCGTATTGAAATTTAGTGCAGAAAGTAAGTAGTGTGTAAGATAAGGGTAGTTTCACCAATACCCCCCCCCCCCCCCCCCCCCCATGTACTTCAACTTTCCTGCTTTGCAATGATCACCTTCGGGCTCATTGCAAGCCTCACAATGAGTGCCTTTGGCACTCATTGGAGGCCTCTCCCGCTCACCGTGGTCATTGCGAGCCTTTCCTCCCACCTACTGAACGGCCCGCTGATTGCAGGGTTTGTTAACCTGCGAGTTTTGTGTTTGGGAATGCCATGTGTCTGTTTTCACCATCTCCCCCCTGTGTCTTTCTCCTCTGTGTGTCTGTTGAATGTTTGCATGGCGCGCCTTTGGTTTATAAGTCCTGCGTGCCTGGCGTTGTTCGTGTGTGTTATTGTTTGCGCCATAGTTTATTTTCTAAGTACCGCATCCCTGATGTTGCTCAGACTCGTTGACTTACGTTTAATTATCATCAAGCCAACAAGTTCTGTAGCACTGTACAGGGATAAGAACAAAGGAAATACAGTATTAACAAATTCAGAAAATGGAGGGCCCTGTTTTGGGCTTAGAATCTTTGTAGAAATGCTTTTTTCCAAAGCACCCTACAAGACTGGAAACTTGCTACTTACCATCTAAAGGGAATGAAAGTGGCAGAGACCTGGGGAATAGTAACAGATAAGGAATAACAAGGGTCAGGGAGAAAGTGAGAGTTAGAAAGATTATTATTTTATGTATCGTAAATGATGAGCTGGAGAATGCAATAGATGCATGTAATGGTCACAGCTTAGCACCTAGCTGCAGTTTGATAGGCTCTTGAGCTGGCTCTCCAGCTTTTGATCCAGTCAGATTCCAGAGTAACGTGACAAAAATCAAAAGTAAAATGGCAACTTGCACAACACTACATAAATACAGAGGAGTAACTAACTGGCAAACTAGACAAGCTCAATCTCCATCAACTTTTTAACAAATTTGATAAGTATTACATCACTATTTGTGTTGGAAGAATGCACATTATGTCAAAATGGCTTTTCCTCAAGGCTTGTCTACTCAAAGCAAACACTTTCATTGTAAAATTAATCTAACATGTAAAATTAATACTAACAGTCTGATTTCCCTATTGTTGTTTGCAAAAGCTTTTAATTGTTGTCACATTGTTTCATGGCTCCCCTGTTTCTCCTCTCCTTGAAATTGCTGCCTCCCTAATAACAGGATTTGTTCAGCTAATCACAGATGAGGCAGCTTCTGGAAAAATAAATATATCACAGGATATATTCCTTAGTTGCCTGATTAGCAAACCATGGGCCTCATTACATTCTAATTACATAGTTACATAGTAATTGAGGTTGAAAAAAGACTTTTAGCCCATCAAGTTCAACCTTTTAAAATCTCCTCTGATCTGCAATATGCATATTAGTTGTTAATTAATCCAGAGGAAGGCAAACAGAAAAAAAACTAAGTGAAACTTTACCAATTTTCTCAAAAGGGAAACAAATTAATTCCTTCCTGACCCCAAATACTGACGTTCAGATTCCTCCCTGGATCAATACTCCCTCTTTAATTAACCAGGATAACCCTGAATACCCTTTTTATTTAAAAATATATCCAATCCCTTTTTAAAGGTATCTATTGAATCCGCTGTCACAACCTCCCTTGGTAGAGAATTCCACAGATTAACCACCATTACTGCGAAGAACCCTTTTCTTTCTTTAAGGTGGAATGTTTTTACTTCTAACCTCAAAGGATGTCCTCTTGTCAATTGAAAACCTCCCTCCCACAAAAAGCTCCCTTGACAAACCTTTATACTGACCCTGGATGTATTTATATAGGGTAATCATATCCCCTCTTAAACACCTTTGTTATAGAGAAAATAAGTTTAATTTGGTTAGTCTTTCTTCATAACGTAGCCCCTCCATTCCCCTTATTAGTTTTGTTGTCCTTCTCTGTACTTTTCACAATTGCCTTCATATAGGTTGTAAGTCTGCGGGCTTGAAATTTGCAACAATTACAGAACGATTTCATTAAACAAGCTTGCAAGTACATTTCCCAAAGCCAAATCCATAAACCTTGTAACCAATAAGTAGCATTTCAGGGCATGATCATGATCAATTAAGCAAGGCGTAAGTAACGATTTAGAAACAACCAATAGTAAATGAGACTGTCATCATGACATCAGTAAAACATGGCATTTAGACGTCAATCAATTCGTGTTTAGACGGGCGATATGCGATCAGTCTCGCAATTCAATAAAAATGAATGAAAAAACTGTTATACTCCATGTGGTTGGCCTGATATGTATTAACTCCTTGATTACCAAGATTGATATAACACGGAAAATAATCGTAAAAAAAAAAAAATGCAGATTTGAGAGCTTGAGGCTGTTGTGCAATCAATTCTAATGTCTATCACTGCGTTCCCCATATTTTAAAGTCCAGTATTGTGTTTTTATTCGCTTTTTTAACATTTTTTTTTGTAGCCAGGACTTAGTATAGATAGATTTGTGGTGCTTCTTTCCTTGCCTACTGGAACCACAGAACCCTAAATATAGGGGAGGGTTTGTCCTCTTATGCCAGGGAAAATATATGCATTGGAAGGAGTATAGATAGGAAATATCATACATATGCTTGATATTATTGTGATAATATAGTGATTGGCTTAAAAAGGATTAAACTAATTAATCCAGAGAAGGGCAAACAGAAAAAAAAAAAAAAGTAAAACTTAGCCAATCGTCTCAAAGGGAAAAAAAATAATTCCTTCCTGACCCCAGATACTGGCGATTGGATTTCTCCCTGGATCAATACTTTCTCTCTAATTATCCAGGATAACCCTGAATTCCCTTTTTAATTAGAAATAAATCCAGTCCCCTTTTAAAGTTATCTATCAAATCCGCTGTCACCACCTCCTCTGGTAGAGAATTTCACAGATTAACCACCCTTACTGTGAAGAACCCTTTTCTTTCTTTAATGTGGAACCTTTTTACTTCTAACCTCAAGGGATGTCTGTCATGAATCAGCCAGTGGCCATATTGGATTTGGTGTGAACTATGCTGGGGCCATTTTGTGACAGGCAGCGGTGGCCATTTTGGGCTGGGTGGTCTTCCACATGCTGTTGCCATGGGGAGGAACAAAAGGTTTGGGGCCCACTTGTTATGGATATATTGTTGTGTTGTGGTCTAGGGGATAAAGTATTATAAGTTTACCCCTTAGCATATCCCCATCCCTTCCATGTTTAGGCTCATTGTAATGGGTGTCATGTGAGGGAGCTGGTGGGATGTGTTGGTTCTATGTGTGTGAAACATTGTGTGTTGTATTTGTAAATATGAATGTATGGTATTATATTAGTATGTCATTATATTGTAGAGGGGAAGCCATTGAATACAGCCACGCCTCCTTTGTTCCCAAAGGCCTGTTAATCCCATTAGCTAAGTATCCAGCATAGAACTAACAATGGGAAGCTCACAGCTGGAGAGCAGACAGGCAGGCACCCAGAAACAATGGGATGGCCTGAAGGCTTCTCATGGGCACAAGAGAACCAACGTATGCTTTGCCCTGGAGAGTCAAAACCCAAATGAATTAGTTGGCCTCGCCTAGTGGGCGGACCTGGGAGGGGACTATTGGTTCACACACAGTTCCCCTTCATGATTGGCCAGACGTCATTTGGGGCTGGCTAACGGTAGCCACTTCCCCCATTCTTGTGTGATGTGGTTAAATATGCTGTTCTAAAATAAAACATGGTTCATAATTTTCATCAAGACTTTGTGTGCAGGTGTATTATTGACCCAAGGGCATATGCTGGCAGAGGAGATCATTTCTGACTTCCTTCCAGGGTTCCCAGCGCACACTACCTTAAGCTGGGACTTATGCTCTTGCATCCGCAAAGAAGGTCCATTGGTCTGAGTCACCCAAATCTTAGGTCTAAAACCTACAGGAGATAAGAGGACTAGGATCCTCTATACTCCATCATCATTGTAGGTTGTGACAATGTCTTCTTGTCAGTTGAAAACCTCTTGGCACAAAAAGCTCCCTTGACAAATCTTTATACTGACCCTGGATGTATTTATATAAGGTAATCATATCTCCTCTTAGACACCTTTTTTCTAGAGAAAATAAGTTTAATTTGGTTAGTCTTTCTTCATAACTTAGCCCCTCCATTACCCTTATTAATTTTGTTGCCCTCCTTTGTACCTTTTTCAGCTCTAAAATGTCCTTTTTATGAAGTGGTGCCCAAAATTGTACTCCATATTCCAAATTAGGGCGTACTAGTGATTTGTATAGTGGCAGAATTATATTTGCTTCCCTTGCTTCTATACCCTTCTTAATACATGCTAATATTTTATTTGCCTTTGCAGCTGCTGCTTGGCTTTGAGCACTGTTACCTAGGTGGTTGTCCACAAGCACTCCCAAATCCCTTTCAATATCTGATACCCCTAGATTTGCTCCATTAAGATTATAAATTGCATGGCTATTTTCCCTTCCCAGATGCATAACTTTACATTTAATCGTATTAAATCTCATCTTCCTTTTAGATGCCCATTCCTCAATTTTATGTAAATGCCTTTGGAGGGAAAACACATCATTATCTGATTTAATTACCTTGCACAACTTTGTGTCATCAGCGAAAATGGAGACACTATATTCCAGTCGCACAATACCTTCTACTATTACTTCAAAGTCGTTAATAAATATGTTAAAAAGTAGAGGACCTAATACTGAACCCTGAGGAACGCCACTTCCCACATTAGTCCAATCGGACTATGTTCCATTTACAACAACCCTTTGCTTCCTGTCTTTTAGCCAGCTCTCAATCCATGAGCAGATATTTACTGCAACTCCTGTATCCCTTAGTTTGCACAATAGTCTCCCATGTGGCACTGTATCAAAAGCCTTTGCAAAATCCAAAAATACTACATCCACTGAGTTGCCTTGATCCAGGTTCCTACTAACCTCCTCATAGGAACTAATTAGATATGTTTGACATGACCTATCCCTAATAAATCCATGTTGACTCCTACTTATAATCCTATTCAAATAGAAATATTCTTGTATATTATAACGTATTAACCCTTCTAAAAGCTTTCCCACTACAGAAGTGAGGCTCACTGGTCTATAATTCCCCGGGTTTGCTCTTGCTCCTTTTTTAAATGTAGGTATCACATCTGCTTTTCTCCAGTCATCTGGTAGAGACCCTGTGTTGAGTCAATCTTGAAAAATTAAATGTAAGGGTTTGGCTATTACAGAACCCAGCTCCCTCAGTACCCTTGGATGTATTCCATCAGGCTTTATTAACATTTATTTTTTCCAACCTCTTTTGGATTACTTCCTGCGTTAACCAATCTCAACCACTGCTACCTCCCTTGTCTATACTGAAGAAAAGAACCAATTTAGCTCATCTGCCTTTTCCTAATCACTAATTTTCAGACGGCCTGTGTCACATTGTAATGTTCCTATAGCTTCCTTCCTCGCCTTCATCTCATTAATATACTTAAAAAAATATTTTTGGGTTAGTCTTACTCTCTTTTGCAATTAATTTTTCATTTTTTATTTTAGCCAGTCTAATAGCCCTTTTGCAAGCCTTGTTGATTTCCTTGTACTCCCATAAAGCAGTCTATGTCCCCTCTTGTTTGTATTATTTAAATACCTGTATTCTACTCCGTATCTTGATCTTTAAATCATTGTTAAACCACATTGGATGTGATTTACTCCTTTTACTTTCATTCCCACTTGGTATATGGTAAGTATGTATATTTAGTAAGGATGTAAATGTTGTCCATTTATGTTCAGTGTTTTTACCTATCAGTTATCTGTCCCAGTCTATACTTTGTATTGCTGCACTTAGACCGTTAAAATCTGCCCTTTTAAAATTAAGAGTTTTTGTTGGCCCCTTAAAATTTTGTTTTTTTAATTCAATCTCAAATGAGACTGTGTTGTGATCACTGTTTCCCAATGGTTGCCCTATTCCAACATTTTATACTATATCAATATTATTTGTCACTAGCGATTTGCCCGTCAAAAAATGACAGCAATAAGATTGTAAGTCAGGTAATGTTGTTTGTGTGCAAAATTTTGTTGGTGTTCCAAGATCCTTCGGCGCTCATTGCGAGGCTCGAGCTGAGCGCCTTTGGTGCTCATTGCGAGGATCTTGGTTGTTTGTGTGCTAAAAGCAGCTTTGTTTTTTGTTTTTTGGCATGGCAATAAATAATTCATAAAATAAGAAATGAATATACTTTACCTATTTTGAAGTGATATATGCAGCATTGTGTTGAAGAGCTGGCAATCTGTTTTCATGTTGCTGCAGCATCAGTGCTGTGGAGCTGCTGTGTAAGTGTCATGAATGTGTGCTGTGTGTAGTGTAAATAGTGTGCGTGAGCGAGGCAAATCCGTTGGGGGAGCTGTGTACTTCCAGATTGTGTAAGTTAGTGTTCTAAAATGGCGCCTAATGTGGCTGTGGCTGATTTTGCGTCCTTCTTTTCGGATGTCGCCCGACTTATTCGGAAAATCCGTAGGTATTTGGGGGTGTTTTGTGTGTTTAGGGTCCTTTAGCCTCGTTTTTGTTTTGTTCGGCGGCCATTTTTTCTCTCACTTAAGTGATTTTCGGGGGTCTAAACTCTGTAATTTGGACTTAAATCAAGGTGTAACTTCACTTACAGAGGTCCTGGGTGCCGCACCCCCCTCCCCCCTTGCTGTGGGTAAGCTTTTTATGTGTTTGTTGTGTGTATTTCTTGTGTTTCTAATGTTTTTAGGGGTTGCACGGCTTGCGTCCTTGTTTTCGGATCTTGTACGTCTTTTTTGGAAAATCCCTAGGTGTTTGGTGGTGTTTTGCGTCTTTAGAGTCCTGTAGCCTCGTTTTCGTTTTTTCGGCTGCCATTTTTTCTCTTGCTTAGGGGATTTTTTGGTGTGTAAACTCTTTTATTTTGAGTGAAATTGAGACGTAACTTCAGTTTTCGAGGTCCTGGCTCCCTCCCCTTGCTGTAGGTAAGCTTTTTATGTATTTGTTGTGTGTATTTATTGTGCTTTTCATGTTTTCATGTGCGCAGGTTTCTGGCGGTAAGGTCGTATTATTGCGAGGCCGTAATGGGTCGTAACGCGTCTCGTATTTGTTTGTCGTAAGTCCTTAAATTTTGCGAAGTCCACAGTTGCTGGCAAGGAGCGCCTTTGGCTCTCCATGCCAGCAACTGAGGCCCTCGCTGCTTTCGTCCCGCATGCTCACAACTATACAGTGGATATAAAAAGTCTACACACCCCTGTTAAAATGTCAGGTTTCTGTGCTGTCAAAAAATGAGACAAAGATAAATCATTTCAGAACTTTTTCCACCTTTAATGTGACCTATAAACTGTACAACTCAATTGAAAAACAAATTGAAATCTTTTAGGTAGAGGGAAGAAAAAATATAAAAATAAAATAATATGGTTGCATAAGTATGCACACCCTTAAACTAATACTTTGCTGAAGAACCTTTTGATTTTATTACAGCACTCAGTCTTTTTGGGTATGAGTCAGCATGGCACATTTTGACTTGGCAAGATTTGCCCACTCTTCTTTGCAAAAACACTCCAAATCTGTCAGATTGCGAGGGCATCTCCTGTGCACAGCCCTCTTCAGATTACCCCACAGATTTTCAATCGGATTCAGGTCTGGGCTCTGGCTGGGCCATTCCAAAACTTTAATCATCTTCTGGTGAAGCTATTGCTTTGTTGATTTGGATGTATGCTTTGGGTCGTTGTCATGCTGAAAGATGAAGTTACTCTTCATGTTCAGCTTTCTAGCAGAAGCCTGAAGGTTTTGTGCAAAAATTGACTGGTATTTGGAACTGTTCATAATTCCCTCTATCTTAACTAAGGCACCAGTTCCAGCTCAAGAAAAACAGCCCCAAAGCATGATGCTGCCACCACCATGCTTCACTGTGGGTATGGTGTTCTTTTGGTGATGTGCAGTGTTGTTTTTTCGCCAAACATATCTTTTGGAATTATGGCCAAAAAGTTCAACCTTGGTTTCATCAGTCCATAACGCCTTTTCCCACATGCTTTTGGGAGACTTCAGATGTGTTTTTGCAAAATGTAGCCTGGCTTGGGTGTTTTTCTTCGTAAGAAAAGGCTTTCGTCTTGCCACTCTACCCCATAGCCCAGACATATGAAGAATACGGGAGATTGTTGTCACATGTACCACACAGCCAGTACTTGCCAGATATTCCTGCAGCTCCTTTAATGTTGCTGTAGGCCTCTTGGTAGTCTGTTTAAAAAAAGAGAAGATAAAGAGTAATTATCCAGGGTATCTCTTAGAAACAATTATAATAATTGGATATGTCCATATATCAAGTAAGTTATGTAGCTTTTGAGAAAATATCATTGGCAGTGTAAAAATAGATAATAGTAGCAAAAGGAAAGAGGAAAGTACACCTTTAATTCCAATGATATTGATTACCCTTATATAGCGATCCTACATATATGATCTCTAAATCGAATACCTTATGTTAAAATATAATTTTATTAAAGTACACAATATAATTTCTAAAAACACGGTAATCCGGCCATCTACAGAATTAAGTTAGATCTATGCAGAACCAATATATTCCAATAATTTATTGAATCACTCTAACTGTATATCCGAAGAGTGAACCCATTGATATCATAAATATAATCAAAAGCAAATAAATACAGATTGAATCAACAATGGGCTGGTCAATACCAGTCTATATTGTGCAATTAGAGATGTGTATTCAATATCTGGGTAGCATACATATAGATAACTATACAGTCATTATTTGCTCAGCAAGTGCCACCTTCATTCTGTAGTGGGGAGTGTATAGGCAGGCAGGGGAGACTAAAGTCGTACCTCTGTGGCCCTCTCTGTGCATACACTAGCAGATTTAATATATGGAGGCCCGCTAGTTACCTCCCTAACTACCTATACAAACTAGGTCTATGCTTATCTATTCTGGGACTATGCCCACCACCCTCTTGGTAGTCTCCCAGACCAGTTTTGTTCTCGTCTTTTCATCAGTTTTGGAGGGAGCTCCAGTTCTTGATAATGTCACTGTTGTGCCATATTTTTTCCACTTGATTATGACTTCACTGTGTTCCATGGTATATCTAATGCCTTGGAAATTATTTTGTACCCTTCTCCTGACTGATACCTTTTAACAATGATGCTTTGGAAGCTCTCTGTGGACCATGGCTTTTGCTGTGGAATGCAACTAAGAAAATTTCTGGAAAGACCAACTAGAGCAGCTGAACTTTATTTGGGGTTAATCAGAGGCACTTTAAATGATGGCAGGTGTATGCTGACTCCTATTTAACACGATTTGGAATGTGATTGCCTAATTCTGAACACCGCTACAACCCCAGTTATAAGAGGGTGTGCAGACTTATGCAACCACATTATTTTTCTTTTTCTTTTTTTTCTTCCCTCCACCTAAAAGATTTCAGTTTGTTTTTCAATTGAATTGTACAGTTTATAGGTCACATTAAAGGTGGAAAAAGTTCTGAAATGATTTATCTTTGTCTCGTTTTTTTAAAGCACAGAAACCTGACATTTTAACAGGGATGTGTAGACTTTTTATATCCACTGTATATGTGATGACTAAATCTTAGATTTTTTTCTAGTAGGCTCTTGTATAACCTGGACCAGATAATGATCCCTGAGTGTACTCAAGAACATTTCAGGGTAATTAAAATATCCCATTATTAGAACTTGCCCATGCTTAGCTGGAATTTCCAATCTGTAACAATAATTGTATTTCCTCACTTTCAGCTATATTCTCTATCAGATAACAAAATTATTAATTAATCCTTGTAATGCAAATTAAAGGAGAACTGTGGTAAAATATTTTTCTATGTTGCTTCTTGAAAACACAGTGAGATGAGGTGCAATTTTTTTTTGTAAAAAATAAATAAACACAGCATTTTTCACTTTTATATGTAATATTTTTTACTGCAGCCATATTTACTGAAACTGCTTCTTGCATCTTCTGTCTGCATGCTTAATTACCCTGAATGCATACATTATGGGGTATTAAGAGGTAACAGGCTTAATTAGTCTTAATAAACTATATTTAAACAAGTTTTTGTTTTCTTAGACATAGATACATTTTATTTGGAGATTACTCTGCACCACTATTTCTCAAACTGTGGTCCATAGAGTCCTCCATTTTGTATGACCAGACAGAATTCCCCAAAAAGGTTTTTCTCTATAACCACATATAATAAGTCCTTAAGAAGGTCCAAAGTAAATTTATGATATTATAGGGATATGTTGCCCCTTGACTACATTGGAGTATTGGACAATAAATAAGGTAAGTGCCATTGTAAGCCATTTTTAACTTTTTGGGTTCTGTCATCAGTTCTGAAGCCTGAAAGGACTTCAGTGGCTGAATTAGTTTTGAAGGGCCCGTAGGCCACCTCAGGCTTGCCTGGGGTTGGAGGGAGGGACCACCTGACCTGGCAGGCCCGGGTATGGGGTCAGGAGGTGGCTAGCTGGGGGAGGTGGAGCCATGGTAGGCGTTTAGCGCGAATTTCCACCAGATGGCCCCCAGCTAGCCATGGGAACAGATGCCCCAGCCCCCTGTTCCTCTTTTCTTCTCCTCTCCCCTCTTTCTCTTCTCCTTTCCCCTCTTTCTCCTCTTCTCTCCCCTTTTTCTTCTCCCCCCTTTTTCTTCTCTCCCCTTTTTCTTCTCTCCCCTCGTTCTCCTCCCCCCCCTCTTCCACCTCTCCCCTTCTTCCTTTTCTCCCCCCCCCCTGTTTCGTGCTGCGCTGTCCAGCGATCATGTGGGGCAGCCTGAGGCTGCTGTGTGGAGGAGGAAGGAGATCGGTAGGTGGCTGCAGCGGGACCCTGTGGTCACAGTTGGGGTCGGAGGCTGCAGCGCGCCGCAGGAGTAGGTGAGAGGGATCCCCTGCGGTCTTCCTTGCTCGGGCGTGACGTCATCGGACGGCGCCATGAGCCAGGAGGATCTTGGGATTTGTAGTTCTCTCCCACTACAGTGCCAGGGGAGCAATGGCAGCCTGCAGGGAGAGCATACAGCACTCAGACAGACAGACAGTCAGTGAGGGGAGTTTGGGGCACTGTACAAGTCACAGGCTTATATACTTATTGGTACATCAGTATATGGCAGGTGTATATACTTATGCATGAGGAGAGGGCTATGAGTAGTATTAGATAGGGGTACCAGCCTCAGCCAGTTAGTTAGTATGGGCCCCCTAAGCTCCTCCTTTAGCTTTGCTGTATCAGGAATCATAGTTTATGTAGGTGCGTGGGTGGGATTCATAGCTTGGGTATATTCCAACGCTAGCTTTGCTCAATGCTGTTCGATACAGCGGGCATATGCTTAGGGGAAGCCATGTTTTCTTTCCTTCCTTTTTTCCTTTCCTTTTCTTTTCCCGGTTCTTCCTTCCAACCCGGCCCCCCCCCCCCCCCTTATTTCCCGTACATGCCGTAACTGCGGCGGGCAGGGATCCTGGCCGGCAGTAGGGTGGAGGCAACAGGAGGCGAGATGGTATCCCCCTGCATCCTCTGGGCTCTGGAGAGCAGCGGAGCACCATTGGGTAGCGCTGTGGGCTCAGGGGATAGTGGGACAGGCAGTCTCCTTCACACGGGCACGTCACGCAGCGCTGGCTGCCTGAAGGGTGACTCTACAGCACTGACACTGCATCCCTTAGCAGTCCCCCAGGGGTTCCATAGTACAACGCTTCACCATAGCCTGGCGCGGCGAGCCTGGGGGATAATGGGATAGGTAGTTTCTATCAGCAGGCATGCCCCACAGCGTAAGACATCGCTGGATGTCTACAGGGCATTAAAGCAGGCGCGGCAGTGGGCGCACCAGCCGGAGGAGCTGCAGCAAGGGGGAAGCAGAAGTCCACCTGCGGTTCCCTGAGGCTTGGAGCACAGGGAACTATGGGGCTTGTAGCCCGCTCCTGTGCAGCGGGCTAGGCAGTGACAGATGGGCACTGGTAGCTTACAGGGAGAGGTGGCAGCTCACCCCAGACGGCCAGTGAGGGGGTTAGGGCCATGGCAGCCCTCTCACAGGCACAGTACTTCGTATGGGCCCTTGGATTGCCGACCCTTGGACCCCTGGGCTCATGATCATGGCGCTACGTCGTCAGACAACGCCGTTAGCCTGGGGGATAATGGGATACGCAGTCTTTCACAGCAGGCATGCCTGATAGCGTCAGGAGTGCGCAGGCTGCCTGCAGGCAGACTTAACGGCGGCAAAACTGGCAGTGACAGTTAACACCCTTGCAGCTCACTGACCAGCAACCTCTTAGACCCTCCTTCCCCTCATTCCTTGGTGGCACAAGCTCCTGGTCTTTAAGGCCACAAGGATATCAGGCTGTTTGAAAATTGGAGTTTTATAACAATATGTATGAGGTTGCCCCTCTAATCCTCCAGTTATAGGGTATCTTAAGCGAAATTAGATGGTAGCATGAGTACATAGGGTGATATTGTAATTCTAGATAGTGGGGGCATTTATGGGCGTTGGTTAACAAGCATAGTGGATGTGGCAGGGTAGTCCAGTTCTAGAGCTTTTGATAAGTTTACGGTTAAGCCTGGTAGGCGGTATGTTTCCAATATGGGGAGGTAATACTTTTCCTTAATTGGGTGGGTTTTGGGGCCTTTTATCTTGCCTCCCCATGTCCAGGTGGCTGTAAGCCTATATGTGGTTACGTTAGGTCAGCAGATGCTGCTGTGGGGTTTTGGTAAGGGTAGATGGTCCCTAATTAGTTGTCAGGCCTTTTATCTAGCCTCCTCACGTCCAAGCTGTTGTATAGTAGGCGGCAGTGGCTGTTACAATTAATTGATTACAGGCAGTTACAGATTTCTTATGCGTATGCCGACATGAAATTACGTTAGGTCGGTGGTACCACTTTGGGCGATCCGGCCATTAGGGACAGGTTGTCTAGAATTAGGAATGTAGACAAGCTGGTTCTATCATGGGGTAGAGATTATGGTATTATACATGATGGTAGTATAATAACATGCATTTGGTCAAGTCTGCGGCTTTCGACATGAGCAGGTAGTATACATCCTTTTAAGCATGCGGCATCCTGTGTCCTAAACTCCTAATTGGTCACGGTTTAGAGCTAGGGTATTAAGTTGGGTTTGTGTTATGGGTCTGTGACGCAAGACCGTAGACCAGTCTGGCGCCGTTGGATTGGCGGCCGGGTGCGTATTCATTTAATCTTTTCTGTAGTACAGGTTGTAGTCGGGCCACCGGTGGGATAGTTGTAAGTCTGGCAGGCTACGTTTTCAGTCTTCATTCCTTTTTGTTTTGTTCGCTTCTAAGGAAATTAGGAGTCTGCCTGTCTTTCAGCGTTGTGCGGGTCCGGGGCGCCTTTACCATATCGCTGTACCTGGGTACTAATGGTGGTCCGGGGGTGTATACTGTATTTGGGTTATTATAAGTGTATCTGGTGTATCTATTCTTTCTTCGGTCCAGGTCAGCGCCGGGTGGTAGCGTGCTTTACAGATTATCAACATTACCACTCTTGTAGAGTGGCTTAGCTTATGGGGCCATAAGCCAATTTGTGCAGGTCAGGTTGACAGGGCATAGGCGCTATAGGCTACCAATGTGATTTGGAGATGAGCGCTTCATATTTATGTAATTGTCTTCTCGGGGTCTCTGCTCAGGTAGGTTTTACCCTTGTATGGCATGGGAATAGACTGTTTTTTAGGATGGGAAGTCTCTGTACCGCTTGTGGCAGACTTTCAAAATACAGTCGTGGTTCAGCTTGGTTTGGTCCACTTTTGCCCTGCTGAGGAGGGTCTAGCTTGGGGGGTATATTACCTGGTGTTCTTTGGTTTTTCGTCTGGGTACGTCGGATAATCCTCAGTGGTCGAAGTAGCAATAGGTGGTATCGGTGGTGGTCTAGGTGCTTATTCTCTTCACCCTCAGGGGTGCGTCTGAGTTAATGCATCCAAGTTAATGGTGGTATTAGGAGGTATCACTCCGTTCATCCCCAGATCGGTCAGGGTGGTATCATAAGCTATGGTGTCTGGTGTGGTAGGTACGTGGTTTCATAGATCCTTTTAGAGATAGACACGGCTCGTCGGCTTTGGATAAAGGGCAGTAAATGGTGGGTTCAGAGAATAGGGATGGGCAGGCTAGTTAATCCCAGTATGTAGTATCCGATTTGGGACTGAGTTGTCGGAAACCCTGGGTGCAGTAGCGATAGGGGAGCAGTTATTGGTGGAAGGCACATGGAGGGCTGACTGGTCCTTCTTAGGGGCGCGCCTCATGCTGCTGGTCGGAGGATGGACAGTTGTTCAGTTGGGTAAGCGTGTAGTGAACTGGAAGGGTTGGGGGTTTTCGGTAACCCAAGGCTCAGAGGAGGTGTCCCCTGGAAGTGGGGGGTCAAGTAGCAGAGTGGCTTAGCGGAAGCAAGCCGGGTTAATGGATCCTGACAAGGGAGTGGATGGAGAGAGCAAGTGGTAAAGGGGGACAGGAGGTATGGCAAAGGGACTGGTAGCTTTTTCCCAAGGGCCGGAGATACCACTGTTCTGGAAGGAGGTCTGTGATAAGCGAGCAGCCTTGCGGTCTGTGCAGCCATCTCTCCTTCCCGCTGGGTGCCGGTAGCGAGAGGTTGGTTGGTATACAGGCAAGGTTGGGCGACCTCAGGTGCCGGGTCTGGGGATCCAAAGGGTGATCATATGACCATATGGCTGGATACTGCGGTTCTGGAAAGAGGTATGTGACAAGTCTAAATCCTTGCGGTTCTGTGCAGCCATCTCTTTCCATTGGTCGGATGGTAGCAAGAGTTTGGTTGGTAAACAGACAAGGTATGACGACCTCAGGTGACTGGTCTGGCGATCCAGGGTGATCATGTGACCATTTGGCAGCGACGGCCAAGTTGAGCAGGCGGGGAAAGGAGGTAGTTACAGTGTGTTGGGCACGCTGATTGCTCCCCCTTCCTGGATTACGGCTCTCTTGGTTCAGCCAATCGCGAGGTGGGTTTGCACCTTCCCTTGATGAAATGGGACTGGTTCTCTATGAGTGATTCTACAACGTTGGAGATTGCCAGCAGCATTTGGGCATATTCCGCATGGAACGTGCTGCCCACTTGCTTGGTGCAGAAGCAACCACCGTAAAAGCCCTACGGGTTTGTTTGTTTTTGGAGAATGTGGTCTTGAGAATTGGAAGGTAGCGTGTGGTAATAGCATGGGCTATTAGTAAATCAGACCATGTGGGCAAGTGGCCTTGGTTGTCGGTATTAGGCGTGGCCCCGGTGCAGATGGATCATGAGCAGATATGGAGCATGGAGTACTGTTTTTAGGAGGGTATGTGGATGGCCATGGTGTTTTTTTGGTGGGGGGGAGTCGAATCCGCAAAAGGTATTATGCGGGCTTCTCCGTGGCGGGTGGTGAGGGGAGTCGCCGGGACAGTGGTAAAATGGGGGAGATCCTACCCTACGGTGGTACGGATGTTCCAACACGGTAGGCCCTGGATGAGGCCTCAGGGCGTAGGGTGTACTGTCTCTGTCCAGGCTCCTCCCCTCGGGGTTATGTTTATTTATTTATCGTTATGGTTATTACGTCATGTTGTGTTTACAAATAAACGCTGTGGCCAGTTATCTCCCAAGAAATGGTCTGTGTCTAATTTTATATTCAATGGGTGATGGGGTATAAATTCTTATATGCACATACCAACTGGGCCTTGCTTAGGTCATGAAGGGCCCGTAGGCCACCTCAGGCTTGCCTGGGGTTGGAGGGAGGGACCACCTGACCTGGCAGGCCCGGGTATGTGGTCAGGAGGTGGCTAGCTGGGGGAGGTGGAGCCATGGTAGGCGTTTGGCGCGAATTTCCACCAGATGGCCCCCAGCTAGCCATGGGAACAGATGCCCACCCACCCATCCCTAAAGTATCGTTGTTAATGTGATGTATATGTGGTATTGTAAAAAAAGAAAAACAAATAACACACAAAGTATTAAATGTTGCCATGTTTTTATTCAACACACCATGTAAACATTCCCAATGCAGGTGGAAAAAGTATGTGAACCCCTGTAAAAGGAGCCCGTCATCATTACGTCAGTAAAATTTGGAGGTGACATGTTAATCAACTAGATATTTGTCATAGTTCATGTGTGTGGCCTGATATCACGAGAGTGCCCCGAACATGTCTTTACGCCCTTTGCGAGTCCTCCTTGGAACCTGTAACTTGTGGAATGACTTTTGCCATTTGTGGCCTTGGAGGGGTGGTTAGCGAAGGGGAATCTGAGCAATTGAATATCGATTTGCGATTTTAGCTATCAGAACTCTTCCGGCCGTGAAAGCTCAAAGGCTTGGACGGCCTTTAACTTGCAGTTTTAACCATTGCAACGAACCTGAGGTTGGAGCCTGTACCCCGATCGGAGCCAACAAAAAGACACCAATTGAATAGCAAAATAAGTTACAGCCTCCATTATTGAAGCCCAGATCTCTTGATGCCTCAATTGAATGAGGCTCATCGTTTTTAATGTGGAGTTATTTAAATGTATTACCATGCCTCCAATTATAAATTGTTAAACCATTTGTGTAGTAGTGCAAACTGTTTGGCCTAGATTGACTAAGCATTGCAGGAGCTAAAGGCTGCAATTTCTGTTTCCAATGGGCAAAATAGGCACAGCAGTCCTTCATGATCCTGTGCTTGTGAAGCTACTCCATTGAGAGCTGTTTTGTGTAATAGTGGCCAAATTCCCTTTGATTCACTGGAAATGATAAAATTGTTCATGACTATTTACCATGGGAAAGTTGCAGCTTAAAGGACCACTGAAGTGTAAGATTTATAATATGTTTTTTGGACAAACATATTATAAATGGTATGTGATGGCCTGGTTCAGAAATTATTTAAAATGACTTCACTACAGAAATGTGTACTCTTATTGAAAGTGGTGCTGGTTTCACTGCTGGGCAAAATGTTTTAGACAGTTAAAAAAAACTAGCAAACAACTTGTTTTATGCAATACTATGCACATAGGCCCATTCAGGATCACCACCTTGTTGTGGTGAAGAGGCTTGTGTACTTCAATGAAGTTGTGAGCTATACCATGTAGGGTCAACGAAAATGGCAAGGTCATAGCAGAAAGGTCAGACAAATCATAGTCCACTGGAGAAGGAACTGGCAACCCACTCCAGTATCTGTGCCAAGATAACCTTATGGATAAGCACAACTGGAGACATAATAATAGATGTGTCTGGTGTGCTGTGGTCCATATGGAGAGTCAGATACGACTGAACACACAAATAACCACATAGAAGAGAAGCAGAGCTTGGACACATAGGGCCTCATTCAATAGCAATTTGGCCAATTGAATAGGGCCCTAAATAAGCACATAACATATATTTTTAAAGAAGTTTTTTAGTTAGTAAGCATCTATCCAAAAGCAAGGTTTTCACTAACTAAAAACTTCTTTAAAAAATATATGTTATGTGCTTATTTAGGGCCCTATTCAATTGGCCAAATTGCAATTGAATGAGGGCCATATAGTTTATTGTTGTATGTGAAAGTATTGCTGTGAACTTGCTGGTTTACTACAATACTAATCAGATAGCAACTGGACAGTGTTATTATACGTGTGAGAAAAAGAGATAAAAAAGCCACAGGATCTGACACAAAAGTACTAAAATTCAAATTTACTGCAAATATAAAGTGCACATGAGTATAACCTGCATACTGTCTAAATAACGCAAACATTGAAAGACAGCCTCAATTTTTACTAAGCAGTCTCACTTGTTACCATTCAATCTGATTAATTTGCAGTTGCTTTCACTTATTAGAATTCAGTTGCACTCATAAGTCTCATTCATTAATTACCATGCATTTTCACACATTAGAAGATGTTCTCACTGAAAAGTGAATCACACTGAGTAGTTAATTTCACTCATTAGCAATTGGTCTCACTTTTCTAGATTGTGAGCTTTTTGGAGAAGGGCCCTACACTCTATTGCACCAAACTATTTGTTGCACAAAGATGGAGGTGCTCTATTTAGTCAGCAAAAACAAAACCTGGAGCGGACTCTAGACAAGACCATGACCTTCTTTTTGCAAAGTTCAGAATTAAACTGAGGAAAAGAGGGAAAATCATCAGACCAACCAGATAGGAAACAACTAACATCCCCTGTGAATATGCAGTGTGAGTAAAGAAAAAATGTAAGGGATTGGACATGGTAGATAGAATGCCTGAATAACTTTGGACAGACAATTGAGAAATTGTGCGGAAAGCATCAACAAAGAATATCCCCAAAAGAAAGAAAACTAAGAAGGCAAACAGGATGGCTGATGAGGCTTTGAAAGTAGCCTACGGTGCTCAGGATAGCAAAAGGTAGTGGAGATAGAAAAATATTTGTCCAACTGAACGCAGTAGTCCAGAGGATAGCAAGAAGAGACAAGAAGACATTCTATAATAAGCGATGTAAAAAGTAGAAGAAGCTAAATAATGGGAAAGTCAATAGCTCTCTTCAAGAGAATTGGGGATCTCAAAGGAACCTTGCATGCTGAAATGGATGTTTTAATTTACTCTCCAAGATGTCTTGCTCCAGCTCATTGCAAAAATTACTGAGGTTATTAATGCTGTTAAGCTCCTTCCTATAAAGATCATCTGTGTATTCCTGCCACCTCTTCTTTATAGCAAGTCTGGGCAAGCTATTAAAAAACAAAGATATTAAATCATTAACAACGGTTCACATTGTTAGAACTATGGTATTCCCAGTAGTAATACTATGGCAATTCTGCTACTGAGCACCGTACAATTGATGCCTTTGAATTGTGGTGATAGAGAAAACTGCTTAGAGTCAATCATTACTACAGGAAATCAAGCCAAACTGTTCACTGGAAGGTATAATTATGGGGCTAAACTTCAAATATTTTATCCATATCATGAGAAGACAGAATTCCCTAGAGAAGACTCTGATGCTGGGAAAGATTGAAGATACACAAAGAAGGGGCTGCAGAGGTGAAGATGGATATATGAGGTAATTGAAGCAATGATCATGAGCTTGATGTAGCTCAGAGGAATAGTGGCTGACAGATATGCCTGGTGCTGCGGTCCATAGGGTTGCAAACTAAACAACATCTGTTGCCCTATTAAACTATTTTGCATTTCTACTTAGCTTAGAATTTCTTTATACCTTTGAAAGTTGCTAGTTGTACACGTAGTTTATGCTACATTGCACAGTGCTACAGAAAATGCTGGCACTATATAAGTAAAGAGCAATAATAATTACAAGCCAATTTCACTAATAAAAAGACAATCTTACTAATTAGAAGGCAGTCACACTAATTAGAAGGCAGTGTCTTGCACTCATGAGAAGGCATTCTCACTCATTGCAAGTTGGTTTCAGTCATTAAAAGTCAGTCTTGCTCAGTCATTCCAAACAGGAGGCTCACTCATTAGAAGTCCCTCTAACTCATTAGCAATCTGTCTTAGAAGTAGACAACTCACAAAATATATTTCTTCTTTTAAAAAAATGCTATATTTTCAGTATAAACCTCAAACCTCACTCTGGCTGATATACAAATATGCTTATCTTAACATCCTGTGTATAATCTGCAAATATGTGCATTTACATCCAGTTTACATGCCACATCACAGATACTCCAATAAGACACTCTTTCTGCTCTATGAGTCAGATCTTGATGTGTTGTTTATTTACCCTGACTACACATTGATCTGGTAAATGCCAAGGCAAGATCATAAGGGAACCACCAACGTTGGGGCACCAGCAGTTCCTGAAATATTATAATTTTTGTTTATGTGTTGTTATGAAAATCTACAAACCTTGCACTAATATAAAGACACAACTAGTCACATATACAAAGAGTATGGTGTGTGGACTATTTTTGTTGTGCATTGAATACAAAGTGTATTCTTTAGTCAGTAATACTAGCAGTATCTGGAAACAGACTGTTGTCAGTATCTGGGAACAAACTCTGACCATTGTTGGTAAATTTGTAGAGAGTTTCAGGAAATCGACATCCGGAAGTCGCGATGGACAGCAGCAGGAGCAGCACAATGAAAGTAAGTGAGGGGAGGGGGGGTAATTGGAGAGTGGGAAAGGGAGGATGAGAGGGGGGAGGCGGAGGAGGGGAGGGAGGAGGATGAAAATGGGCGAGGGAAACAGACACGGGGGAGGGGGTAAAAGAGACACAGGGGAGGGGGAAAGAGACAGGGGAGAGGGGAAAAGAGACGCAGGGGAGGGGGAAAGTGACACAGGGGAGTGGGAAGAGACACAGGAGAGGAGCAGGGCAAACAGACACAGAGTGAATAGAGGTGGGAAAAGACACAGGGGAGGGTGGGGGAAACAGACACGAAGGGGGAGTAAAAGAGACACAGGGGAGGGGGGGAAGAGACGCAGGGGAGGGGGGGAAAGTGACACAGGGGAGTGGGAAGAGACACAGGAGAGGAGCAGGGCAAACTGACACAGAGGGAATAGAGGGGGGGAAAGACACAGGGGAGGGTGAGGGGAGAGAGAGGGGGGAAGAGACACAGGAAAGGGAGAGCAGGTCAAACAGAGACAGAGGGAGTAGAGGGGAGGAAAGACAGGGGAGAGGGGGGGACAGACACAGGGGTGAGAAAGGGGAACAGACACAGGGGAGGGAGAGGGGGGCAGACACAGGGGAGGGGGAGGGCAAAAAGAGACATGGGAGGTAGAGGAAGGGGGAAAGGAGACACAAGGGAGGAAGTAGACAGGGGGAGAGGCTCACGGTGAGCGACGAAGGTGCTCACATTAGGTGGCAAACAGCTTTGCCAGCATTACATTTTTTTTTGATGAGCAAATCGCTAGTCACATACCGTATATACTCGAGTATAAGCCGACCCGAGTATAAGCAGAGGCACCTAATTTTACCACAAAAAAAATGGGAAAAACGTATTGACTTGAGTATAAGCAGAGGGTGGAAAAGAGGGTCCTCATCATCCTCCTCCTTCCTCCCTTATCATCCTTCCCCCCTGATCATACTCCTCCTCCCCCCCTTATCATCCTCTTCCTTCCCCCTTATCATCCTCCTCCTCCCCCCCTTATCATCATCCTCCTACTTCTCCTTCCCCCCTTATCATCATCTTCTTTCCCCCATAACCTCCTTCTCACTGCACCCTCTCCAATCCCTATCCCCCTCTCTCTTTACTTGTTACCATGCTCTGATGAGCTGATGATGATCCTGACGCCGCAGCACGTCTTTCGTACCGGCATATGCTAATGACGTGATGCGCATGTGACGTCACGTCATTAGCATATACCGGTACGGAAGACGTGCTGTGGCGTCAGGATCAACATCAGCTTATCGGAGCATAGTAACAAGTAAGGAGAGAGGGGGATCGGGATTGGAGAGCGTGCAGTGAGGAGGAGGTTATGGGGGAAAGAGGGTGATAAGGAGGGAAAGATGAGGATTTTTTGCCGCACCTAAAACAGGAGAACAGGTAAATGGGACCCTGACTCGAGTATAAGTCGAGGGGGGCTTTTTCAGCATAAAATAATGTGCTGAAAAAGTCGGCTTATACTCGAGTATATACGGTATATAGAATTGTGAGCATGCGGGTTGTTGCTCTCGAAGCTAGGGCCGCAGTTGCTGGCATGGAGCGCCAAAAGCATCGTGACAATCGCCGCCATTTTACAACACTAACTTGCAACTAATAACATTACGTTTCTAAAATGTCTTTCCGCGACTAAACAAACTTTTTGGCCTCGCTATTTAAACTGCACACTTGGCACATTGCTGAAACTTTCTCCTCAGGTCAGCAACAGTCCAACTGTACATTGTATGCTGCAGAAAATCAAAAGAGGCTCAAAGTGCTTAATAAGATTGGTAGGAGGGTTTACCGGCTTTATCACATTGGGGGGGTCTTTATGTTGGCGACTACAGAGACATAGAAGCAGACTGTAATCGTAATTAGCACTTCCAAGCAAAAAAAATATATGTGTGAGCTGCTCATTTACATATAAATTAATTATAAATATACATTAATTTAGTAATTAGTAATGGAAAAAATTAATGTAGAATTTCCACTGCACTAAAAAAAAAAAAATGTAAACTTCACTTATATTTCTAGATTACTGCTCATTGGCGATAGAACTCTCAAAGCACTTACATATTTACATCACTTTATTATGCTCTGAGATTTGAAATATTTAACATGGTACTTATATATCTGTCTTTGCGATGAGCGCCGAGGATGATCGTTTCAAAGAATGAAACTTGAAGTACACGAGGGGAGAGGCTCTTGAAGTCATGAAAGCGCTTAGCGCTGGGCTCACATTGAGCACTGAAGGTGCTCAGAGGAGCTAAAGTACACAAGGGAAGAGACTGCCGAAGGCACTCAGCGCAAGCCTCGTAATGAGCACCAAAGGTACTCAGAAGAGCAAAAGTATTACATTCTGTGGCAGACAACATTGCCATGGCTTCAAATTTTATTGCTGTCATTTTTTGACGGGCAAGTCGCTAGTTTAAAATTATATATAGTACTGTAAAAAAAAATGATATGGAGGATGCAATTTGTAAAGGTAGAAGGAAAGAGTTTTGGAAACAGAGGATATGAGAGAGAGAGAGACAAAAATAGCTCCAGTGGAAGATCACAACAGAAAAGCAGATGTGACCTAACGCCTAGGATTGTCCCTTCCCACTGGGGATGTGTCTGCTCTTTCACCCGCTTCCTTCATCCGTTCAATTCACAAACACACACTATGGATCCGGCCAGTGTAATGCAGTAGCGGAAATGGCCCTCTCTGCCCTCTATGTCCGCAGTGAATTGTTTTTTTTTCAAGTACTAGAATAAGGCGAGCATAATACCTATTGAGGAAGACTACTATAGGCCTAGGCGTTAACAAAATTATATAGTTTTTTTAAATCCAGCTGGCTACTGAGTGGACAGCCATTTGTTGGAGGGAGGGATGCATGTATTTATGTAGGATAACCATAACTTCATTTCTAGCAGTAAAATGTGTTATTTCTGTGTGGCTTTCAAAATACGGTAATATCAATGTGACACAAACATTATAAAGTAGTGTATGAATCTCTGTGTGTGTTTAGTGTTTAAGTAAATGATGTAGCAGTGTCTGTATTATTGTATATCAACATTGGTACATTTCTATGTATAAGAGGGTATCCCTGTGTGTGTAATTGTTAATCACAGATATAGTTGTCAGTGCTGGGAGCGCTTACGAAGTTGGTCACACTTTGTGAGCCGTAGACCACACGGGACTTAGGCTGCAATGAGCGCCGGTGCACGCGGGACTTGGCTGCAATAAGCGCCAAAGGCGCTCATTGTACTGCTTGCCTCACAAAGCAAGGTGAGCAGCACTTAGGCGGCAAGCAGTTAACACACAGCACATGGGGAGAGCCAGGAAGCCTGGGAGTGAGGTTGCAAGCGAATTTGAGCCATATTTGTGGGGGGGAGGTTTGCAATACAAAATCGGCTAAGCGAGGAAACAATGACGGATGAAAAACGTAAAAATTCTGAAAATGTATGAAAACATGACTCTGCAATGACAGGCATGCTGAACTTAGAAAATACACGACGCCAAAGACAGTAACACTTACACCAACAACGGGTGCCAGGCACGCGGGACTTTGAAAATAAAAACAATGCCAGTCAGCGTGTAACACGCAAAGATTCAGCAGACACACAGAGGAGAAAGACACAGGGAAGGGACAGGGGGGAGATGGTGGAAAGAGACACATGGCATTCCCAGGCACAAATCTTGCAGGTTAACGAAACCTGCAATGAGTGGCCCGTACAGTAGGCGGGAGGAAAGGGTCGCAATGAGCTTTCCCTGACCCCGCTGGATCCCAATCGCCTTGTCCGCTCAAACTCTATCCCCATTCCCCGATCATTGACATCCATTGAGACCCCATGGCATCTAAAATATTAACCCCTGCCTGAATGTTAACCACCACCACGGTCCACTAAGGACCTCTGCGGCAGTGGTTAATAGATGCTGTGGGGGTCCTTCTATGACCCCAGTAGCATTGGGGTTAGCTTTATGTGTCATGGGAGTTCGTTAGGTACCATAGTGGTCTCAATGGATTCCCATGGTTAGGTACGTGGGTCATTGGGGAACGGGAATTGGATCTGAGTGAGGAAGAGGGGATCGGAAGTGAGCAGGGTAGGGGATTCATGAATGGAGGGAATCCCCGGGGATTCTCATTGGTGGCAGTGGGTTTGCAGGAAAGTAATATTATTGAGCACAGCCTTACTCATAACCCTGACCCTTGCGACTGTACTTCCACGGTTTGGGTTTACGAGTTGCGGGTGTGCTCAGTAATAAAATTACTGAAAAAAGCTCCTGCAGCCCAAATTATGATTGTCTATAGATTGCATGTCTTGAATTGAATGCGGCTTCTATGCTGGGGCTGTCTAGTTTAAACTTCACTTCATTGAGCACACATGCACTGCTAATAACAAGTTTTGCCACAGCACCTATATCTGTAAAACAATATTGTTTTGAGAGTGACTGTCCATATCTATGCATAAGAAAATCAGCCAGTGCTTGTACTGTCATGTCTCTGTGTGACTCAGTGCGACTGTATTAGTGTGTATGTTTATGAATGTGCTCTGTACGTTTATCTGTATCAGACTGTGTGCAACAGTATATCACTGAATATGCATGAACAATTTCATAAATTGTTAAAATTAAAATGAAAAAACTCAACTAGTTAAAACATTTATATAACTAAATGCAAAAAGAGTCCCTTATTCACAGCAGGAAATGCATCATTGCATATAAAGCCCAGCACAAACCCACAGGCTTTAATTTGAAAGTACATAATCTGTATAGGTTCTGCATGAATGTCATATGATAATTCCTCACAATCATAATACTTGTATCTGTGATGGGAAATGGCAATGTCGAATACTAAAATGTCAGGGGAAATATAAATTCCCCCTTAACACCTACACAGCTGCACGCTAAGATATCAGTCATTTGTCTGCTTTCTTTTTGTAGTTCTTGCGAAGAAGACAAAAGAGACAGACAGGCTGTGTGTGTAATACCTTGATGGCAAATTGCTGACAGGTAAGAATCTAGTCCATTGACTAAATGAATGATAACACATACTAAAGGAATGTCTCACTTCATCTTGCATTTAAAAGCTTATTTTAAAATGTTGCTTTGTTTCATGAAGTTACTAAATGTATTGATTAGCCTATGGTAAACATTGCTCTTTCTATTTCTAGACACAGTGGCAGAGCTTGTGAATGGAGGGCACCAGTGGAAAATAATCCCCTTCTTGCTGCTTCCTTGTGTAAAGTAGGTAAAAAAATATACGTAGGTGTTCAAATCATCCCTAGGGTGACCAGATCACGTTGCTATAAAAATAACTGTCTCTCTACACAGATCTTGCAAGAGACCTCTTTCACTCCAGGTAGCGAAGGCCCCTTCTCTGTTGTACACCCGGTGCTTTACACCTGCTGCACCAACAGTATCTTCCCCACTGTATAGACTCTAAATTGGTATTGGCCAATGTATAACTTCTGATTAGCTGAACTGGCACCATCTAAATCCTAACTGGCTGAATTGGCTCAGTTTTTTTTTTGACTGGTTAAAATGGCTTTATTTGTATACTGTTTCTGTTTGTGGGGAAAATTCGATGTAGCTTTTCTTGGCTTTAGACCACATACATAAAATAAAAAAAAGTATTCTGTAAAGTATATTCAAGGGACATTATATTAGCCAGGAACTATTTTCAGTATAGCCAGGTCGGACCACATTTATTTTATATTCATCCAGTGAACACATAGACGCTTACCCACAGACAGCTGGTTTGACCACAGGCAGCTGTTTGTTATTTGAGAGTTTTGGTACTGAAAGAGAGAAAGAATGGTGCTGCATCTGTTAAAGTTGTATAGTTGATGATAGAAATAAATCTGACAATATTTAAAGCTTCTGACACCCCAACAGGATATTGATTTGATATTTCAGTATTTCTCTACAGTAAATAATTTCTGAAATATGTAGAACTGATTGTGCTGCTCCTCTATGCTAATGTGTGGCTCAAAGTGCTTAATAAGATTGGGCGGAGGGTTTAGCGGCTTGATAACATTGGGGGGTCTTTATTTTGGCGACTACAGAGACATAGAAGCAGTAATTAGCACTTCCAAGCAAAAAATGTATATGTCTGAGCTGCTCATTTACTTATAAATGCAGCATCAACAACATGGAGTTTCCCAGGATTGATTCTCTTTAGAAATGAATAAAACAACATATAACCAGTTTTTCAAACTCTTGAAGAATAACTTGACAAACAAAAACTTGTTTTGGGGGTGAATATCCCTTATTATTATTATCTTTACTAGCCACTTGCCCGTCAAAAATGACGGCAATAAAATTTGAAGCCTGGCAATGGTGTTTGCCACAAATTGCAAGCCTCTCCCCCTCTACTTAACTGGCCTTGCGATGAGCGCCTTTGGCGCTCATTGTGAGCCTCTCCCTCTCTACCTTTTCCCCCCTCTACTTGACGGTAGGCGCTCAATGAGAGCCACTCCCCCCTCTACTTTACTAAGCGCCTTTGAAGCTCATCATGGGCCTCGCAATGAGCGCCAAAGGCGCTCATTGCGAGCCTCTCCCCCATGTGTCTCTTCCCCCCTCTCCACCCCTGTATCTCTTCCCCCCTCCCATGTGTCCCCTTTCCCCTCTCTCCCTCCTGCGTCTCTTCAACCCCTCTCCCCCTCCCTTGTGTCTCTTCCCTCCCTCCCGTTTCTTTTCCCTTCTCTTCCTCCCTGTGTCTCTTGCCCCATTTCCCTTTCCTGTGTCTCTTCCACCCCTCTCCCTACCCTGTCTCTTCCACCCCTCTCCCTTCCCTTGTCTCTTCTAGCCGGCTTTCCCTCCCCTGTCACTTCCACTCCACTTTTCTCATGTCTCTGTCCCTCCTTCCTGTCTGTCTCTCTGTCCCTCCTTCATGTCAATCTTTCTCTCTGTCCCTCCTTCATGTTAATCTTTCTCTGTCCCTCCTTCCTGTCAATCTTTCTCTCTGTCCCTCCTTCCTGTCTCTCTCTCTATCCCTCCCTCCTGTCAATCTTTCTCTCTATCCCTCCCTCCTGTCTGTCTCTCTATCCCTCCCTCCTGTCTGTCTCTCTGTCCCTTCTTCCTGTCAGTCTCTCTCTGTCACTCCTTCCTGTCTGTCTCTCTCTGTCCCTCCTTCCTGTCTGTCTCTCTCTCTCATGTCTCTCTCTCTGTGTGTCTGTGTCCCTACTGTCTCTCTCTGTGTCCCTCCTGCCTCTCTCTGTGTCCCTCCTGTCTCTCTCTCTCTGTCCCTCCTCTCTCTCTCTGTCCCTCCTGTCCCTCTCTCTCTCTGTCCCTCCTGTCTCTCTCTCTCTCTGTCTGTGTCCCTCCTATCTCTCTCTCTCTCTGTCCCTCCTGTCTCTCTCTCTGTCTGTGTCCCTCCTGTCTCTCTCTGTCTGTGTCCCACCTGTCTCTCTCTGTGTCCCTACTGTCTCCCTCTCTCTGTGTCCCTTCTGTCTCTCTCTCTGTCTGTGTCCCTCCTGTCTCTCTCTCTGTCTGTGTCCCTCCTGTCTCTCTCTATCTGTGTCCCTCCTGTCTCTCTCTATCTGTGTCCCTCCTGTCTCTCTCTGTGTCCCTCCTGTCTCTCTCTGTGTCCCTCCTGTCTCTCTCTATCTGTGTCCCTCCTGTCTCTCTCTATCTGTGTCCCTCCTGTCTCTCTCTCTCTGTCCCTCCTGTCTCTCTCTCTCTGTCTGTGTCCCTCCTGTCTCTCTCTGTCTGTGTCCCTCCTGTCTCTCTCTGTCTGTGTCCCTCCTGTCTCTCTATATGTGTCCCTCCATCCGTGTCCCTCCTGTCTCTCTGTGTCCCTCCTGTCTCTCTATCTGTGTCCCTCCTGTCTCTCTATCTGTGTCCCTCCTGTCTCTCTGTCTGTGTCCCTCCTGTCTCTCTCTGTCTGTGTCCCTCCTGTCTCTCTCTGTCGGTGTCCCTCCTGTCTCTCTATCTGTGTCCCTCCTGTCTCTCACCGTTTTGTGTCCCTCCTCTCATTCTCTATCTGTGTCCCTCCTGTCTCTCTCTATCTGTGTCCCTCCTGTCTCTCTCTATCTGTGTCCCTCCTGTCTCTCTCTATCTGCGTCCCTCCTGTCTCTCTCTATCTGCGTCCCTCCTGTCTCTCTTTATCTGCGTCCCTCCTGTCTCTCTATCTGCGTCCCTCCTGTGTCTCTCTCTCTGTCTGTGTCCCTCCTGTCTCTCTCTGTGTCCCTCCTGTCTCGCTCTCTCTGTGTCCCTCCTGTCTCTCTCGGTCTGTGTCCCTCCTGTCTCTCTCGGTCTGTGTCCCTCCTGTCTCTCTATCTGTGTCCCTCCTGTCTCTCTATCTGTGTCCCTCCTGTCTCTCTGTCTGTGTCCCTCCTGTCTCTCTCTGTCTGTGTCCCTCCTGTCTCTCTCTGTCTGTGTCCCTCCTGTCTCTCTATCCGTGTCCCTCTTGTCTCTCTCTATCCGTGTCCCTCTTGTCTCTCTCTGTCTGTGTCCCTCCTGTCTCTCTCTGTCTGTGTCCCTCCTGTCTCTCTATCTGTGTCCCTCCTGTCTCTCTCTGTGTCCCTACTGTCTCCCTCTCTCTGTGTCCCTTCTGTCTCTCTCTCTGTCTGTGTCCCTCCTGTCTCTCTCTGTCTGTGTCCCTCCTGTCTCTCTCTGTCGGTGTCCCTCCTGTCTCTCTATCTGTGTCCCTCCTGTCTCTCACCGTTTTGTGTCCCTCCTATCATTCTCTATCTGTTTCCCTCCTGTCTCTCTCTATCTGTGTCCCTCCTGTCTCTCTCTATCTGTGTCCCTCCTGTCTCTCTCTATCTGCGTCCCTCCTGTCTCTCTCTATCTGCGTCCCTCCTGTCTCTCTATCTGCGTCCCTCCTGTGTCTCTCTCTCTGTCTGTGTCCCTCCTGTCTCTCTCTGTGTCCCTCCTGTCTCGCTCTCTCTGTGTCCCTCCTGTCTCTCTCGGTCTGTGTCCCTCCTGTCTCTCTCTGTCTGTGTCCCTCCTCTCTCTCTCTGTCTGTGTCTCTCTCTATCTGTGTCCCTCCTGTCTCTCTCTGTGTTACTCCTGTCACTCTCTGTGTTACTCCTGTCACTCTCTCTTTGTCTGTGTCCCTCCTGTCTCTCTCTATCTGTGTCCCTCCTGTCTCTATCTGTGCCCATCCTGACTCTCTCTGTGTTACTCCTGTCACTCTCTCTCTCTGTCTGTGTCCCTCCTGTCTCTCTCTATCTGTGTCCCTCCTGTCTCTCTCTATCTGTATCCTTCCTGACTCTCTCTATCTGTTACTCCTGTCACTCTCTCTCTCTCTGTCTGTGTCCCTTCTGACTCTCCCTGTCTGTGTCCCTCCTGACTCTCCCTGTCTGTGTCCCTCCTGTCTCTCTTGTCTCTCTTTCCCTCCAGGCTGTCTCTTTCACCTCAGTCCCCAGCATGTCTGCCGGTCCCTCCCCAGGGAGGAGTTGAGAGCAGCAGGGGGGAGGTGTTGAGAGCAGCAGGGGGGAGGTGTTGAGAGCAGCAGGGGGGAGGTGTTGAGAGCAGCCAGGGGAGGAGTTGAGAGCAGCCGGGGGAGGATTTAAGACCGGCAGGGGAGGAGTTAAGAATGGCAGGGGAGGAGTTAGGAGTGGCAGGGGAGGAGTTAAGAGTGACGGGGGAGGAGTTTAGAGCGGCGAGCAGGCAGGAGGAGTTGTGAGTTGTGCGAGCCCGCAAGCCTGAGCAACGGCTCGAGCGGGCTCGTATGCTCACAACTATATATGTGATTTATATTGTGCCAACATATTCCGTAGCGCTGTACAGGGGTTGAGTACATGGCAAAAAACACCTAAAGAATGGAGGGCCCAGTTTTTGAGCTTATAATCAAATGGGCATAGTGCTTGTTTTCAAGGCACTGACACAAGATTGAAAACTCGAAAACTTACAATCTAAGGGTAGCTTTAAGTGGATATATCTAAGACATATAGGAATTATGCCACTGTGGTCAAATTGTTTCTATGTTCTGTTGAAGAATTACACCTGTAACTAGGCAACATGTTTTTAAAATGTGAGAAACAATACAAACTCTTAATTTGTTCAATTTTTTACATTTTATTTGCAATTATGCTGCTGTGGAATCGGCCATTTTGGTTTCTCTTGATCACCTTCCTGGGATGGGAGAAGTCTTTGAATGCAAATATCTTGAACAATTCCATCTGCACAAAGGGAATATGTTAGTGATGTCAATGGGACTAAAGTGAAGTTCATTCATATGCAAATACACACCCTCATGAGAAACTAGCAAACAGGACAAAGTCATAAGCAAAAATGGAACCCCACACTAAATAATTATTGCATGCACAAGTTAAAAATGATTGTGTTTATTTTTCTTTTTTGCTTTCTAAATACAGTTTGCAAATGTTATTATTAAAAAATTGTATAGAAACAAAAATGACCACATTAGTCCTTTAAACATCCAAATATAAAAAAATTACATTTTATATTTTGAATTACTTAGTCACATGTTATTTACATAGTTACATAGTAATTGAGGTTGAAAAAACTTTTATCCCATCAAGTTCAACCTTTTAAGATCTCCTCTGATCTGCAATATGCGGATTAGTTGTTAATTGATCCAGAGGAAGGCAAACAAAAAAAAAAAACAGTGAAACATTGCCAATTGTCTCAAAAGGGAAAAAAAAAATCCTTCCTGACCCCAGATACTGGCGACAGGAATTTCTCCCTGGATCAATACTCCCTCTCTAATTAACCAGAATAACCCTGAATGCCCTTTTTAATTACAAATGTATCTAATCCCTTTTTAAAGTTATCTATTGAATCTGCTGTCACCACCTCCCTTGGTAGAGAATTCCACAGATTAACCAACGTTACTGTAAAGAACCCTTTTCTTTCTTTAAGGTGGAATCTTTTTAGTTCTAACCGCAAAGGATGTCCTCTTGTCAGTTGAAAACCTCTAGGCACAGAAATCTCTCTTGACTAATTTTTATACTGACCCTGGATGTATTTATATAGGGTAATCATAACCCCTCTTACACACCTTTTATCTAGAGAAAATAAGTTTAATTTGGATAGTCTTTCTTCATAACTTATTGTGTATAGAAATCACATATGCACTCGCCACCAAAGATACTGAGCTTCTGCCAGTATAGTGCCATAATACACCTAGTGGTAGTAATCTCAGTTGATGTAATAGGTGATTGGCTGATGCTATGAGACATGTTTTGAACATTGTGTCAACCAACATGACTGAGAGAAAAATATCTCATAATTCAAGCTTTATTGTGTTCATGCAGGAACATACACATGCATGCATAGTTACTTAAATTAATTATGTCAAAGTTGATGGTTGGATGTTAGATTACTGGCTTCACTTATGACGTTTAACCCCAATATCATCAAGATAAAACATTATATATGCTTAATACATACATTCATTTAATGAAAATATATACATACACTTGTATGATAGTATATATTTAAAACAGCTTGCTCCGCAATTTAATAGCCTTAGGCACAATGTATGTATTTATTACATAGACATGAATATTGCTTGTAACATGTATGTGCTTAGTAGAACATTATATGTCATATATTATAACGATAAAGGTTTTTAGGGAGTTGTGTATATATATATATATATATATATATATATATATATATCCTTTGCATTACTTAAAGCTGTGTAATACAGCAAGCATGTGCTTAAAAGGAGGCATGTATGTATAAGGTACATTGTACTCTCATTTGCATACCCCCATCCTGTCTCCCAGAGTATAGTACTATGACTGTATTTCTGGGAGACATGCTTTTACTGTTGTTTGCTTTTACATAACCCCTACCTATGACATCCTTTAATGCTCCACGTATTGGTCTATGTAACCTTCATCTCTAATTCCTACTGCTCCATAAATAAAATACTGCAGTTGCACCATATAAACACTCCCTATTGGGGATAATTAATGTATGTAATCACTGCTGCTGTGGAGTAACCTTTCCCTGTAAATGTATGTATTCTTTTCCTTCAGCTTTTCCTATCATGCTCTATACTCTTGCTATATACAATCATTTATATTCCATAGAGCTGGTTCCATTTCACTTCCCTTAATTTTGATAGCCTACTATAATGACTTACTGTTTTGCACCAGATTATTTCTCCTGAGTTTATTTAATAATAATTATGCTTTATACATGTCTTCTAGATTTTACTACAACAGAGAATGGGTGGCAAGAGTAAAGGCTTTTGGTTTTGCTAGTGTTGATGCCCGTCTCCTTCTTCGTTGACTTTAGCGACTGAAAAAGTCCTGTGTGCACTGCTCACCAACAAAGCCAGGATGAGCAGCATCTATAAGGATTACCTGAATGCCAAGAAGATCAAAGAGCATTACAATTATACCAAAGAGGACCGTACTGAGAGCTCCTCTCACCAGGCAATCTCTATTGTCATTATTGTAATCTGTTGCATTATCATCCTGGAGAATCTGCTTGTTTTAATTTCTGTATGGCGCAACAAGAAGTTCCACTCGGCTATGTTCTTTTTTATTGGGAATTTGGCGTTCTCAGACCTCCTTGCTGGTTCTGCCTACATGGCAAACATTCTGCTGTCTGGGAAAATGACATTCACACTGACTCCTGTGGAGTGGTTTATACGAGAAGGGACGGCCTTCACAACTCTCTCTGCTTCTGTCTTCAGCTTACTAGCCATAGCCATTGAGCGCCATGTGGCTATCATCAAAGTCAAGGTGTACAGCAGTGACAGGAACTGTAGGATGATACTTCTGATTGGTGCTTGTTGGGTTATCTCAATGGTTATAGGAGGGTTGCCCATCCTTGGTTGGAACTGCATAAATAACCTGGAAGAATGCTCCACAGTTTTTCCTCTGTACTCTAAAAAATATATCCTTTTTATAGTTACCATCTTCACTTTTATACTCCTATCCATTTTAATTTTATATGTCCGGATATATTGCATTGTCAAGTCCAGTCATGCTGAGATAGCTGGCCCTCAGACACTTGCTCTCCTAAAAACTGTGACTATAGTTCTTGGGGTGTTTATTATATGCTGGTTACCAGCTTTTACTGTACTGCTCATGGACGTCTCTTGCAAAGTAAAAGAGTGCCCGATACTTTACAAAGCAGAGTACTTTTTTGCGGTAGCCACAATGAATTCAGCCATGAACCCAATCATCTACACATTGAGGAGCAAGGACATGAGGAAAGAATTTCTGAGGGTACTATGTTGTTGGGGTTATCTTCAAAGAAACAGGACACCTGATCGGTGCATGCTCCCACTGCGTAGCTCCAGCTCTCTGGAGAGGTGCCCACAAAAACATGATGGTCCCATGTCTACAATTCTTACAAAATGCACAACATTTGTGTAAGAATAGAGAAGATGGGCTCCAAGGCAAAAAGACTATCTCCCCAGGACATGAGCAGGTTGCACCAATGTTCTGCAGCAAAGATAATTGTTTTGCATCAAATGTTGACCAAACGGAAGATATAATAAATGGTCATGGAATGTATTCTCCTGAAACTCTACCTGCTTATGCCTTGCAGAGTAAAGAAGGAAACACAAGGAAAGTTCTTAAAATTATTCAGTACTCTCCCTTTGTGTAAGCATCAGAAAAACAATATTGTGCACCAAAATAGCTTTTGCAGTTGTATTGCTTTTTTATGTGAAGTTAGTTAAAAAAATAAGCACTCTTAATCTTTTATACAATAGGCACTTCATACGTTGACAGCAATTATAATTACACAAATATTTGAGCACCCCATTTTTAATTTAAATGGTATATATATATATATATATATATATATATATATATATATATATATATATACTCTCAAATGTTCCAAAAAATATATATTTTTTAATTGTGTGGTGGTCCTTTAATAGAGAAATCACAGTTACTGACACACAGGGTCTTCTTGAAGTGGTATTTTATTTACCCAGTACATAAAGCACTGATAATTTCTCAAGGTTACTAATGGTATCCATTGGTGTTCAGTATACCAGTTAAGTAAAACATTCTCTTGAGCAAGACAACTTGAGTGCCTGCAATTCTAAATGGTGATGTAAGGTATCTGCATGGAAATATATGACAAATACATAGATTCTGTTTGAGCATAACCCTCTCATTAGGTTGTCAATGAAAGGTGTGGACATGAGAGCTACATTAAAAATACAATGTGATATTCCCCCACAAGAGACCTCGCCTACATAATGTTCTTCTGCTATTAATCTATTGTATGTATATACTAGACTAATTATTTATCTTAAAAAGATAAGTTTCTCTTATTTTTAAATAATACAATGCTAAACTGCATTCCAAAACTCACTTAATAGACAACATGTCACCCCCTTCTTATTTAAGCAGTGCTACCCTGATAAAACATATTATAACCCTGCTACAGTACCAAAATCTATACGTATATCAAACCTTTTTAATACAATATTGCACTTAAAGGTTACCCTTCCAAATCTATTGTTTAAGTCCCAGTCCATGTACTTCAGTTTTCAGTTGGTTGGTAATATTATCTTTTTTTTTAATTGTTTGTGTACCTTTTATATATAGAAACATCTCATAACTTTATTAGATTGTAATTAGAATTCCCTTTTCCCAGTGGCTCATCCTCTTCATGTATTGGGTATGTTGCTTAATTCAGTCAACATTTCTGTCTTCCAAAAACACACGTAAACACAAATGTGCTTATGTGTGTCTGTAAAATCACAATTCTCTTTAAGAAGGCCATATTATTTCCAACCTTGATTTTACTTCAGTTCTATGAGTTTTGTAATAAAAACATGATTTTTTTTATGGAAAGAGAAAACAGATCCTGTCCTGCCCCTTTCACTTCCTGTGGAGATTTTCCCATGCTTGCAGGAACTTAGGGCCTCATTCAATTGCGATTTGGCCAATTGAATAGGGCTCTAAATAAGCACATAGCATATTTTTTATAAATACATTTTTAGTTAGTGAACTTCTATCAAAAATCAAGGTCTTTACTAACTAAAAACTTCTGTAAAAAAATATGCTCTGTGCTTATTTAGAGCCCAATTCAATTGGCCAAATCGCAATTGAATGAGGCCCTTAGTCTGCAAGTGACAAGTATAAACAAGCATAAGGAGTCATGCATTAGACCTCCAATCTGGTCCTTACTATAAGGCTTGGTTCAGAACTGACATGCCTTTTACTGACATCCTGTGTGGCTAGTATCTCAATAATAGAGTATTCTCCTTTTTCACTTGAGTTCATAATCTACCACAATTGTTATATCAAGTGTACCATCAGGGGATGCAGTGGGCTGCAGTTTTGTATAGATTGTTTGCTGGTGTCCATTTTAGCATTTTTTGAATGCATCATATAAAAAAACTACAGCACATGCAATACATTTAAACGGACATTTCGGATAGTTGGATTTCACTGGAAATATAATATACCTATGTATCTCTTTACTTTTGTATATTTAAAAACTCTGCTTTTTCTCCCTAAAATGTCACATATACTTCATAACTGGTTTTCCTCTCTGCAGTTTAAATTTTAAGTAAAGGGGTTGCCCTGACTCATAGTAACCAATCAGTGGCAACAAGCTGCAGCATGCTACTATAGAGAGGTCATTGACAGGCTAATTTGAAACACTGTACTTTGTAGTCTGTGTATTTATGAGCTACAGAGGACAGACCTAAACAAGTGCAAACTAAATAATTTTAGGCAGAAAAAAACAGAACTTTTAAGTACGTTTTAATAAAATAAAGTACATAAAAGTAAATAGATACTTACAGCCTTATTAAATTGTGATTCAGCCAATTGAATAGGCCTCTATATAAGCACAGAGCATTTTTTTTTTACAGAAGTTTTTTAGTTAGTGAACTTCTATCCAAAAGGAACGTCTTCACTAACTAAAAACTAACTAACTAACTTAATTAGAGCCCTACTCAATTGGCTGAATCGCAATTTAATAAGGGTGATTGATCCTAGTGAAATCCAGAAACCTTCCATGTCCCCTTAATTAAGATTTTTAATTGTCCAACAATGGCATAAAATATGCCTTATATCTCCTTCATTAAAATGGTGCTCACAATATTGCTTAACATAAACTTTGCATTGTGGGTGAATGTGGAAATATGTGAAAAAGGAAGTTATCTGGAATATATTAACCATAGACTGAAAAAGTAGTGCTCTTTAATGGGTCTTTAGCACCTTACTTTATTGTAGTAAGAATATCCCGGACAGGATTAGTGTAAATTATAGGTACATAAATTGTAATAATGTCAGTAATGGTTCTTTAACCTTATTAACGTATGGGATTTCTGCTTGTGGCAAACCCTTTTTTTACCAACAGAGCGAAAAAGTCAAAGTGGGGCATTTTCAGTCATACTGTAGGAGTACTCTTTGTGAGACATAAGGGGGATTTGTTAATAACCATGTTAAATGACAGGATCCCTGTTATCCTGTCAGAGGTATGTACCATTGACCCTAGCAACCTTTAGTAATCCTGTGAGTCAGACATTGCTATCAGATGGAAGAAGTGTTCCAGATGGAAGTGCTGTATGAATGTTTATATGTTTTGCTTATATGGTGCCTTCTTAATGCATGAAAGGAAATCCAGTTAATATGTCTGATTCTTGCAATAGTCAATACATTCCTTTGTCAGAAAGGGGATAGTTACAGGGGACAATGTATCAGGACAGTAAAGTGTTCATTTATTTATTTTTTCTAATACTTCTAGTTGTGCAGGTTTATTGCACAATTGCATTTGGTTTTAATATACAGTACATTAATTAACATAAGATAATCACAGTAATGGCCCAGCTTTCAAAATTAGTCGTAAAGAACTGTTCAATGTATAGTGATTGAAAAAGTAGATTTTTAATAAGAAAACTTACACTGATAATAGCTCTATGACCTGTAGCTCCTCCAATGTTTTACAAACAGCTTAACTTTGGTGGCAATGAGAAGGCAGTCATAGGGAAGTGGTATTACACTCTGCCATCTGTTTTTGTGAAAGCAAGAGAAATCATTTACCCTAAAATCAAGTTTTTACTGGTTATTTTTAAAGAGCATGAAAAACTGTCTATAAGTTGTTTTATCCATTTTTTTCTAAAATGGATCAGTCCTTGGAAATTCTGAAAAAGAGCAGCTCACAGCCTTGCAATGTAAAAATTTAAATAAATGCAATTTTCTTTTATTTCTTACCAAAGTGGCCAAAAGTGCTGTTTATTGTAAACATACTTGGGTCACGTAAATAGGTTGATTCTGTATTGTTTGTATACTATGGTCAGGAGGGAAAAACACTGTGTTCAGTGCAAGTTTTCTCATAAAAGTTACAACTTTTCTTTTAAACTTGATAATTTAATATGAAATATCAGCCATTACCAGGGCTCTTTATGCTTCTTATACAGAAGGGGTGTCCAAGTTCGGTCCTGGCGGGCCACACACAGGCCTGGATTTGAGGATATCCCTGCTGCACCTAGGTGTGACTATCGCTTCTTCAGTCATGCTGATAGACTCACCTGTGCGCAGAAAGGAAATCCTCAAATCCAGACCTCTGTGCGGGTCACCCCTGTTATACAGTATCACATGAAAAAATATTAAGTGCGTAGGCACAGTTTTATTTAGTATACAATTTCTACTTTGGTACATAGTTAATACAGTGTACCTAATGTTTGGTGAATAATCTGACAATTTCCACATCTGCTTGTAAAACATGCTGGAGAGTGTCCCACGCATTTCTTTCATTCTTATATTTATAAATATATATATATATATATATATATTTATATGATGACATAAACGGTACAGTTTAACAGCCTTATTAAATTGCGATTCGGCAAATTTAAAGGGTTCTATTTAAGCACACAGCATTTTTTTTACATAAGTTTTTAGTTAGTGATCTTCTATCCAAAAGCAAGGTCTTCACTAACTAAAAACGTCTGTAAAAAAATATGCTATGTGCTTAAATAGAGCAATTTAATAAGGCTGCTAATTTCCATGTCTCCCTTCCTTAATGGTACTAATACTTTCCATCATCTTTGAGGTACGTTTCTACCAAACAAATCAACATTTTATTAATCATTTTTTCACCTTTAACAAACACTACATATTTTATATATTATAATAAATTGAACTTGTTTATAATTGTGCAGTTTTGCAAAAAATTTTTTGTTATGACTAATGTATATTCAATTTATGTCTGGAGAAAGTTTATTAAAATTGTCATTTTTAGTAAATATGTGTAATGGTTTTATTTAAAAGCATTGTTACACTAAAATCAAGTTGTTTGTATAGGTTAATCTTACAAAGCATGAAAAACTGGCTATATGTTGTGTTAACTGTTTGTTTTTTTCTAAAACAAATCAGTCCTGGAAAATGCCATGTTGATATATTTATCTGAAAATGTGCAGCTCACATATAATAATTAGCTGCTTTGGTGTGCTTATAACACTCAGCATGCAGGAGCCACAAAACCAATGCTAAATATTTCAGAAATAATTTACTGTAGAGAACAACTGCTAGTACAATGTATAGCCCATTTTTTATGCTATTTAAAATGAAATAAACTTCCTGTTGGGGTGACAGACTCCCTTTAAGAGACAGTTTTTTTGCAATCTATTTTGTGTCTAGACCTGACATCTCTTTATAGCCTCTGTTTTGAGTGTACAGAATATTTAGTAACGATGCCAGAGGAAACTTGTTTTGTGACAGAGGGAAGCATTGTAGCAATGCGGGGCAACAAAAATGGCCCTTATGTGGCTCTCCTGTGTCTGCCTGCCCCTGCTGCAAGGCACCGTATGCCTTCCCGGCCCTCCTGCTCTCTCCTCTGAGTCCTGTGGAGGAGTGAAGAAACCCTCATCCGTGAGCAGTAAAGTAAGGGAAGTGCGAGGGGGATAGGGAGGAGCCATCATCCGGGAGCAGTAAGGGAAGTGTGGGGGCGGGAGTGAAAGAGAAGGGAGGGGAGAAAGATAGAGTGGGACAGAAGGGGGAGTGTGGGAGAGAGAGAACGTGGGGGGTGAGAGGGAGAGAGACAGAAGGTGGTAGTGAGGGGGGAGAGAAAGAAGGTGGGAGTGAGGAGGAGAGAGAGACAGAAGGTGGAAGAGGAGAGAAAGAGCGACAGAAAGTGGGAGTGAGGGGGAGAGAGAGAGACAGAAGGTGGAGTTAGGGGATTGAGACAGAAGGGGGGTGAGAGAAGAAGAGACAGCTGAGAGAGGAAGAGTGATATAAGAAGAGACAACTGAGAGAGAGAGGAAGAGTAATAAAAGAAGAGACAGTTGAGAGTGATAGAAGAAAAGATAGAGAGTGGGAGACCAGAGAGAACAAAAGAGTGATATAAGAGACAGCTGAGAGTGGTAGAGCAAAGAAAGAGAGAGGAGGAGAGTGATAGAAGAAGAGACAGCTAAGAGTGAGAGAGTTGGGAGCAGAGACTCCAGGAAATAAATAGAGACAGTCAGGAGGAGGGACAACGACACCTGGGACATGAGCTGCTACAAAAACATCAAAATACAAGAACTGCATTCCAAAGAAGGATGCAAGTAGGGAGGAAAGGGTTACCACGTGCACGTGGGTAGAGATGTCTGCATGTGCAAGAAATAGTTAATGTGTGTTGTTGTTCAGTCGTTTCCAACTCTCCCTGACTCTATGGACCACAGCACGCCAGGCACATGTATCATTATGTCTCTGGTTGTGCTTGTCTATAAGGTGTTATTGGTAAAGATAGTGGAGTGAGTTGCCAGTTCCTTCTCAAGTCTCGCAAAAGTCACACAAGCCCCATCAACACTTGCAACAGCTATGCAGAAGGGGTCAATATGTGTAATGGGAGTAAATTGTCACAACTGCTAGAGCACTGAGAAGAAAGGGTTAATGTCTAAGTACAGCAAGGAAATGGTTAATATGTTCATAGGAAGAAGCTTCACATCTGTTTGAGAAAGAGACAGAAAGGGAGAGGGAGAGACAGAATGGGAGAGAGGAGGGAGAGAGAGACAGAAGGGGGAGAGAGAGAGGAGGGCTGTATTGACTTTTATTTTTCCAACCTCTTTTGGATTTCTTCCTGCGTTAACCAATTATTTTGCAAAGGTAGTGTAGTCTCATTTTGTTGCAGTGTTCGAACCACTGGTACCTCCCTTGTGTGTAGCAAAGAAAAGAACCTATTTAGCTCATCTGCCTTTTCCTGGTCACTAGTTTTCAGACAGCCTGTTTTACATTGTAATGTTCCTACAGCTTCCTTTCTGGCCTTCTTCCCATTAATATATTTAAAAAATATTTTAGGGTTAGCCTAAACTCTCTTTTGCACCTTATTTTTTATTTTCTATTTTAGCCAGTCTAATAGCTCTTTTGCAAGCATTGTTAGTTTCCTCGTATTCATGTAAAGCAGTCTCTGTCCCCTCTTGTTTTTATAATTTAAATCCCTGTTTTTTATTCCACATCTTGATCTTTAAATCATTATTAAGCCACGTTGGATGTAATATACTCCTTTTACTTTTATTTCCACATGGTATATGGTGATAACGTATGAGTATTTAGTAAGGATTTAAATGTTGTCCATTTATGTTCAGTATGTTTATCTGCCAGTTCTCTGTTCCAGTCTATACGTTGTATTGCTGCCCTTAGACCGTTAAAATCTGCCCTTTAAAATTAAGAGATCTTGTTGATCCTTACAGTTTTTTTTATTTAATCTCAAATGAGACTGTTTTGTAAATACTATTTCCTAAAGATTGCCCTATTTCAACATTTAATACCATATCAATATTATTTGTGATAACAAAATCCAAGATAACCTAATTTCTAATAGGCTCTTGTATAACCTGGGCCAGATATGATCCCTAAGTGTACTCAAGAACCTTCTCCCCCTAGTTGAACTGATGATCTCATTCATCTAGTTTATTTTAGGGTAGTTAAAATCTCAGATTATTAGAACATGCCCATTCTTAGCTGCATTTCCAGTCTGTAACAATAATTGTATTTCCTCACTTTCAGCTATATTTGGGGGTTTATAGCATACTCCTACTAATATACTTTTGGAATTTGCTGCTCCGCTATTTAACTCTACCCACAAAAATTCAACATTACCGCTAGTTGCACCATAAATATCTTCTCTGACTATAGGCATAAATTCAGGCTTAACATACAGACAAATCCCTCCTCCTCTTTTACCATTGCCCCTATCTTTAATAATAGGTTATAACCATCCAGATTAACAGTCCAGTCATGAGATTAATCCCACCAGTAATGCCTGTTAAATCCCATTTCTCATTAACTGCTAATAATTCTAACTCTCTAATTTTTCATGGCAGACTTCTTGCATTAGCAAGCATACACCTTATGTTGTTATGAGTTTGTAGTTGTAGGTGCTTGCCACTGTACTTGTGTTACTTATTAATACCTCCTTATTGACAATAATAACCCACCCACTTCTTCAGCCTATGACTAGGTAACTCATTCCTTACTCCCTCTACACTTTTTACCCTACTACTTATATCTAGTCCCTCCCCACCACTTACTAGTTTAAAAACTCCTCCCGTCTTTCTACCATTCTGTCCCCTAGCACACATGCTCCCTCATCATTAAGGTGCAATTCATTCCTGTTATAGAGGTTGTACCCAAGTGAGAAGTCAGCCCTGTTCTCTACAAACCCAAACCTCTCCTTAGTGCACCACTTTTTTTAGCCATGAATTAACCTCCCTAAGCTCCTTCTGTCTCTCTGGGCTAGCACGTGGCACTGGTAGCATCTCAGAAAATACTAACTTGGAAGTCCTTGCCTTAAGCTTATTCCCTAGTCCGCTAAAATCGTTCTTTAGGATACTCCATCTTCCACTAACTTTATCATTTGTACCAATTAGTGATGTCGCAAACATCAAATTTTGGGTTCGCGAAACAGTGGACGCGAACTTCATCAAATGTTCGCAAACGGGCGAACATCGGCAAACCGCCATAGACTTCAATGGGCAGGCGAATTTCAAAACCCACAGGGACTCTTTCTGGCCACAATAGTGATGGGAAAGTTGTTTCAAGGGGACTAACACCTGGGCTGTGGCATGCCGGAGGGGGATCCATGGCAAAACTCCCACGGAAAATTACATAGTTGATGCAGAGTCTGGTTTTAAGCCATAAGAGGTATAAATCACCTAACATTCCTAAATTGTTTGGAACAACATGCTTTAAAACATCAGGTATGATGTTGTATCGATCAGGTAGTGTAAGGCTTACACCCGCTTCACAGTAACAGACCAATCTCCCCGTTTAATGCACCGCAAACAACCGCAAACAGTCCCTTTGCACAACTGCAAACTCCCCATTTGCACAAGGTTGGATACCAAGCTAGCCATGTACCGTTCCTTGTCCTCACTGATGTAATTGAAGGTCTCTTCCTACACCCAGCCACCAAGGGTCCCCGAAAGGTGACAACAAGCCCCCTGGGACGCCTGCTGTGTTTGGTCTTCCACCTACTCAAAGCCACCTTCCTCCTCTGACTCCTCTTCTTCAGACTCCCAGAGTCTGGGGGCTTCCACTGCCCAGTAGATGCAATAGGCTTCACACACACGCCTTTAGGCAGGCAATTGCTATTCAATTTATTACAGTCAAAAAAATGTTGTTTTATGTCACTGTACACTACGGTTGCACCAGATATGACGTATCACTGTGCACTGGCAAAAGTTGGCAGAGTAGATGCAATAGGCTTCACACACACGCCTGTAGGCAGGCAATTGCTATTCTATTTATTACAGTCAAAAAAGTGTTGTTTTATGTCACTGTACACTACGGTTGCACCAGATATGACGTATCACTGTGCACTGGCAAAAGTTGGCAGAGTAGATGCAATAGGCTTCACACACATGCCTGTAGGCAGGCAACTGATATTCAATCTATTACAGTCAAAAAAGTGTTGTTTTATTTCACTGAGCACAATATAAGCTGTTAGGTGTTAGCCTGTCACACACACACGCTGGCAGGCAGGCATATGCAATTAGATTACACAGAAAAAAATTATAAAATAAAATAAATGATGTTCTAGCCCTAAAATGGGCTTTTTGGGTTGCTGTCCTTCAGATGGAAGGCTCTGGAAGGGAGTGTAGGCTGCTGATTGGCTGGAATGTGTCTGCTGACTGTGAGGTGCAGGGTCAAAGTTTCCTCAATGATAAAGAATAGGGGTCAAACCGAAAAGCGCATATGTTCGCCGTTCGCTGCGAGCGCGAACATGCCAAAATCACTGCGAATAGTCCGTGGGCGAACTGTTCTGGACATCACTAGTACCAATATGTAACAAGACTGCTGTTTTCCAGCCCCTCCCAATAATTTATCTAGTACAGCCACTGAAATATTCGAAACTGCTCTATATGATTAAACTGTCCTGAGTGAAACCTTTTGAATGTATGCATATTTCACTGTTTTAATAGTTATTTTTATATAACACACTAATTTCTCCAGTTGTTTTTCCTCACTGTTGCCTGTAGTTTATTCGTGTCTGTAGGTTCTGAAATCACCAAAAAATAACGCACGCTTCCTGAAAATGTCCATACACTCTATTTCCTACAAGAAACATGCCATCAGTTGCTTAAAGGGACATGGAAATATTTTTTCTTTGTTGCATCAGATAGAAGGTATTTGATAACTTGCCACAGTGTGTTTTCTTTAATTCAAATAAAGGTCACATAGCATAAAAACATATTCACAATTTTAACTACTGTTGGGAGCTTGCCCTCTGTCAGCCAAATAAATCTCCAGACTAAAGTATACTTTAGTGTTTCGAGTTAGTTTCACTTAAGTTTAAACATGTTTTACTTATTATTTTTTTCATATAAAAACAACTTTTGTTTAAAAAAACACACTTTTAAATGGATGAAAAAAAACTGTTGAGTTCCATACCCCATTATAAACGCAATCAAGAGCATGTAAGTATTTAGAGTGAGGTAATTTATTGTTATTTCAGTATCTGGGTGCCTTTTCTCCTCATAATCACTATAATAGTTGTGGACCAAGAACGTTGGTCATGTTTGCCGCTTTGTCATGCTTTGTGAGCCTTGCAAAGCGAGTCATTCAGTTGTGTCTGACTTTCTGTGATCTTGTGAACACCAGCACACCAATCAGATCTAATCATTATGTCTCTGGTTGTGCTAATCCATAAGGTTATCTTGGCAAAAAATACTGGAGTGGTTGTCAGTTCCTTCTCCAGTGGACCACAATTTGCCTGACCTCTATGCAATGACCTGATCTTAGGTGACCCTACATGGTATAGCTCACAGCTTAAAATGAAGTACATAAGCCCCTTCATCATGACAGGCACTCCTTGCCAGCAACTGCGGACCTCGCAAAAAAATACGAGACACGTTACGACCAAATACGACCTCACAAAAATCGTCCGCAACCCACGCACATGAAAACATGAAAAACACAATAAATACACACAACAAATACATAAAAAGCTTACCCACAGGAAGAGGGGGCATCCAGGACCTCAAAAACTGAAGTTACACCTCAATTTAACTCAAAATAAAAGAGTTTAGACACAAAAAAATGGCCGCCGAAAAAAACGAAAACGAGGCTACAGCAGTCTAAAGACGCAAAACACCACCAAACACCTACGGAATTTCCGAAAAAGACATACGAGATTCGAAAACAAGGACGCAACCCGCGCGACCCAAACACATTAGAAACACAATAAATACACACAACAAACATATACATCTTACCCACAGCAAGGTGGTGCACCCAGGACCTCTGCAAGTAAAGTTACACCTCAATTTAAGTACAAATTTCAGAGTTTAAACACCCGAAAATCACCTAAGCGAGAGAAAAAATGGCCACCGAACAAAACGAAAACGAGGCTACAGGACTCTAAACACGCAAAACACCACCATAAACACGCAAAACACCACCAAACAGCTACGGATATTCCTAAAAAGTCGGACGACATTTAAAACGAAGGACGCTAAATTAGCCACAGCCCCATACCACACATTAGCCGCCATTTTAGAACAATAACTTATACAATGCGGAAGTGCACAGCTACGCTAACGGATTTGTCTTGCGCACGCACACTATTACACTCCACACATTCATCGTGCTTACACAGCAGCTCCACAGCACTAATGCTGCAGCAACATCAAAACAGATTGCCAGCTCTTCATCAGAATGCTTCCTGCATATATCACTTCAAAATAGGTAAAGTATATTACTTTATTAATCTATTATTTATTTTATTATTATACACCAAACAGCATTAGCTCACTTACAATTTGATTGCCGTCATTTTTTGACGGGCAATTCGCTAGTCACACATATAGTTGTGAGCAATATGGGTTGTTGCTAACGCTTGCAGGCTCGCACGGCGAGCCTGCAGCAACTGCAGCCCTTTTGAAGCCGAAGGCACTCACCCCTACAACCCTGCAGGAATTAGCCAGTGAGCAACGAAGGCTGGTGGAGATGTGCGCCGTACACTTAAAAAAAAAAAAAAAAGAGGTCAAAAAAATACGAACGTAAAGGCTGAACCGCGCACATACAAAAACAACTAAAACACACACAGAAAAAAATATATTAAAAAAAATCACACACAGCACGGGGGGACAGCCAGGACGTTTGGAAGTGAGGTTGCACGGCAATTTAAAAACTATTTGAAGAGTTTAGCCACTCAAAAATCCACTAAGCAACAAGAAAAATGGTGGCCGAAAAAATAAAATAAACGAGGCTATAGAACCCCTAACCACGCAAAACACAGCCAGGCACATCAGACTGCAAAGCGAGACTTACAAAAAAACAAATGCGAGCCGAACCGCGCACATCCCAAATCAACAAAAACACAAAGAAGCCAGGAGCCTGGGAGTGAGGTTGTACGACAATTTAAACACAATTTGCACAGTTTCGGAAATTGAAAATAGCCTAACCGACAAAAAAAATGGCAGACGAAAAACAAAACAAGGCTACACGGCCCCTAACCACGGAAAACACTGTCAGGCACATAAGACTTTTACCCCGGAACATACGAAGTACAAAATACACTATTAGGAAGTACGCAAAATTCTCCAGACCCGCGTAACACATACACAATCACAGCCATTTTACAACGTTAACTTGCAACTAATAACATTACTATTCTAAAATGGCAATTTACACAACTAAACAAACGCTTTGCCTATTTATACTGCACACTTGACACATTGCTGACACTTACACCTTAGGTCAGCAACAGTCCAAATGTATATTGTATGCTGCAGGAAAATACAATCAGATTGTTAGCTCTTCAGGATATTGATTGCTGGATATATTAATTACAAAAAGGTAAAGTATATTCATTTATTATTTCATTAATTAATTTATTAATTATTATTAAAAAAATATATATTGTCACAAAGTCAGGCGGACCCACGGATACATTACAGAAGGAGGATATGTCAGCACTAGGTTGATCAGGTCCATTAGTCCAGTGCTGACAGAATTAAAGCAATTAGCTGCACCTGAAGTGTCAAGCAGACTATTTAAATCCCCAGGAACTAACAGCCAGCGAATGGAGTCTGGGGGAAAGTAAGAGGACAGATACAGGAAGTGTGGGTGCTGGAATCAGAGAGAGACACAAAACAAGAAAGCTGCTGTTGGAAACATGTCCAATCTGCTGAGGACCTGTGCTGCAGACTGAAGCCACCTTCAAGACCGACTACAATACTGAAAGGTCAGAAACTCCTTTTGTTCTTTATTACCCCCAGGGAAAAGACTGTGGTGCTTCACAAGACTTTATCTTCTAGAGTATACTTGTCACTCATTAAAGCGGTCCCTGGGGGTGGGTACTCGGAGGGAAGGTTGGGCCGGTATCCTGGCCACAAGGTGGCACTATACCACAAAAAAGAGACTGTTTGTATCCTGGCCACAAGGTGGCACTATACCACATATAAGAGACTGTTTGTATCCGATCCACAAGAACCTCCGCTGAAAGTAGCACAACAGGATTCATTTTTTTCTTTGTGAATCATATTTCTCCGGAGCAGAGAAGCTGCCCGGGTGTAGTCAGGGTGTTCCTGAATGTTTAGTAAGAACGTTTATGTAGATTTCTATTTTCATTTTTTTCTTAACGTTAATTACTACTTCTGGACCCTTGTTTATGAGCCCTAAAATAAACAAGTCTCCTGCATCATAAATCTATGTTTTGGGGACCTTTTGTTATAAAAATCTCTGTGGTAAATGGCCATTGTCATGAATCAGCCAGTGGCCATATTGGATTTGGTGTGAACTATGCTGGGGCCATTTTGTGACTGGCAGCGGTGGCCAGTTTGGGCTGGGTGGTCTTCCACATGCTGTTGCCATGGGGAGGAACAAAAGGTTTGGGGCCCACTTGTTATGGATATATGGTTATGTTGTGGTCTAGGGGATAAAGTATTATAAGTTTACCCCTTAGCATATCCCCATCCCTTCCATGTTTAGGCTCATTGTAATGGGTGTCATGTGAGGGAGCTGGTGGGATGTGTTGGTTGTATGTGTGTGAAACATTGGGTGTTATATTTGTAAATATGAATGTATGTTATTATATTAGTATGTCATTATATTGTGGAGGGGAAGCCAGTGAATACAGCCACGCCTCCTTTGTTCCCAAAGACCTGTTAATCCCATTAGCTAGTGTCCAGCAGAGAACTAACAATGGGAAGCTCACAGCTGGAGAGCAGACAGGCAGGCACCCAGAAACAATGGGATGGCCTGAAGGCTTCTCAGCCTTCATAGCGTGGGCACAGGAGAACCAAGGTGCTTTCCCCTGGACATTCAAAGCCCAAATTAATTAGTTGGCCTCGCCTAGTGGGCGGACCTGGGAGGGGACTATTGGTTCACGCACAGTTCCCCTTCATGATTGGCCAGACGTCATTTGGGGCTGGATAACGGTAGCCACTTCCCCCATTCTTGTGTGATGTGGTTAAATATGCTGTTCTAAAATAAAACATGGTTCATAATTTTCATCAAGACTTTGTGTGCAGGTGTATTATTGACCCAAGGGCATATGCTGGCAGAGGAGATCGTTTCTGACTCCCTTCCAGGTTTTCCCAGGCACACTACCAAAAGCTGGGACTTATGCTCTTGCATCCGCAAAGAAGGTCCATTGGTCTGAGTCACCCAAATCTTAGGTCTAAAACCTACAGGAGATAAGAGGACTAGGATCCTCTATACTCCATCATCATTGTAGGTTGTGACAGCCATCCTTGTCACAATATACATTAAAAAAAAGAGCAGGGCTGAGGATCGCAATGAGCACCGAAGGCGCTCAGTGCGCGTCTCACAATGAGCTCCGAGAGTGCTTAAAGGAGCAAAAGTACACAAGGGGAGATGCTCGCAATGAGAGCCAAAGGTGCTCAGACGACCAAAACTACATGAGGGTAGAGGCTCGCAATGAACGCCAAAGGCCCTCATTGCGAGCCACACGATGAGCGCCAAAGGCGCTCAGTGCTAAGGCTCGCAATGAGCGCCAAAGGTACTTAGAGGACCAAAAGACTTACATTGTGTGGCAAACAGCATTACCTGCCTTACAATTTTATGACCATCATTTTTTGACAGGCAATTCGCTAGTTTAATTATAAAGTGAGGCTAAGTTGGTTCTTTATTGTGATTTCAAGGAAATGCCTGCATACTTATGCTTACATAGACATGGAATTTACTGCAATTGATGTGCAGATAAAAAGACTTGGGAACACTGTTTAAATTGAAGTGTTTACTTGTTTAAATCTATTTATTTTTATTTATTGCTAGCAGCTTTATAGCTATTTCATGTCACTAATCACCGGGTCAGTCCACAAGCGATACAAGCAACTTCAGTTTAGCAATCTTAGTCATTTCTTTGTCTACTGGCTGCAATACATAAACAAATATTTATGTAATCTTTTATCAGTGTTCACAAAAAACAGCTCAATTGGATTGGCATAGGATAACATTCAAAGCTTTATTGATACAGAAAAATAAAGTCTGTAGTCTACTACTCATAGGTAAAAGAGTGACGTGGCGGAAAAAGAGCACAATGTGCAGTACCACTTCCTGTTCATAGTCTGAGACTGCTTTTCATTTATTGGATACCTGGTGTTACAGCCTGGAGCTGCATGCAGTTTTTTAAGCTTTTATCAGAGCACCAGCCTTAGTATAGTCTGAACAACAGTAAAATAATTGACATAAATTATGTTCTGCCAGCACTGCAATGGATGTGCTGCAACTTTTTGTAAACAGTGTTAATAATTTAGCACAATATGGGTTCCTTCCCAATCTGACATGTAACAGAGAGAAAGGGCTACCTCATAACTGTGGAATATTTTTTTCCTGCTAGGGAGCCATTCCGGTGCTAGTCTCCTAAAACTTTACCTCAATGTATGTGGCACACATCAAGGAGAGTTTCACGTTTCTCTCTAGAGTTTCATGTTCCTAAAATGCCTGCTGTCTTGCTGGCAGGATACTCTGAGCCTGGAGCTTCATAATCTCCATTGCAATGCTGCAGAATGGTACACATTATGTTAACACACTACACTAGTTTTAACATCACTCCTTTCTCCTATCCATATAGCAGGGGGTTTATGAGCCAGTTGCACTTGACCCGCTACCTCTATGTGGAATTAAAAGTAGGAGTAAATCACATACCATGTGGCTTAACAATGAGTTAAAGATCAAGATACAGAGTAAATAACAGGCATTTAGATAATACAAACGCGGTGACAGAGACTGCTTTACGTGAGTACAAGGAAATCAACAAGGCTTGCAAAATAGCTGTAATGGCTAATAATTGTCTGGCTAAAATAGGTTAATGCGTGGGTAAAAATGTGGTGCACTAAGAAGGGTTTTGCGTTTTTAGAGCACTGGGCTGAATTCTCACTTGGGTACAATCTATAGCAGGCATGGATTGCACCTTAATGATGAGATCTTTTGTGCTAGGTGATAGGATGGTAGAAAGGTTGGAGTAGTTTTTAAACTAGTTGGGAGGGAGGGACTAGATGCTTGTAATGGGGTAGAAAGTGTAGAGGGGATAAGGTATTAATAAACTTATCATGGGGGAGGAGATGGGAGGGAGGCATAGTATAGTCAATAGGGAGATACTACTAAGTAACTCAAGTAAAGAGGCAGGCACTTCAAAACTACAAACTCATAACATAAGGTGTATGCTTGCTAATGCCAGAAGCTTGCCAGGAAAATGGGAGAGCTAGAATTATTCGCAATTAATGAAAAATGGGATTTAATAGGCATTACTGAAACATGGTGAGACAAATTTCATGACTTAACTGTTAATCTGGCGAATCTCATGACTTAACCTATTTGGGAAAGATAGAGGCAATGGTAAAAGAGGAGGAGGGATTTGTCTGTATGTTAAGCCTGAATTTAAGCCTATAGTCAGAAGATATTTATGCTGGAACTAGCGGTAATGTTGAATGTTTATGGGCAGAGTTAAATAGCGGAGAAGCAAATTCTAAAAGAATATTGTTAGGAGTATGCTATAAACCCCCAAATATAATTGAAAGAGAGGAAATGCAATTATTGTTACAGATTGAAAATGCAGCTAAACATGGTCAAGTTCTAATAATGGGAGATTTTAGTTATCCTGAAATAAGCTGAACTGCTGGTCTCCTTTATCCAGTTAAGGAGAGCAGGTTCTTGAGTACACTCAGGGATCATTATTTAGCCCAGGTTACACAAGAACCTACTAGAAATGAGGCTGTCTTGAATTTAAATATCACAAAAAATATTGATATGGTATCAAATGTTGAAATGTGGCAACCATTGGGAAACAGTGATCACAACACAGTCTCATTTGAGATTAAATAAAAAAAACAGTAAGGAGCCAACCAAAGCTCTTACTTTTAAAAGGGCAGATTATAACAGTCTAAGGGCAGCAATACAAAGTATATACTGGGACAAAGAACTGGTGGGTAAAAAATATTGAACATAAATGGACAACATTTAAATCCTTACTAAATATACATACTTATCACCATATACCATGTGGGAATAAAAGTAAAAGGAGTAAATCACAACCCATGTGGCTTAACAATGATTTAAAGATCAAGATCTGGAGTAAAAAACAAGCATTTAACTTCTACAAACAAGAGGGGACAGAGACTGCTTTACGTGAGTACAAGGAAATCAACAAGGCTTGCAAAAGCGCTATTAGACTGGCTAAAATAGAAAAGGAAAAATTAACTGCAAAAGAGAGTAAGACTAACCCTAAAATATTTTTTAAGTATATTAATGGGAAGAAGGTGAGGAAGGAAGCTATAGGAACATTATAATGTGACACAGGCCATTAGTGACCAGGAAACGGCAGATGAGCTAAATTGGTTCTTTTCTTCGGTATACGCAAGGGAGGTACCAGTGGTTGGGTCACTGCAACATAATGGGGCTACACTACCTTTGCCAAATAATTGGTTAACGCAGGAAGTAATCCAAAAGAGGTTGGCAAAAATAAATGTTAATAAAGCCTGGCTAAAATAGAAAATGAAAAATTAGTTGCAACAGAGAGTAAGACTAACCCTAAAATATTTTAAAAAAATATTAATGGGAAGCAGGCAAGGAGGGAAGCTACAGGAACATTACAATGTGAAACAGGCCATCTGATAATAAGTACCAGGAAAGGGGAGATAGGTTCTTTTCTTTAAGGTATACAAGGGAGGTACCAGAGTTGGAGACACCACAAAATAATGGGGCAACACTACCAAATAATTGGTTAATGCAGGAAGAAATCCAGAAGAGGTTGGAGAAAATTAATGTTAATAAAGCCCAAGGTCCTGATGGAATATGTTCAAGGGTACTGAGGGATCTGGGTTCTGTAATAGCCAAACCATTATATTTATTTTTTTAAGATTCACTCAACACAGGGTCGCTACCAGATGACTGGCAAAAACGCAGAGGTAATAACTATATTTAAGAAGGGAGCCAGAGCAAATCTGGGGAATTATAGACTAGTGAGCCTCACTTCTTTAGTGGCAAATCTTTTAGAAGGGTCAATAAGGGTTAATATACAAGAATATGTCTATTTGAACAGGATTATAAGTAGGGGTCAACATGGATTTATGAGGGATAGGGCATGTCAAACAAACTTATCTAATTAGTTTATATGAGAAGGTTAGTAGGAACCTGGATCAAGTCCACTCGGTGGATGTAGTCTTTTGGGATTTTGCAAAAATACTTTGATACAGTGTCACATGAAAGACTGTTCTGCAAACTAAGGGATACAGGAATTGCAGTAAATATCTGCTCATGGATCGATAGCCGACTAAAAGACAGAAAGCAAAGGTTGTGGTAAATGGAACATACTCCGATTGTACTAATGTGGTAAGTGGGGTTCCTCAGAATTCAGTATTAGGTCCTCTCCTTTTTAACATATTTATTAATGACTTAGAGGTAGGACTGGAAAGTAGTGTCTCCATTTTTGCTGATGACAGAAGTTGTGCAAGGTGTCAGGGTTATCCTGGATAATTAGAGGGAGTATTGATCCAGGGAGGAGTCTGATTGCCAGTATCTGGGGTCAGGAATAATTTTATATTTTTTCCCCCTTTTGAGACAATTGGCAAAGTTTCACTGTTTTTTTTTTTTTCTTTTTGCCTTCCTCTGGATCAACTAACAATTAATCTGCATATTGCAGATCAGAGGAGATCTAAAAAGGTTGAACTTGATGGACTAAAAAAATGTTTCAATCTTAATTACTATGTAATTAAATCATATAATGATGTACTTTCCCTCCAAAGTGATTTACATAAATTAGAGGAATGGGCATCTAAATGGCAGATGAGAATTAATACGAATAAATGTAAAGTTATGCATCTGGGAAGGAAAAATAGCCATGCAATTTATAATCTTAATGGAGCAAATGTAGGGGTATCAGATATTGGAAGGAATTTGGGAGTACTTGTGGACAACCACCTAGGTAAAAGTGCTCAATGCCAAGCAGCAGCTGCAAAGGCAAATAAAATGTTAGCATGTATTAGGAAGTGTATAGAAGCAAGGGAAGACAATATAATTCTGCCACTATACAAATCCCTAGTGCGCCCTCATTTGGAATATGGAGTACAATTTTGGGCACCACTTCATAAAAAGGACATTTTAGAGCTGGTAAAAGTACAGAGAAGGGCAACAAAACTAATAAGGGAAATGGAGGGGTTAAGTTATGAAGAAAGACTACCCAAATTTAAAGAAAAAAGGTGTCTAAGAGGGGATATGATTACCTTATATAAATAGATCCAGGGTCAATATTGGGCTTTGTCAAGTGAACTTTTTGTGCCAAGTGGTTTTCATCTGACAAGAGAGCATCATTTGCGGTTAGAAGTAAAAAGATTTTACCTTAAAGAAAGAAAATGTTTCTTCACAGTAAGGGTGGTTAAACTGTGGAATTAACTACCAAAGGAGATGGTGACAGCGGATTTCATAGAAACTTTATAAAAAGGGATTGGGTATTTTTCCAAATAAAAAGGGCATTCATAGTTATCCTGGTTAATTAGAGAGTATTGGTCAGGGGAGGAGTCTGATCTCCACTATCTGGGGTCAGGAAGGAATCCACCCCCCCCCCCCCCCTTTTTTTAGACAATTGGCAAATTTTCACTTGTTTTTTTTTTCTGTTTGCCTATCTCTGGATCAAATAACATTTAATAATTAAACCACATACTGCAGATCAGAGGAAATCTTAAAAGTTTGAACTTGATGGACTAAAAGTCTTTTTTCAACTTAAATTACTATGTTACTATGTAACTCAAAGAAAATACTGCCAGCTTCAATCAGCAATTTGTTATTACTCATGTAACAGCCAGTGGACAGAATATACTTATATGTAAACAGAGACGTAATACTTTGGATTTTGTTTTAGCTTTAGCTTTTATGAGTGTAATTACAAAAATAAATATTTTTTCCACTCAAAGCTAGACTGTTGTGGAGAGAAGAGATTTGCCAAGTTAGGAAAATACTTCTGCTGGGGTAAAAAGGGAGTGAAAATTTTTAAATCAACATAACAAAGCAATAACCTTCAAGATACAAGTATATAATTCTGAAATTACCTGGATGAAATAAATCCTCTATAGCAGGGGTAGGCACGTTTGATCCTGGAGGGCCACACACATGCCTGGATTTGATGATATCCCTGCTGCGCACAGGTGAGTCAATCTCTAATTCAGTCATCCTGATTGACTCACTTGTGCACTGAAAGGATATCTTCAAATCCATGTGTGTAGTGCTCGAGGAACAAACTTGCCCACCCCTGCTATAGTCGTTCAGAAAGGTACCAGACAAGGATGCCCTCTTTCTCCCCTTCTTTTTGACCCGACAGTGTAACCCTACCGGAGGCCATTAGGTCCAGCTCAGATATTCACGGGATAGAGGGTGGTCTTAACCATTATAAATGCTGATGATTTACTTTGTACTATTACAGATCCAATTCACTCTGTTCCAGCTCTAATGCAAATTATAGAAACATACAGACAATTTTCAGGCTTGAGAGTGTATTTGGAAAAAACTGAAGCTATAGCTCTCCAACTCTCCCCCTATGAAACTGAATTTCTCCATCACAATTATAATTTTTCTTGTCCCAAGTCATACATTAAGTATCTTGTAATAAATATTACACCAAAACTAGCAGATATATATATATAAAGCTAACTATCTTGCAATATTCAAATTTCTAACAACCAATCTATGCATGTGGTCTAAATACTATATTTCATGGACGGGACTAATTAATGCAGTCAAAATTAACATTCTGCCTAGACTTTTTCTATTTCATACATTACCTGTTTCAATTAGACTTAGATGGACTTCAAAAACAAATATTCAAATTCATCTGGCAGGGCAAATCCCCCAAGAATAAACAGATCAATAATGTACAAACATAAATCTAGAGGGGGTCACTCATGCCCATAGCTCAAACTTTACGTCAAGGCAGCCCAACAACCCTTCCTACCTATGGCCAGCTCTACTTTACACCAACTTGCCTGGGTCTTCATTGAAAACTACCTAATGCATCCTTATTCTTAGGACAAAATTATCTGATTACCATTACTAGGATACGAAATCCCAATACTATTCATGGGCTCAAGCGAAATTCCAGCTAATTCCTAAATGATCTCCACTTACACCCTTATTTTCCCATCCACAATTCTCCAAAGGTTTTAATGAAGACTCTCTAATCTGGTGGAGATCTAAAGGCCTAGATACATTTGGATCTTGGTAATACTTACATATGGACAATTAAGAGACAACTATGTTCTTCCCCTAAGTGAACACTTTAACTACTGTCGTTTGAGACAATTTATTACTAATATAACAAAGACCTATACAGCCTTATTAAATTGCTCTATATAAGCACATAGCATATTTTGTTACAGAAGTTTTTAGTTAGTAAATTTATATCCAAAAGCAAGGTCTTCACTAACTAAAAACGTCTGTGAAAAAAAATATGCTATGTGCCTATATAGAGCCCTTTAGAATTGGCCAAATCATTATTTAATAAGGCTGCTAGCCAGTAAATGGAAATCTGATACACTTACTTTACAAACAAGAAAAATAAATGAAATTATATTCTAATAAACAAAATAATCACTTATCTCTTGTATCCCAATCTTTAAAAAAAACTGGAATCCCTGGTTGAGATCCCCTTATAGTATCTACTTGGAATGAATACAAATAATTATTATCAAATATCTCTGGAAGCTAAGGTTGGATTGGGGAGGTCTGGGACCCAGGCATGACTTGTGCCAGAAGGTACATTTTCTTGTTCATACTTTAATATTAAGTGGAAGAACAGAAGATGGAGGGCTGCTGTTAATTTGCCCCCCTCCTTCCTCATTTATAATATATATTTTTTTTATTGAGTTTCTTTACAAACATATATCATACATAAAATAACAAGAATATGTATCTGGAGTATTCATTATACAATCTTAATAATTAGGAAGGAAAATGCTACGTTGTTTCGAAATTTCCATTCATACCAGAATAAGACAAAACATTGAAGTAAGTTTCTGAAGTTGACACATTCATTCAGCAAGAGAGGATTGTTGAAAATGCTTATCCCATATATTCCATTTATTTACAGAGTTATAAGATGGGTTATTAGTTAATTTCCAAAAGTCCATTTAAATAATTTTATTTATTTCTATGACCACCCCAAGAGGGTATTGAAGTTTGTTTCCACCTTTTAACTATAGACCATTTAGCTACTGTCAATATCTGTATAATTAGATTCTTAATAGATGGGTTTATATTGTCAGGGAAAATATGAAAAAGCATCCATTCAGGGGAAAGTTTTAATTTATTACCAGGTACACCATACATGTAAGCAGGAACTATTGTTTTTATTACATCTTCTACAATGACTGGAATACTTTTCTGGAGCTATTTTTGCAAGAATTAATGGTACTATATACCATCTTTGTAATAGTTTAAAATACACTTCTTTATAATTAGTGCATTTAATGACTCTTGTAGTTAATCCTAATGGTTTTACCTTCTTGAGAAAATGTTTTAATTGTTTTATAATACTTGGATATCAGATGTTTCTCCTCGCCTTCCATACAGATTTTCTCAAATTGATTTATAATGCTTCTTTGACTCGATAGATATTCAGATTTGGAAAGTTCTACTTTTAAGGATGTGTATTCGAGCCAACTACTTTTTGGAATTCCAAAAATTCTTGTTATTTCCTCAAATGCTTTAATACTACTATTTAAAGATAGGTCTGCAATTGTTTTAATGCCTTTCTCTTCTGATCTCTTTAAGTCAAATTTAGTTAGCTTACTTTCCAGAGCTGACATAGTATGGGTTTTTCTTTAATTCTTGTTCCTTTAACCAAATTAGATGTTCAAGCTTTAACAGAGACCATAACGACTCGTCAAGTTGCATCAGTTTAGGTGTACTCCCAGGAAAAGCTATTTTAGCTATATTGGATAACTTTACTGCATTGCAATATTCTCCAATATTAGGGGCTGATAGTCCCTCTTTATTAAAGTGTCTCTAAAAGGTATACACCAGTGGCGGCTGGTGAACTTTTAGGCTGGTGGGGCGAAAACCAATAGCAGAGATTCATAGCAACTCTGTACACACAATTACTTGCAGAACATACATCCCTTGAATTCCTCTATACATACCCATATACATATACTACAGAACAGACTTACCCTTGGCATCTTTCTGTGCACAAATAACAAATATTATGCAGGACTGACTTCACTCCAGGCACCTTCATAGACACATACATGCTTGAAGATATTACTCACTCTCATCCAGGCATGTGCAAGGCACACAATGTTGCACACAGTTACACATCACACCAGACACAAGTCACTCACAGACACACTCAGGGTCAGATGGGCATACTAAATACCATATTGGTATACTGCAGATCCCACAGGCACATTCATTTCTAGACAGACACACTCACCACACACCCATACTGACTGTCAGCCAGACACAGGAATAGAAACATAAATCTAATTGCAGAACCAAAAGGCCCATTTATGTCCATTCTAAAAAAGTGGCCTAATTAATGTTCAAACTGAACCTATATGTATCCTAGACACAAAATCATACTCAGCTGAGATACTTCAGTTACAGACAACAATGCATGGACACCCCATGGACTGTGGCCTTGTGCTTATCCCAGACATTCTTGAATTCCTTTTCACTGTTTGACCATTCCTCTTTCCACTAGAAAGCTGTTCCATTTACCTATATCTGCTCTTAATGTAAGGTAGTACTTCATAATAAATCTTCTACTTTCCAACTTCATAATATGACCTATTGTTTTTGATTTTCACTTTTACTGGAAGACACTTCCCTCCAAAGCTTTAGATACATATTTGAAGGTTTCTAATGTATCTCCCCTCTTCATTCTGTCTTCTAATATAGGTTGTGAATCATCTTCTTATAAGTTCTGTCTTTTAGATGATGCATGACTTGAGTATCCCTCCTTTTAATTGTTTCTAATTTATTAATATCTTTTTTGATATAAGGTCTGCAGAACATGGTATTTTAAATGAGATCTGATATATTACTCATTGTCAGCTTCAGTTACACAGACACACTCGTCACTCACAGAAGTAATCACTATTAACCAGGAACACTCACTATCAGCCATACACACTAGGTGACACAGGGACACTAACACAGATATACACAGCCATACTGTCAGACAGATTCATTAAAGGTATATGAAAGTTAGCTGGGTTATTAATGTATCTGATAGAAGAGAATTTATAGTGTCTGAAAAATAATGTTTGCATGAAAAAATTCCAAAGTAAACAGTTAAACCTGAAGTTTGCTGAATTTCTTGCTTTTTCAAAGAGTTTTCTCTCAATGTTGACACCCCCTTAAATTCTCAGGGATAATTAGCATAATGTTTTGTTTTTTTTGGCCTGGGGATTGTGCAGACATGTTCAGTTACCACCTGTAGTCTGCCCTACTGTGGGAAGTGACATGATGTCAGACACTTTCCTTTAGCCAATCAGCATGCGCATGTGCTGCATATTGGATATCTCATTAAGAATGAGATATCCAATATGCAAATTTCAGTTGCTGGGGGTGTCTACATCAACCCAGCACATGTGTTAAGTTTTTATACAAACATTTTTTGCTAGGTGGGTTATGATGCATTCTACAGGATGCATTCATAACCCACCTCCCTTTCATAGAACTTTAACTGACACATGCACAATCACTGTCAGAAGTGCACAGGTACACTCACATTACAAAAGTCCCACTCATGCAGGACAATGTTGTGCAGGCTCACTCACTGTCATACAACACTCATTGTCACATATGCAAATGCAAAGTCATTTACACACAGGCACACTCAACCATACATACACTTACTGTTAGCAAAACACACTGACAGCTGGGCACATTGAGTCACATGCACTGTCACACTCACTGTTGGACGGAAATACTCACTTTCGCACTAGCAAATTAAGTGACAGACTGATACACTCAATATAGTGCAGAAACTCTCATCAACACTAATTGTGCCCAGGTGAGAGGGGTGTGGCTTGACTGTTAATCTTGTATAAAAGGTTTGTGAGCTGGTTTGGGGTCTGTTTACAAGTGGATTTACCTTAAAAAGTAAAGGCTGATAAACTGCAGAGTGAACTAATTGTGCCCAGGTGAGAGGGGTGTGGCTTGACTGTTAAACTAGGATAAAGGATTTGTGAGCTGGTTTGGGGCCTGTTTACAAGTGGATTTACCTTACAAGTAAAGGCTGATAAATTGCAGAGTGCACTAATTGTGCCCAGGCGAGAAGGCAGAAGTTAATAGAAACCGGAGAAGGGGAACTTGTGAGCTTGCGAATATTTTCAGTATCAAGTGCAATTCTAGTAAAAGCCTAGGAGTTACAATAAAAGGAAGGCCTTCAAAGAAAAGGGAGGGCAGATTTATAGTGCAAAGGAGGAAAACTCTATATAAATATATTATTTTATATTCTTTATTTTCCCACTGAAATTTTGAAGACAATAATAATAATTATGAGTCAGTCCAGTGGCAACCTTATTCAGTGTACATCCTGTCATATGTATGCAATACTGGAACAGATGATCCAGGGTCCATACCTCTGTGAGAGGTGTGAGCATGTTGCCTCTCTGGAAGCTTAAATTGGAGATCTGGAGAGGAGAATTGCAGCACTTAGTGATATTGCTCCACTGGAAAGGGGGTTGGTGCTCACTGAGCACAGTTTAGCTGGGCCTAGCATGGAGGGTGGAGCTGGGGCTAGTGAGGATGTCCAGGGAGGCAGCTGGGTTACAGTTACAAGGGGAAGCAGGGGAAACAGGAGGAGGCAGGCTAGTTCTGAGTTGGCAAATAACAGATTTGCCAGATTGAGTGAAACTGTTGGCGATGTCCATTCAGGAATGGCAATGCCAGATAGAGCTGTTCCCTCTAACAGCCGGGTGAACAGCTCTACTGGAGAAGAGGGAGGGCAGAATAGGCATAACAGACAGGTTTTGGTTGTAGGGGACTCTATTATTAGGAAGGTAGACAGGGTGATTTGTTACCCAGATCCCAGCAATCGAACAGTTTGCTGTCTCCCGGGTGCTCGGGTTCGTCATGTTGTGGATCGGGTAGACAAATTATTGGGAGGGGCTGGAAATGAACCGGTGGTCTTGGTACATATTGGTACCAATGACAAAGTTAGTGGAAGATGGAGTGTCCTAAAGAATGATTTTAGAGAACTAGGTAATAAGCTGAAGGCAAGGACCTCCAAGGTAGTATTTTCTGAGATACTACCAGTGCCACGTGCTAGCCCAGGGAGGCAGAAGGAGATTAGGGAGGTTAATGCGTGGCTAAAGATGTGGTGCACTAAGGAGGGGTTTGGCTTTTTAGAGCACTGGGCTGACTTCTCACTTCGGTACAATCTCTACAGTAGAGATGGATTGCACCTTAATGATGAGGGAGCTTTTGTACTAGGGGATAGGATGGTAGAAAGGCTGAAGGAGTTTTTAAGCTAGTAGTTGGGGGGGAGGGACTAGATATAAGTAATGGGGTAGAAAGTGTAGAGGGTATAAGGGATGAATTAACAACTCATAGGGGAGGAGATGGGGGGAGGGGTAGTATAGTCAATAGGGAGGTAGTACTAAGTAATTCAAGTTCAGTGGCAGGCACTTCAGAACTACAGACTCATAACATAAGGTGTATGCTTGCTAATGCCAGAAGCTTGCCAGGAAAAATGGGAGAGTTAGAATTATTAGCAATTAATAAAAAATGGGATTTAATAGGCATTACCGAAACGTGGTGGGATGAATCTCAAGACTGGACTGTTAATCTGGATGGTTTTAACCTATTTAGGAAAGATAGAGGCAATGGTAAACGAGGAGGAGGGATTTGTCTGTATGTTAAGCCTGAATTTAAGGCTATAGTCAGAGAAGATATTTATGGTGGACCGAGTGATAAAGTTGAATGTTTGTGGGTAGAGTTAAATAGCGGAGCAGCAAATTCCAATAGAATATTAGTAGGAGTATGCTATAAACCCCCCAATATAGCTGAAAGTGAGGAAATACAATTATTGTTACAGATTGGAAATGCAGCTAAGCACCGGCAAGTTCTAATAATGGGAGATTTTAATTTCCCTGAAATAAACTGGATAAATGAGACCAGCAGTTCAGCTAAGAAGAGCAGGTTCTTGAGTACACTCAGGGATCATTATCTGGCCCAGGTTATACAGGAGCCTACTAGAAATGAAGCTATCTTAGATTTACTCATTACAAATAATATTGATATTGTATCAAATGTTGATATAGGGCATCCTTTGGGAAACAGTGATCACAACACAGTCTCATTTGAGATTGAATTAAAAAAACAACATTTTAAGGGGCCAACAAAAACTCTTAATTTTAAAAGGGCAGATTTTAACGGTCTAAGGGCAGCAATACAAAGTATAGACTGGGACAGAGAACTGATAGGTAAAAACACTGAACATAAATGGACAACATTTAAATCCTTACTAAATATACATACACATCAGCATATACCGTGTGGGAATAAAAGTAAAAGGAGTAAATCACAACCCATGTGGCTTAACAATGATTTAAAGATCAAGATACGGAGTAAAAAACAGGCATTTAAATTATACAAAAAAGAGGGGACAGACTGCTTTACGGGAATACAAGGAAATCAACAAGGCTTGCAAAAGGGCGATTAGACTGGCTAAAATAGAAAATGAAAAATTAATTGCAAAAGAGAGTAAGACTAACCCTAAAATATTTTTTAAGTATATTAATGGGAAGAAGGCGAGGAAGAAAGCTATAGGAACATTACAATGTGAAACAGGCTGTCTGAAAATTAGTGACCAGGAAAAGGCAGATGAGCTAAATAGGTTCTTTTCTTCGGTATACACAAGGGAGGTACCAGTGGTTGGGACACTGCGACATAATGGGGCTACACTACCTTTGCCAAATAATTGGTTAACGCAGAAAGTAATCCAAAAGAGGTTGGAAAAAATAAATGTTAATAAAGCCACGGGTCCTGATGGAATACATCCAAGGTTACTAAGGGAACTGGGTTCTGTAATAGCCAAACCATTATATTTAATTTTTCAAGATTCACTCAACACAGGGTCTCTACCAGATGACTGGAGAAAAGCTGATGTGATACCTATATTTAAAAAGGGAGCAAGAGCAAATCCGGGAATTATAGACCAGTGAGCCTCACTTCTGTAGTGGGGAAGCTTTTAGAAGGGTTAATAAGGGATAATATACAAGAATATGTATATTTGAACAGGATTATAAGTAGGAGTCAACATGGGTTTATGAGGGATAGGTCATGTCAAACAAATCTAATTAGTTTATATGAGGAGGTTAGTAGGAACCTGGATCAAGGCAACTCAGTGGATGTAGTCTTTTTGGATTTTGCAAAGGTTTTTGATACAGTGCCACATGGGAGACTATTGGGCAAACTAAGGGATACAGGAATTGCAGTAAATATCTGCTCATGGATTGAGAGCTGGCTAAAAGACAGGAAGCAAAGGGTTGTTGTAAATGGAACATACTCCGATTGGACTAATGTGGTAAGTGGGGTTCCTCAGGGTTCAGTATTAGGTCCTCTCCTTTTTAACATATTTATTAATGACTTAGAGGTAGGATTGGAGTGTGGGTTCTCCATTTTCGCTGATGACACAAAGTTGTGCAAGGTAATTAAATCAGAAAATGATGTGCTTTCCCTCCAAGGGGATTTACATAAAATTGAGGAATGGGCATCTAAATGGCAGATGAGATTTAATACGAATAAATGTAAGGTTATGCATCTGGGAAGGAAAAATAGCCATGCAATTTATAATCTTAATGGAGCAAATCTAGGTGTATCAGATGTTGAAAGGAATTTGGGAGTGCTTGTGGACAACCACCTAGGTAACAGTGCTCAAAGCCAAGCAGCAGCTGCAAAGGTAAATAAAATATTAGCATGTATTAAGAAGGGTATAGAAGCCAGGGAAGCAAATATAATTCTGCCACTATACAAATCTCTAGTACACCCTCATTTGGAATATGGAGTACAATTTTGGGCACCACTTCATAAAAAGGACATTTTAGAGCTGGAAAAGGTACAGAGAAGGGCAACCAAACTAATAAGGGGAATGGAGGGGCTAAGTTATTAAGAAAGACTAAACTTATTTTCGCTAGAAAAAAGGCGTCTAAGAGGAGATATGATTACCTTATATAAATACATCCAGGGTCAGTATAAAGATTTGTCGTGGGAGCTTTTTGTGCCAAGAGGTTTTCAACTGACAAGAGGACATCCCTTGAGGTTAGAAGTAAAAAGATTCCACCTCAAAGAAAGAAAAGGGTTCTTCACAGTAAGGGTGGTTAATCTGTGGAATTCTCTACCAGAGGAGGAGGTGACAGCGGATTCGATAGATAATTTTAAAATGGGACTAGATTTATTTCTAATTAAAAAGGGAATTCAGGGTTATAAAGGATAATTAGTAATGATCCAAATTTTTAACATTTCCCCTTTAGACAATTTGCTAAGTCTCGCTTGTGTTTTTTTTTTTTTTTTTTTTTTTTTATTTGCCTTCCTCTGGACTAATTAATAATAAAAAAAACAAAACAAAAAAAAAACATTAAATAATTGATTAATAATTAATTAACAACTAATGAATTAATAGTTAATCCGCATATTGCAGATCAAAGGAGATCTTAAAAGGTTGAACTTGATGGACTGAAAGTCTCTTTTCAACCTTAAATACTATGTAACTATGTAACTATGTAACAGACAGTCAAACACTTTATCACATACGCAGTCACTCTCTACAGTACAAGGGGATGACTAAGGACTAAGTAGTTGGATGCTACAGGCATCTGTAGGGGTGCAAGTAAGTCTAACTGAACTGACTGTAATACTGCAAGGCCGCTCTCTGAGTGATGTATTATGACACATAAAATCATACAACAGATTTGCACTAATATCTAAATACGAATGTGTAGCCTGTGTATCTAACTACACTGTGGAGCCATCTTAACTTTTACTGTATGCAATTTACTATCAATATTTGTATGACTGTTTTTCTGATATGATATTTTAGGTGTTAGAAATGTTCACTAAGCAAATCTGTACCCATGCTTTTCTCTGAAACACCCCCCTTACCCACCCCCAAAGCCTGGTTTTATTGCTTCTTATCTGTGAAATTACATTGCCCATTCTATTTCAGTGTCCACACTACCTCTGGGCCTCTGTCTCTCTCTCTCTCTCTCTCTCTCTGATCCTGCCACCACTGCCCTCCCCCCCTGCCCCTCACGCACCCGCCCCTGATTACTCTTCTTTTATTGAGTCTCTCAGATTTCTTACACCTGATCAATTAACAACACCTCCTAACTATTCCTAATTAATCCTTTACACAATGTCTTCTCCTGCCTTTTTCTTCCTCATAACTTCCTGCCTTTTCCTCTGGCTGTTCTCAACCTTTCCACATCATGTCTCCCACATAACTATCTGTTACATGTTGGCTTCTATATCTCCTAACCAAGATATATCTCCTATGGCTCAAATGGCTTCAATCAAATCCTTTGCTTTTCCTTATAAATGAAAATCATTCTAACTTTGCATGTCTTCCTACAGAAGTAAACTTCACTACCTTCCTGACCCTTGCTATTCATTATCTGTTCTTCTCTAGGCTTCTGCCTATTCGTAGTTACATAGTTACATAGTAATTAAGGTTGAAAAAAGACTTTCAGTCCATCAAGTTCAACCTTTCAAGATCTCCTCTGATCTGCAATATGCAGATTAGTTATTAGATAATTAGTTGTTAATTTTTTGTTAATTATTAATCAACTTTTTTTTTTAAATTATTAATTAATCCTGAAGAAGGCAAACAGAAAAAACCCAAGTGAAACTTAGCCATTTGTCTCAAAGTGTAAAAAAAAAATTCCTTCCTGAACCCAGATACTGGCGATCGGATTTCTCCCTGGATCAATACACTCTCTCTAATTATCCAGGATAACCCTGAATTACCTTCTTAATTAGAACTAAATCCAGTCCCCTTTTAAAGTTATCTATCAAATCCACTGTCACCACCTTCCTTGGGAGAGAATTCCACAGATTAACCACCCTTACTGTGAAGAACCCTTTTCTTTCTTTAAGGTGGAATCTTTTTAATTCTACCCTCAAGGGGTGTCCTCTTGTCAGTTGAAAACCTCTTGGCACAAAATGCTCCCTTGACAATTCCTTATAACAGGATGTATTTATATAAGGTAATCACATCTCCTCTTAGATGCCTTTTTTCTAGAGAAAATAAGCTTAATTTGGTTAGTCTTTCTTCATAACTTAGCCCCTCCATTCCCCTAATTAGTTTTGTTGTCCTCCTCTTTACCTTTTCCAACTCTAAAATGTTCTTTTTATGATGTGGTGCCCAAAATTGTACTTCATATTCCAAATGAGGGCGTTCTAGAGATTTGTATAGTGGCAGAATTTTATTTGCTTCCCCTGCTTCTATACCCTTCTTAATACATGCTAATAGTTTATTTCCCTTTACAGCTGCTGCTTGGCTTTGAGCTCTGTTACCTAGGTGGTTGTCCACAAGTACTCCCAAATCCCTTTCAATATCTAATACCCCTATATTTGCTCCATTAAGATTATAAATTGCAAGTATTCTTTCACCTGAGTCCCCGCCCAGGAAGCACATCATGCTGTGCTAGATGGGGCAGATAGCCCGCCATGAACACTAAGCGTTCTCAGAGCAGCACTGCTGGGAGATTCTGTGTGAGAAGTTTCAGACCCAGAGTGGCGATGTGCAGCAGATGAGTGGTGGAGCTGATTTGGATGCAGGAAGTGGAGGTGGGAAAGCAGGCTGGTAGCACACTTTCCAAACAGTGGCCATAGTCCACAGAGCAGCACTGTAACATTATCTGGCAGATTCTGAAGGGGAAAGTGGCTGCAAACGCCTAGCCAGAAAGGCTGACTGGAGAACTGGAGAGCTGTGAGTGGTCTCTGGGGAGATGGTGGATACGCAGGTTGTGAGTAACAAATAGCCCACAGTAATTTATATTCCTAAAAAGAGATGTTATGATTTATACTGAGGAAAGTTTGTCAATTACATATTTTTCTGGCCAAATGCCAAATTCTCCATATTAAGATACCTGAAAATGGAGGATTGTAAAGGACATTTAAGCTTTTGATTCACACTGCTGATTTGCACCTGATATGCACCTTGCTCAGGTAACTTGTTTCAGTAACCTTCTTTACTGACACTTTAGCTCTATAGAGCAATGTATGAAGATGGGCCTGAGTTTGAATAATTTGGATTGTAAAGGACATTTAAGCTATTTACTCATACTGCTAATTTGCACCTGATATGCACCTTTTTGAGGAAACCTGTTTCAGCAACCTTCTTTCCTGACACATTAGCTCTATAAGAAGCATTTTATGAAGATGGGCCTGAGTTTGAATCATCTGGATTGTAAAGGACATTTAAGCTATGTATTCATACTGCTGATTTGCACCTGATATGCACCTTTCTGTGGTAACCTGTTTCAGCAACCTTCTTTCCTGACACATTAGCTCTATAAGAGCATTTTATGAAGTCTGGCCTGAGTTTGAATCGTTTGGATTGCAAAGGAAATTTGAAAAAAAAATTACTCATACTGCTGATTTGCACCTGATATGCACCTTTTTGAGGGAATTATCAGGCAATATGAAGGATAAAGATTCCAACACCACTAAACCCAAATCTAAAATTAAGAAAAATACTGGGAATGCTCCAAAAGCACCACCGGCAACTTTTTTCTCCCCAAAGGGGAATTTAGGAGCTATGAGTTCCCCACAAAGAGAATTCCCTACACATATTTACTCATCACCGGGATTAGATCAAACAAAACTGTCTACAAATGATGAATCAGTTGAATCAGCTGATACAAAGGAAGATGAAGTTCTAACCATTTCTATTATGAAAAAACTACTTAATGAATTCCAATCTATTTTACGATCTGACCTTTTACAGGAAATCCAACTAAATAAATCAGTGATTAATAGCTTGTCGGATAGAGTGGAGGAATTAGAAAAAACTCACGAAATTTTAATTAAAGAATTTCAAAAAGTAGTTAATTATTCAGCAGATCTGGAATGTAAAATGGAACGTATGGAAATTAAAGCTACACAACAAGAGGACTTTTCCAGACGGAATAATTTGAGATTAAGAAGCATCCCGGAAACCCTCAATTTTGATGAACTTAAGGCTTTTGTAACTGCATTTTTTTCTCATCTAGCAAAGCCCATTAAACCCTGGATCAATATGATAGACCGGATCCATCGGATCCCGTTACCTAAAGACCTTAAGGGTGCTAATACTAGAGATGTTATAGTTAGATTACACTTCTTTGAATATAAAGAAGCAGTGTTAAAAGCATCATGGGTGAAAACTAAATTTGATCCTCCATTTGAAAATCTGATTATTTTTACAGATCTTTCTGGAGAGACTTTAACAAAACGTAGAAAGTTTCAAGAAATTAGTAAGGCTTTACGTAAGGAAAATATTTCATATAAATGGGCTTTTCCTACTAAATTGATCATTTTTAAAGATAATCAGAAAAAAATTGCTATTTCGGTGGGAGAGGGGGAAACTATGTTGAGGGAATGGAACATACCCTTTGTGGAATCTGTTAAGGAAACTGTTGCTAATTTTCAAAATCTTCAACTTTTAGAGTGGAGAAGGAAATAGGGAGGGGGGGATTGAACGTGGTGGTGGAGGGAGGCTTGGAAGGGAGGAAACGAATTAAACACTATGGGCCCTATTAAATTATCCCTCGTAGTTCTCTCGGTGCTCGCAAAAGGCAGTTTTCCTGCTGTTTGCGAGTACCGAATCTCTCGCAGCCTGCTTTGCGATATGACTGCGAGAAAATGGCAGAGAATAGGCTCAGAGAGCTACGTAGCCTTAAATCTACACATGATTCTCGCATATCGTAAGAATCCCTACGTGGACAAAAAAGTGCACTTAAGGGATCGAAAGCCTCTGCGTGCTGCCTCGGAACAGCCCGAGACAGCAGTGTGAGGCTCCCCCCTGCACCCTATACACATCCCCATGCTGCAGGAATCTCTATCAGGACCCCTGCAGCACCCCCACATTAACCCCTTGCAGCGGGGGTCCCCGATCTGCATAGATCAGGCCCCCCGCTGCATTTAAAACTTTTAAATTCCCCGCCTCGGCTCCTTAAAGGGGACGCGGCACACTATTACCCAATCCCGGCCGAAGGACCTAAAATTAACCCCCCTCTATGCTGGGGGTCCCCATCGGGACCCCTGAAGTGTCCCCACATTAACCCCCTGCAGCGGGGGTCCCCGATTGGCACCGATCGTGACCCTGCTGCAATTCAATTTTAAATTTCCCGCCTCGCAGGTCCTTAAAGGACCGTAAAGGTCCTGAAAGGACTCGCACTAAAAATATTAACCCCAACTATAATTAACCATATAACTCATGGTGGTCAATCCAGACCACCATTAGGCCTTAATTAACCCATTAACTCATGGTGGTCAATACAGACCACCATAAGGCCTAAATTAACCCATTAACTCATGGTGGTCAATACAGACCACCATAAGGCTCTATTTAACCCATTAACTCATGGTGGTCAATACAGACCACCATAAGGCCTTAATTAACTCATGGTGGTCAATCCAGACCACCATAAGGCCTTAATTAACCCATTAACTCATGGTGGTCAATACAGACCACCATAAGGCTCTATTTAACCCATTAACTCATGGTGGTCAATACAGACCACCATAAGGCCTTAATTAACCCATTAACTCATGGTGGTCAATCCAGACCACCATAAGGCTCTATTTAACCCCATCAGTCCCATAAGGGTATATTATTACCATTATGGGCCTGTTACAACCCAACATTAACCACATAAGTGCCATGATGGTCCTCAAGGACCATCATGACACTAACTACAAACACTACACTATAACCCCCAATAAACAATTTAATCTAAACTAACCTCCCTCTACACTAATCTATTAACACTTACACTACCTACCTACACTACCTACCCCATAATAAACCTCCCCAACACTCTAATTACAGAAAACCAAAAAACCTACAGTACAGAAAACCAAAAAACCTACAGTACAGAAAACAAAAAACCTACAGTACAGAAAACAAAAAACCTACAGTACAGAAAACAAAAAAACCTACAGTACAGAAAAAAAAAAACATTACAACCCCACTCCCCACTACAGAAAAAAAAAAAATTACACACCTGAAAAGGAAAGACAGATAAACACAATACAATACATACATATAATACATATAATACATGACATTACATACATTACATATAATATATTACATATAATATATTACATTACATACAATACATGACAATATATTGCATATAATATATTACATATAATATATTACACATAATACAATACATACATTACATTACATTACACACATTACATATACTATATTACATATAATACAAATCAAATACCCCCTATCTTTCTAACATACATAAATCCTAACTATATCAAATACATCCCCCTATCTATCTAATATACAATAAATCCTAACTACATACACAGACCCTTATTCTAAAATAAAATAATTACAGTCCTAACTACAGAGACCCTAATTCTAAGCTTAAATAAAATAATTAAGACCACTTACCTTTAAGATGTTGCTTCAGATCACTAACCTATGGGTCAAACAAAACAAAATAATTAGTACAAAACATTAACATCAAATAAATAAACATTATATACATTCTAAATAATATACTCACCTTTACATCATGTCCCATCATTGTTTAGCTCTTCCGGCGCGGCCCTGTTAAAAAAAAACACAATACATGAATACATTAATACAATATATAAACAATAAATAAAATAAACATTGAAATATACATTTAACTTACCTCCCCGCGATGTCCCCGGCACTGGCAGACCTCCCCGACGCTAATGAGCCTCCCGGAGTCCTTTCCGGGAGGAAATTGGCATTGGCGGCTTGTGATTGGCTGAAATTGATAGACAGCTTTTTCAGCCAATCAAAAGTCGTCAATGTGTGAGCCAATCAGGATGGGATACACCCCAATATCCCACCCTAATTGGCTAAAACACTTGTCTATCTTTCTGGGAACCAATCACAAGGCTCAGATGCCTTCAGCCAATCACTATGGGATACACCCCCACGGAGTGATTGGTAGAAGACATCTGCGCATCCTGATTGGCTCCTACATTGACGGCTTTTGATTGGCTGAAAAAGCTGTCAGCCAATCACAAGCCGCCAATGACGGTGCCGATCGGGGACCCCCGCTGCAGGGGGTTAATGTGGGGACACTTCGGGTGTCCCGATGGGGACCCCCAGCATAGAGGGGGGGTTAATTTTAGGTGCCGCGGCCGTGATTGGGAAATAGTGTGCCGCGGCCCCTTTAAGGAGCTGCGGCGGGGAATTTAAAAGTTTTAAATGCAGCGGGGGCCTGATCGGTGCCGATCGGGGACCCCCGCTGCAAGGGGTTAATGTGTGGGGGCTGCGGGGGATCCTATGGACCCCTGCAGCAAGGTGTTCATGTTAGGACACTTCGGGGGTCCCGGGGGTTAATTTTAGGTCCCAGGGGGGTATTGGGAGTACCCCCATGGCAGGGCTTATGTGGGGGACTGCCGCGGAGGTCCCTTTTAGGACCCCCGCAGCAATTGATGAGGAGTGGGAGCCTGCGATATCATCTCGCAGGCTGTCACTCCTCATGTACATTTACGCAGTGTAGATACGTACGGCCCTGCTGCGTAGCTCATACGTTGCTCGCAGCAGGGCTAATTTAATAGCATTGTAAGTTGGAGATACACATTTACACTATAAATAACACTATAAATTCACTGAAAAATCACTGATTGATAATAGAAAAGTTGGATACTTTTTGTTCCAGCTTACAAATAGTAGGAATTAGATAAAAAAGTTATAGAAGGGAGGGTAGAAGGAAGAATAAGAAGCATTAAATATGTCCGTCCTCCCATCCTCCATTCCTCTCTTCCCCTTTGGCTTCCCATGTTTTTCCCTTTCCTTCTCCACTACTTGTTAAAGGGGTTCCTTCTCTGCTTTCTCCTGATAATACATACAGAAGAGAACGAATGGTGTTCTGGGACGGGCTACCATGGTGGGGCTGCTAGACGTAGATTGGTCTAGCCAAATTAACCATTAGATTTATAGTCATCTGTCTTTTGGTAGGGTACATCATGTCTCGGTTTTGTATGAAAATATGTATGTTTTTATGTGGAATAGTTGTAAAACTTTTACAGCCTTATTAAATTGTGATTCTGTAAATTTAAAAGGGCTCTATATAAGCACATAGCATATTTTTTTACAGAAGTTTTTAGTTAGTGGTCTTCTATCCAAGAGCAAGGTCTTCACTAACTAAAAACTTCTGTAAAAAAATATGCTATGTGCTTAAGGAGAGCCATTTTAAATTTTCCGAATCGCAATTTAATAAGGCTGTTAATGTTCAAGTATTCAATTTTAAGGTTATGTCGAATTTTGGGTGGTATAGAATGGTATCTTTTTTTTGAGCGGTACCCTAAGGGTTCCCTTTGGTTTTTTGGATGGGATTTAAGATAGTCTCACAGAATGTACAAGGATGGAACTCTGTATTTAAGAGGCGAGTGTTAATAGATCAATTTCGGAAAATTAAAGCTGATGTTGTTTGTGTACAGGAAACGCATTGGCAAATAGATAAAGTCCCTTTCTGGAACGATAGGTTTTTTACTATTAAGGTCGATTCAACATATAAAAAGTTGCGTGGAGTATCGATCTTGTTTAATAAAAATGTTAACATTAGTGAGCAATATAGAGAAGTAGACTTGGAAGGGAGATTTGTTATATGGGCCGGAAAAATCAACCATCTAAACTACACTATAGTAAATATTTATGCACCCAATGAGAGACAAAATGGGTTCTTAAACAAATTACTTAAACGGGTTAAAAATATTAAAGTAGGCAAACTAATTGTTTGTGGCGATTTTAATATGGTACTGAATGTATCTTTAGATAGGAAAAGTAATAATCAAGAATATTTACATGGGCATACAAAAAGGAAAGCTAATCTGTTCTATGAATCCTTGAGATTGAGATTTGAGTTAAAAAAATTGAGATTTGAGTTATATGACGTTTGGCGGTTAAGATATGGTAATGTAAGAGACTATATGTTTTCTTCTCACCGCCATAAGTCTTATTCTAGAATAGACTACTTTTTGGTTGACTCGGAAACCTTGGCAGTTACAGACTCTACCAAGATTAATATAATTAAATGGTCAGATCATGCTATGATAGAACTCCAGATTAAGGATCATTTGACTCAAAAGAAGTATTCTAGAAATAGAATGGATATTTCATTATTTAATAATTCAGATAAACAAATATTATTACGGGAAGAAATAGAAAACTTTTTCCAAGTTAATGAGAATTCAGTTTCTGAGCCCTCAACGATTTGGAATGCCCATAAAGCATATATAAGAGGAATGTTGCTCTCATGGGGTGCACATAGAAGGAAATAGAGTGGTCTATCACTCCGAGATTTATATGCGCAATTAGCAATCCTTGAAAGACAAAATCAATTATACCCTTCAGCTTATAAGAGTATAGAGATTAGAAAAGTAAAAAACGGAATAAATAAAATTGTCCCAAAAAATATTGATAACAGCCTGTGGAAACTTCAACAGAGAAAATATTTTTTGGATAATAAAGTGGGCAAACTCTTAGCTTGGAAATTAAAAAATAATAAACCAATTAATAGAATAGATGAATTAATAATTGAAAATAAAAAGGACTTAATTACATTAACAAATCCTAGTGATATTGAAAAGGCCTTTTTTGACTTTTATGAAAATCTTTACAATTTAGAAAGTAACGATGCAGTTATAAAACCAAAAACAGAAGATATTATTACATTTTTGGATAGACTTTCGCTTCCCAAAATCACTAAGGAGGATCTAGATTATCTAAACAGTGAAATAAAAACATTAGAAATTGAAGAAGTAATTGATAACTTAAAGTTAAATTCAGCCCCTGGTCCAGATGGCTTTGTATATTATTATTACAAAACCTTTAAAACTGTACTTATGAAACATCTAGCTGAAGTGTTCAATGAAATTAAAAGAAAGGGGAGTGCACCCAAAGAAATGTTAGAGGCAGTTATAATTAATATTCCAAAGCAAAATAAAGATTTAAGGTGGTGTAAGAATTATAGACCGATATCTTTAATGAACATGGATAAAAAATGATATGCAAACATTTTTTGCATATAATTTTATATCCGTAAATTGGTAAATTAATAATTATGGATCAATCAGGTTTTTTACAAGATAGGCAGGGAGCCGATAATACAAGGAGATTAATTGACGTAGTTTTTTTTTGTAATGATAATCATAAACCTTCGATAGTTATTACATGAGATGCAGAAAAGGCCTTTGACAGGCTAAACTGGGATTTTATGAATCAAGTATTACTAAAATTCGGTTTTGAAGATTTTGGAGTGAAATCTATAGGGGCTTTATATTCAAACCCCACTGCCTGTTTTGTTGGAAATGGCCTAAAAACAAGCACTTTCTCTATTACCAATGGGACCCATCAGAGTTGTCCACTATCTCCTTTTTAATTTTTGTTTTAATGATGAAACCTTTGGCAGAAGCCATTAGAATGAATAAGAAAATTCATGGAATTAGAATTGGTGATTCTGAGCATAAAATTATGCTTTATGCTGATGATGTGATATTAACTATAGCCGAACCTAGAAAGTCTTTACTTCAGATTCAGGATTTAATAAACAAATTTGGTTTAATTTCTTACGATAAAATAAATTGGTCAAAGATAGTTACATAGTTACATAGTTACATAGTAATTAAGGTTGAAAAAAGACTTTCAGTCCATCAAGTTCAACCTGTTAAGATCTCCTCTGATCTGCAATATGCGGATTAGTTATTAATTAAATTGTTGATTAAATAATTATTAATAGTATAGTATTGGAGAATGAATAAAGAGTTAGTCCATCAAGTTCAACCTTTTTAGATCTCTATTGATCTTTTTAATATGGACTATTTATTATTATTGTTAATTGTTAATTATTGTTAATTGATCCAGAAGAAGGCAAACATAAAAAAAAAACCCCATTGAAACTTTGCCAATTGTCTCATAAGGGGAAAAAAAAGCAAAATTCCTTCCTGACCCCAGAAACTGGCGATCAAATTTCTCCCTGGATCAATATTCCTTGCTAGTTATCTAGGATAGCCTTGAATGCCCTCTTTATTCAGAAATATATCTAACCCCTTTTTGAAGTTGTCTATCGAATTCGCTGTCACCACCTCCTTTGGTAGAGAATTCCACAGTTTAACCGACCTAACTGTGAAGAACCCTTTTCTTTGTTTAAGGTGAAATCTTTTTTCCTCTAACCTCAACGGATGTCCTCTTGTCAGTTGAAAATCTCTTGCTACAAAAAGTTCACTTGACAAAGCCTTATATTGACCCTGGATGTATTTAAATAACGTAATCATATCTCCTCTTAGACGCCTTTTTTCTAGCGAAAATAAGTTTAATTTTGCTAGTCTTTCTTCATAACTTAGCCCCTCCATTCCCCTTATTAGTTTTGTAGCCCTTCTCTGTACTTTTTCCAGCTCTAAAATGTCTTTTTTGTGAGGTGGTGCCTAAAATTGTACTCCATATTCCAATTGAGGGCGTACTAGAGATTTGTATAGTGGCAGAATTATATCTTCTTCCCTGGCTTCTATACCCTTCCTAATACATGCTAATATTTTATTTGCCTTTGCAGCCGCTGCTTGGCTTTGAGCGCTGTTACCTAGGTGGTTGTCCACTAGTACTCCCAAATCCCTTTCAATATCTGATACCCCTAGATTTGCTCCATTAAGATTATAGATTGCTTGGCTATTGTTCCTTCCCAAATGCATAACCTTACATTTATTTGTATTAAATCTCATCTGCCATTTAGCCGCCCATTTCTCTAATTTATGCAAATCCTTTTGTAGGGAAAGTACATCATTATCTGATTTTATTACCTTGCACAACTTAGTGTCATCAGCAAAAATGGAGACACTACATTCGAGTCCTACTTCAATGTCATTAATAAATATGTTAAAAAGGAGAGGACCCAAAGATAGAGGTATTAACGATAAATATAGACGAAGATTAAATAACTTCTCTGAAAAATATTTGGGAAATTGATTGGGAGTTAAATAAAATCAATTATTTGGGAATAGAATTCTCTGAAAATTGGAAAATCTAACTAAAATTAATTTCTCGAAATTATATGCCAAAATTAAAAACCAACTAATAAATTGTAAATCAAATAGATTATCCTGGTTCGGTAGAATAGCAGCCGTAAAAATGTCCATATTACCGCAAATAAATTATTTATTTAGATGTTTGCCTTTATCCGTTCCTGAAACTATAATTAAAAAATATCAAACCTTGATCGATTCATTTATATATAATGGGAAAAAATCTAGAATTAATTCAAGGATTGTTAGGAAGAGCTTTCTAAAAGGAGGCATTGCTTCTCCTTGTGTTGAAGAATATTACATGGCTGCAATGCTATCTCATTTTATACCCTGGTCCACTAAAACAAAACAAAATAAGTGGATAACTATTGAGCAATATTTAGCTAAGGGCTTGGCTTTGGTATGATAAATTTCCCAATAATAATATTACGTCAATAATAATTAAATCAGGGTTTAAATTTTGGTTTAAATGGAAGAAAAAACTAAACCTTTCAACTCCGTGTTCGGAAATGTAACTGTTAGGTGTAAGTAATGTTCTTAACTTGGCCTGTTTCGTAACTGGAGTTATTGGAATATACAGACATTGGGAGATCTGTTCGATAAAGGTGAAATTAAGTCTTTTTCCAAATTATATGCTGATTTTAGTTTTCCATCGTCTGAATGGTTGGAATATGAGAGAGTTAAAAAAGTTATTTTAAATTCGAAATATTTAATTACCTCAAACAGATCCTAAACCAATTTTGAAAAGTTAGTACTTTATAATGACAGGAAACATATAATTTCAAAATGCTATGAAATATTAAGAAAACAGGATAAGATGGAAAAATCTCCAGGTATACTTAAGTGGGAAAAAGAATGTAATAACTTAATTAACCTGGAAAATTGGTCAAGAGCGTTTGCGTTCTCACAGAAAATTATTAAATATCAAGCATATAGAGAAGTCAATTTTAAAGTGATCCAGAGGTGGTACTTTGTCCCAGTAAAGATAGCAATTATTAACAATAATCCTAATAAGGGGCTTTGTTGGAGGCTTTGTAATCAGCAGGGGACGCAAAAACATATTTTGTGGGACTGTGACCCTATTAAGAAACTTTGGAGTTTGATTTTTGAATATATTTCTAAAATTTGCAGTAAAATCATTAAGCCGACATGTGAAATGGCTATTCTTCACATCATGGACAATAAGCTTAAGATGGAAGAACAAGCTTTAATTATACAGGTAGTCTCAGTAGTCAAATGGCTTATTGCCAAACGCTGGAAATCAGAACTTATTTCATCACTGAATGAAGTATTAACAATTCTGAAAAAGAACAGAGAATTAGAAAGGAATTTATACGACATGGGCATTGTTTTATCCAGGTTTAACAGTTGGCTGAATTGGGATAAATATTACCATTCTTTAAACTCATAAGACATAACTCTTTTTTTTTTTCTTTTTTTTTTGTATGACTGTAATATATCTTGTATTTGTATATTTGTGTTTCGTATAATTTTGTAATGTCTGTTTGTTATTTGTAGAAACTGAAGAAAAAAAAAAAAAAAAGATTATAAATTGCATGGCTATTTTTCCTTCACAGATGCATAACTTTAGATCTATTCATATTAAATCTCATCTGCCATTTAGATGCCCATTCCTCAATTTTATGTAAATCCCTTTGAAGGGAAAGCACATCATTATCTGATTTAATTACCTTGCACAACTTTGTGTCATCAGTGAAAATGGAGACACTGCTTTCCAATCCCACCTCTTAGTCAATAATAAATATGTTAAAATGGAGAGGACCTAATACTGAACCCTGAGGAACCCCACTTACCACACTAGTCCAATCGGAGTATGTTCCATTTACAACAACCCTTTGTTTCCTGTCTTTTAGCCAGCTCTCAATCCATGAGCAGATATTTACTGCAATTCCCGTATCACTTAGTTTGCACAATAGTCTTCCATGTGACACTGTATCAAAAGCCTTTGCAAAATCCAAAAAGACTACATCCACTGAGTTGCCTTGATCTAGGTTCCTACTAACCTCCTCATAGAAACGAATTAGATTTGTTTGACATGACCTATCCCTCATAAATCCATGTTGACTCCTACTTATAATCCTGTTCAAATAGACATATTCTTGTATATAATTCCTTATTGACCCTTCTAACAGCTTTGCCACTACAGAAGTGAGGCTCACTGGTCTATAATTCCCCAGATTTGCTCTGACTCCCTTGTTAAATAAACTGTAGGTATCACCTCTGCTTTTCACCTCTGCTTTTTTGGCTATTACAAAACCCAGTTCCCTCAGTACCCTTGGATGTATTCCATCAGGACCGGGGCTTTATTAACATTTATTTTTTCCAACCTCTTTTGGATTACTTTCTGCGTTAACCAATTATTTGGCAAAGGTAGTGTAGCCCCATTATGTTACAGTGTCCCAACCACTGGTACCTCCCTTGTGTATACCAAAGAAAATAACCTATTTAGCTCATCTGCATTTTCCTGGTAACTAATTTTCAGATGGCCTATGTCACATTGTAATGTTCCTATAGCTTCCTTCCTTGCCTTCTTCCCATTAATATACTTAAAAAATATTTTAGCGATAGTCGTACTCTCTTCAGCAATTTTTTCATTTTCTATTTTAGCCAGTCTAATAGCCCTTTTGCGAGCCTTGTTAATTTCCTTGTACTCCCGTAAAGCAGTCTCTGTCCCCTCTTGTTTGTATAATTTAAATGCTTGTTTTTACTCTGTATCTTGATCGTTAAATCATTGTTAAGCCACATTGGATGAGATTTACTCTTTTTACTTTTATTCCCACTTGGTATATGGTCATAAGTATGTATATTTATTAAAGATTTAAATGTTGTCCATTTATGTTTAGTATTTTTTACTGCCAGTTCTTTGTCCCAGTCTATACGTTAAAGTCTGCCCTTTTAAAATTAAGAGTTTTTGTTGGTCCCTTAAAATGATTTTTTTTTAATTAAATCTCAAATGAGACTGTGTTGTGATCACTGTTTCCCAAAGGTTGCCCTATTTCAACTTGTGATACTATATCAATATGATTTGTGATATCTAATTCCAAGATAGCCTAATTTCTATGTATAACCTGGGCTAGATAATAAACCCTGAGTGTACTCAAGAACCTGCTGGTCTCATCCAGTTTATTTCAGGGTAATTAAAATCTCACCTTAGTTCCACCATAAATATCTTCTCTGACTGTAGGGTTAAATTCAGGCTTAACGTACAGACAAATCCCTCCTCCTCTTTTACCATTCCCCCTATCTTTCCTAAAGAGGTTATAACCATCCAGATTAACAGTCCAGTCATGAGATTCATCCCACCACGTTTCAGTAATGCCTATTAAATCCCAAGCTTCTGGCATTGGCAAGCATACACCTTATGTTATGAGTATGTAGTTCTGAAGTGCCTCCCAATATACTTGAGTTACTTTGTACTACCTCCCTATTGACTAAACTACCCCTCTCCCAATCTCCTCCCCTATGAGTTGTTAGTTCATCCCTTATACCCTCTACACTTTCTACCCCATTACTTATATCTAGTCCCCCCCACCTACTAGTTTAATAACTCCGCCAGCCTTTCTACCATCCTATCCCCTAGCACAAAAGCTCCCTCATCATTAAGATGCAATCCATCCCTGCTGTAGAGATTGTACCCAAGTGAGAAGTCAGACCAGTGCTCTAAAAACCCAAACCCCTCCCCACATCTTTAGCCACACATTAACCTCCCTAAGCTCCTTCTACCTCCATGGGCTAGCACGTGGCACAGGTAGTACCTCAGAAAATTACTACCTTGGAGGTCCTTCCATTCCCTTTAGATTGTAAGTAGCGAGCTTCCAAATTTGTAGGGTGCTTTGGAAAAAAACACTTTCAACAAACATTCTAAGCTCAAAACAGGGCTCTCCGTTTTCTGCAGATTCTTAACATTGTACTTTATCTTGTTTTCCTACCCTGTATTGCCCTACGGAATGTGATGGAGCGTTACAAATAAAAGATAATAATAATAATAATAATAATAATAATAATAATAATAATAATAAAAAGTGTATCTAAATATACACATATCTAAACATACATAGAACACAAACCTTAGACAGGATACACTGGATATTAAGTACACAGCATCTTAACTTAATTTGATATTCAATTGGAGTCTTTTTGCGGGCTTTGATCGGGTTACGGGCCTACGATTCATTGCAATGGTTAACATCACAAGTTAATGCCCCTCCAAGCCTTTGATCTTTCACTGCCTCAAGAGTTCCGAACTCGCAAATCGCTATTCAATTGCTCCGATTTTCCCCCTCACTAAGCAAGCCATCAAGGCCGCAAATGGCAAAAGTCAAACCACAAGTTACTGGTTCCAAGGAGGACTAGCAAAGGGCTTAAGGACATGACCAGAGCACTTTAAATGCTAATAATACTGCACTGTAAATGATGGGGAACACAACGTGAGACATTAGAACAGTCTCAAGCCCGTAAATATGGAATATAAAGTTAATTTTTTTTAATGTGTAATTTTCAGGGTTATATCAATCTTGGGAATCAATGAGCTAATACATATCAGTCCACCCACATGGACTATAACATTGGCTTCACCCATTTTTATTTTTTTGTACTTTGAGGATGTGAGCGTTTGCGGGTCTGATGGCATATTGGACCATGAATCTCTACTTGATTGACATGTCAACTCCATGTTGTGCGGCCTTCATGATGACAAGCTCCTTTCTATTGGCTGTTTCAGCATCGGGAGTTACGGTCTTGCTTAATTGATCATGTTCAAGCTTGCAAATGCTACATATGATGACATGGTTTATGAATGTCGCTATCAGCCCCTAACTTGCAGCCTTGACAAATTGAATAGCATCGTAACTCGAGCGTGCTGCTGGCCCGCAGGAGGCCTGCAGACATATGGCCTGTATCCCAGAACTTGCAGCCTCCTAATTGAGTGAGGCTTATAGTTTACATAAATACAGTCAAGACCTTTTTGTACATGTTTTACATATTCTGTATTCACTCCTCAAAAACTTTACATCTTCATCTTTTGCATAAAAATAACTACAATATAATCTTTACATATGAAAAGGGCATCATCGAAAAAATTCTGACGTTTGATTTTCTTTACTAGGCAAGCATATCAAGAAACAGATTTCCACAAATGTTTGCCCTCTTTCCCACACTTTGCCTTAAACTGCCCATTACAATGTTCCTTTCTCACATCTATCTAAAAACCCATTCTCTACAGCTGTCTACACTTTCCCTTCATTATCCCTCCTCTGTCCCTCGTAGCCGTCCCTCTCAAAAGGCATTAAGTTCTGAAAGAGAAAAAAATGCAGTATTACACATATGTCTTTTAACTTGACATATAATGTAAGCACACATTTGGTTTCCATAATTGTTTTGCAATAATGCTGTCATTTGTCTTGTCTAACAAAAAATAGGTGTATACAGTAAAATAAATACAGTTTACACAATCAATATACGATAAATTCTCTTTTTTTAAATGTACAAATTTCTACAAAGATAATTTAACAGTATTCAAGACTTGCCATGCTATAATATGTCTTTTGTTTTTCAAATACATTTGTTTACCAAAGATTACCATGTTAAAGAGCACACTCTTAATAACTCCTAAAGTAGAAATCATTGGCACACATTTTCCTATACTTGTTTTGCATATAAACACTGCATATTATATGATGCACACTTTCAAAGTCTCCACAACAGGGGCGGCCCGTCCATTGGGGCGTCAGGGCAAACGCCCCCCCCAAATATTTTCGTGACCCTGCAATAAAAAAAACCAATAATTTATTAGTAATAACCTCAAAACAATTAAATATAATGTGTACATCAGCATTCAAGTGTTAATACAGTAATAAATGAAGCAAATTATTCCCAGGGACACTGTCACTTTAAGATAACTCCTTGCCCTTGTGTGTATATATTAACTAATGCTGTGTATCTATTGTAGCTTTCCCTGCATCCCTGTGTGATCATATTACACTACACTGACTAGTACACTAACCTTTAGACTCTATGAATCAATGAGGCCTGGCCCCCTGACCGTTAATGCATTCCGCCCACCAGCACAATGACGATATGCATGGGCGGTGATAAATGTATCAATTTCATGACTGACAGTCTTCCATCATTGACCAATCAATGATGGAAGGCTGTCCAGTTGTCAGGAGAACAACCTAAACCCACCCAGACTGTTAGCTCCAAGCGCCCGCCAGCTAATAGGGCCTCGAGTTAACTTTTGATTGACATCCACAGTTAATAAAACCACCAGATGTCTGTCCCTTCCCTCTTTCTGTTTCCTGACCCTGCTCACGCTGAGACTGAGAGAGACCTCCCTGGCTGAAACTACTCACATCTGCTCTGCCCAACCTAACAGTAAGTCTACCTGGCACCTGCCCTGCCCCTGGCCAAACCAAAGCCCTAGTGCCCCTAATAAAAGGTAGGGTTCCCCCAGTTACCCCACTATGCCTGCCTGGCCTGCCACCTACCCAGCCACCCACCAACTTACCTACCACCGACGACCGACCTAGGCCTGCAATGCCTGGTGCCACCCCTGATCAACCCCGATGTGGCCTGCCCTATGCTATGCCACCGCCCGATTACCCCGATCACGGTAATCGGGCCGTGAGCAGGGTGGCACAGGCCACATGGGGGTGATCGGATCACCCCCCCTCCAGGCGGCCTGTGCCACCCCTGGTCACCTCCATGTGGCCTACGCGGCCACCGCCCGACCCACTGACCGAACCATGGCCGCCTGACCCCACCCTGACCCAACTACCAACCCCCCCCCCCCCTATTTTTATTCCATTTTTAGAAGTAACAGGCAATGCATGTGCCTGTCACTTTTAAAGATAAAATAAAAATAAGGGAAGGGAAAAACAAAAAAACAATAATAAAAATAAAGTAAACAGCACATACATACTAAACAATAATAAAAATAAAGTAAACAACAGCACATACTTACCTGTCAAATTGACCCCTCCAGCATTGGCCTTCTGCCCTGGATAGTCGTCGGGCATTCCAATCAATTTTGATTGAAGCCCATGTCATAATAATCCAATTTTGATTGAAGCCCATGTCATAATAATCCAATCTTGATTGAAGCCCATGTCATAATAATCCAATCTTGATTGAAGCCCATGTCATATTAATCCAATCTTCATTGAAGCCCATGTCATATTAATCCAATCTTCATTGAAGCCCATGTCATAATAATCCAATCTTGATTGAAGCCCATGTCATAATCCAATCTTGATTGAAGCCATTGTCCATCCATTCTGGCCCATTGCAAGAGGCCTCCACCTAAAAAAAAACGATGCTCTAAAAAAAAACACAACAAACTAACGGAGCTCCTCCTACAAGGAGCTCCACCCACGAGTAATTGTTTTTTTCCCACGCTCCGCCTTATATACTAATTTTTGAAGGACTCTGATTGGCTGAAATTTTTGATTGACATTTATTTCAACCAATGAGAGTCTTTAAAACATTAGCAAATCAGCAAAGCAGGTATGGAAGCCTGTAAGGGAAAAAAAGGTTAGTGTGAACTTGTGTGACCCTGTATGTATTATATATATTACAGGGCTATTTATGTGATATACATGTTACAGGAAAATATCCTGTAACATGTATAGCAAATAAATAGCACTGTAATATATATAATAAATAATGTTTAATAGAAATACATGAGCAATATAATCAAAAAATTAATAAAGTACATCAGTTAATCAATTAATAAATATCAATTAATATATTTTTTTTTATGTATATGTTTATGTATATTTATGTATATTTTTTGTGTGTGTGATTTATATATAATATATATATATATATATATATATATATATATATATATATATATATATATATATATATATATTGATTGATATATATATATATATATATATATATATATATATATATATATATATATATATATATATATATATATATATATATATATATATATATATATATATATATATATATATATATATATATATATATAAGAAAATGGTGGAGAGAAAAGCGGCAACTAATAATATACAAATGAATAACACAATTGTTCCAAAATTGGAGGGATGGTAAAGAAATACCAACAGCTCATAGGTTTGACCACTAGATTGTGACAATGTAACAATCAAGAGAAGGGTCAAGGACATACCAAATCATTGCTGGGCAGGTGTAAATGAATGTGTAGAAGGTAAAATTTAACCTTTAATAGTAACATAAAAAAGTGACGTGCATAGAAGACTAAAAAAGAAGAATTGGAAAATGTGTCCTGAACACAGGACCCCAAATTCTGGATAAAAAAAGATAATAATTGAATACTGGAAAAAAGAGACAGGGTGTGGGAACCCCTGCATATAACGGGGATATCAAGGACAGGCGAAATAATGAATGCTTGCAGACAAAACAATCTGTCTATCAGTCTATACAATTGTACATAGGATACTGAGAATAATAAGGGTCCCAGGTCTCAAACCTCTAAGCAAGAGCTTGTGGACAAAATATTGAAATCTCACAAAACCTCAATAGGTTTGTATTGTATGAGCAATAATGAGGCTACAAACAAAGGGATAACTATCCTGGGAGTGCTAGGGAGGAGTAAATGAGGTCCCCTATGTCTGGGTAGAATATGCACTCTGGAATCACCCAACCTGGGACAGGCACAGCAGTGAGTGCATGTACACTCAATGATATCAATAATCTTAAAGCAACTAATGTGCTAGTGTACATCTAATAATGTATTGTACTCACTGTTGTGGAGGTCCCAGGTCTCTAAATGAAAACTTGGCCAGTATATCAATTTTAGCAGTGTTGCTGTACTCCGCGCCGAGTGCTGGCGTGCTGAGACGCTCCGTCGCCCGTTCGTGGCGTGTGCGTGTGAAAAGCGCGACCGACGTCAGCCAGACGTGCGCGTGCCTGCGCTTGAACGCGACCTGGCTGTGTAAGCCAAAAAGAGGTCGCGTATGCGCTCGGTACTCGCCCAACGCGCATTTCGCAATGGAGAGCTTCTACTGGGGCTGTGGTACTATCACTTACACCTGCTATATATACCTAAACAGGGGTAATATTAACCCCTTACAGGTAGTGTCAGTCCTTAAAGGGGCAACCACGGAAAAAGATGGGAATTAAATAGAAATAAACAGTAGTTTCCAATTAACATTCCATAAATACTTTCAACTATTTATAGATTGAGATTATATATATATCTTGTTTGATGTCATAAAAGAGAGGGAAATGGAAGATGTCAAAATAGTGTGAAGTGTCACAAGAGGTGTAGGAGGAAGATGACAGGGATCAAATAGGTTTATAACGGAGTATGGTGGAAAAAAGAAGGTGAGAAGCACTGGTGCTAGCAATATAAAAAGGAAAAAATAAAATTAGATATGTGCAGATAATGATAAATGACCTAATGTGCTGTGTGAAAATGAAACTCTCTAAAGAGAGAAGTGTAAGAGTAGTAAGACTGACCTAAGGTAAAGAATGTGAGAGTGAGACTCTCAGGTAGGTAATATGAAGAGGTGGCAAGGCTGACCTGAAATAGAGAATGCAAAAGGAAAGTTGATTAGAGGAATACGGTGTAATTGATGGCCTCGTTGAGACCTGAAGGAGCCATTGAGTTAAAAAGAAAAATCCATTTGCTCTCTGCTTTCAGGAGTGCGTTCTCCAAGTTGCCTCCTCTTATTCCAAGAGAGATTTGTTGGACCATCCAACATTGTAATAGTGTAGGGTCAGATTTATGGAATTGAAAGAAATGTCTGGCGACCGATGTTAATTTCTTGAGATTTTCCAAATCTTTCCTACTATTTTTAATATTACGAATGTGTTCACCCAAGCGTTTACGCATCTCGCGTGTGGTCATTCCTACATATTTCTTGGGGGGTTTGCAAGGGCATTAGAGAACATATATGATCTGTTTAGAGCTACAACTGAATAGTTGTGGAACAGAATGTTCATGTCCAAAATGATCCTTAAATGTTGTCACACTTTTAATGTGTGAACAGATGCTGCAGTGTGCGCAGCGGTAGTTACCTTTGATCTTATCTTTTTTATTGGTCCGCTCTTTGATAAAATGACTCTTTACTAACGTATCCCCTAAAGAGGGAGAACGCTTCCAACTAGCTGAGATGCCGTTTTTAAACCACAGGTTAAGGTCTTCATCAGTTTTCAGAATATGTAGATGTTTATGTAGTATACTTAGAGTTTGTTTCCATTGTGCGTGATAAGAACCGATAAATCGGATCTGATCGTCTGCAAGTTTCTTCGGTTTAGGGGTTAAGAGGGTATCTCTATCTAAATAGAGAGCACGGTGATAAGCTTTCTTAATTTGTCTATTGCTGTATCCTCTTAACTTGAGGCGATCTCTTAGTTCTTGTGCCCTTGTATTGAAAATTTCAATTTGGGAACAATTGCGCCTTAAGCGGATGAATTCCCCAAAAGGTATACTTCGTTTGGTTGAGGGGAGATGGAAACTATCGTTATGTAATACACTGTTTGTGGCCGTCTCTTTGCGAAATAGATCCGTTATAAGTTGGCCGTTGGATCCTCGTGCAATAGTGATATCCAGGAAGTCTACTTTGTTGATATCCATCTGATATGTTAGCCTGAGATTGAGATCATTATCATTCAGTTTTTGCATATATTCATCCAGAAGTTCTTTGGGACCATCCCATAGTATGAAAAGATTGTCTATGTATCTTAACCAGATCTGCACATGTTCTGTGTACAGGTTCATGTTGTCACCCAGGGCTATTTGGTGCTCCCACCATCCCATATAGAGATTAGCGTAAATTGGGGCACATGAAGTGCCCATTGCTGTGCCTCTCAGTTGCAAAAATAAATTGTCGTTGAATGTAAAATAATTGTGGGTTAAAACGAAATGTAAAAGTTGGATAATAAATTCATTCCTCTCTTGGGAATATTGCGATTGCATACTGAGAAAAAAACGAATTGCCTCTTCTCCTTTGTGGTGTTTGATTGATGTATACAACGATTCAACGTCACAAGTTACCAAGTATGTAGTTTCGTTGAGCATAATATCATCCAATTTGTTGAGAATGTCCATTGTGTCGCGTATGTAAGATGGAAGACTGATCACAAATGACTTGATACAAGCATCAACGAATTTGCTGGCAGATTCTGTCAAGTTGCCTCTCCCGGATACAATTGGCCGACCCGGTGGGTTGACTGGCCTTTTATGGATTTTAGGGAGTAGGTATAATGTTGCTATTTTAGGTTTGTCAACCTCTAAGTATTCAAATTCACGCTTGGAGACTAATCCGTTGGCTGGGGCTTCGGAGATGATTAGATTGTAAGATGTTAAAAATTCTTTGGTGGGGTCTCCTAAAAGCTTTTTGTAGCATTTTCGGTCTGAGAGCTGTCTCATAGCTTCCCCAACATATTGCTCACTAGGCCACAATACCACGTTGCCGCCTTTATCTGATGGTTTAAATACAACGTCTTTCCACGATTTCATGTCATTAATACATTTACGTTCTTGTCTACTGATGTTAGACGCGTAGATCGTTGGTAATTTATTTAAGTCTTTGATGACAAGTTTGGTATATATGTCTATTTGAGGACAGATATGCATAGGAGGGACAAACTTGGACTTTTTCTTTAGGCTCGATGTCCCTGTGTCTGGTGGACAGGATTTGTAAGTTGGTGTTCCTGTAACATGTATAGCAAATAAATAGCACTGTAATATATATAATAAATAATGTCTAATAGAAATACATGAGCAATATAATCAAAACATTAATAAAGTACATCAGTTAATCAATTAATAAATATCAATTAATATATTTTTTTTATGTATATGTTTATGTATATTTTTATGTATATTTTTTATGTGTGTGTGATTGATATATAATATATATATATATATATATATATATATATATATATTGATTGATATATATATATATATATATATATATATATATTGAATGATATATATATATATATATATATATATATATATATATATATATTGATTGATCGATAGATATATTGATTGATATATATATATATATATATATATATATATTTATATATTGATTGATTTATATATTGATTATTGATATATATATATATATATATATATATATTGATTGATTATTGATATATATATATATATATATATATATATATATATATATATATATATATATATATAATGATTGATATATATTGATATATATTGATTGATTTTTTTTATTTCATTTTTTTTCATGTACAGTTTGGGCCTATATGGTTTTGATTGGTTATTTAGGGTTTTTAAGGTGCGGTTGGGGCCAAAATGGTCACACTTGGTTATTTATGGTTTTTTAAGGTGCGGTTGGGGCCTATATGGTCACACTTGGTTATTTATGGTTTTTAAGGTGCGGTTGAGCCCTATATGGTCACACTTTGTTATTTAGGGTTTTTAAGGTGCGGTTGGGGCCTATATGGTCACACTTGGTTATTTAGGGTTTTTAAGGTGCGGTTGGAGCCTATATGGTCACACTTGGTTATTTATGGTTTTTAAGGTGCGGTTGGGGCCTATATGGTCACACTTGGTTATTTATGGTTTTTAAGGTGCGGTTGGGGCCTATATGGTCACACTTAGTTATTTATGGTTTTTAAGGTGCGGTTGGGGCCTATATGGTCACACTTGGTCTTTTAAGGTTTTTAAGGTGCGTTTGGGCCCTATATGGTCACACTTTGTTATTTAGGGTTTTTAAGGTGCGGTTGGGCCCTATATGGTCACACTTTGTTATTTAGGGTTTTTAAGGTGCGGTTTTGTTCTTGAATGGTCTGATTTGCTTGTTTTCTATCAACCCCAGGTGCAAACCCTCTGTGGTAGCAGATTTTGTTTGTACTCGTTGGTCAACTTACTGAACATGAATACCCTGAGAAGAAGAGCCGACTGGTAGGTGTCACTGCTTTAATTTTTCTGTTAATGCGTATAGGTGCAATTATGATATTGCTGTAGTCTTGTGACATGAGTTTTTTCAATCTATATTGTATACCAATGAATTTAACACATTGTTTACTTCTTGACATTGCTGCATTGCTGATCATGTATTTCAATGGGCTTTACAAGTATAAAGTCATTGGGCGGGGCTTATAAAGGTCATTATGACGTCAGGGGAGGAGTTATAAAAGGGGTGTGGTTTGAAAAAAGGGGATGGGCTATGTTTCGCCCTGGCGCCCCTCCAACTTGAAAGTTCACCAGCCGCCACTGCTCCACAAAATTCTCTCGGGCATATCTCTGATCTCACCAGCCCCTGCTTACACTGAAATGCAGGTACATAGGCATGTACAGCTGCCCAAGCAAAATCCTGGGAATGAATCAAAGATTTGTGGATCACTCTTCTCCAACTCATGGTAGACTCAGTATCAGGAAACCTCTCCACTTGTATCACTGGCATTTGCTCATTAACAAAAGCTGTGAATTTTCTTTGGTCAGTTAAAACATCATATGAAACTGACTGTAAATTATACAACTTGATCACTCTTTCTAGGTATTGAAAACTTTTGGGTAAGGTTAATACATAAGGTACTGTGAAAAACAGTTTAAACCAACCATATTTTTGGAACAAACGACCTGTAAAATATCTATGCAATGCAGCACTTTTAGTAGATCCTGCCAAAGATCTAGCGATGCCTGAATTCAAAAATACAGATTTGTCCAAATCCGGAAAGTCCTTATCTCCAAGTGTTTTTTCCTACAAACTTTGTTTCTCCTGATCTTCTCCATTTGAGACTTCAAAAAAAAATGTATATTGTTTTTTTGGTACGCTTCAACCACAGACTATTTGGACGAAACGCTGTACAATAAAATAGAATAATCGACAAAAGTAGTGCTTTTTTGACTAACACTTTTCCCTCCATAGAAAGATTGCGTAGGCTCCAAAGATTTTCTGGACTTAAGTTAATAAAAGATTATAGCTTATTTCTCTGGAGAGATTTATATTAAACCACAATCCTAGGATTTTTATTTTGTCCCTAACCACTGATATATGAGACAGGAAGTCATCTTTCCATGGCCCAAATATCATACCCTTACTTTTAGAAAGGTTGACTTTCAAAGCTAACGCAGAGGAAAACATATTTGTCCCCAAAAATGTATAGAAATATCATCTGGGTATATTTACAATTTGGCCAACAAGTTTATTACAATATATTCTTTAATAAAATGGTAACAACGGCGATGTTAAAACAAAGGAAATTTGAAAAAAAAATCTAAAATCAATGAAGACAAGGATCTCCTCTGAGAAACTGTGATATATTCACTTGTGAGAAATATATAGAGACATAAACTTTCTCTTACATATTAGAGGAGGATTATAGTGTTCCACTAAGGTAACTCTGTTCCCAAAAAGTCTATTATTCACATATACATAGTCCTTCCAATTGAAGATTTAGTACAGACTTTCTTTTGTGTGAGTTGTTGGAAATAGTGCCTCCTTTTTACTTACCATACTATTTCAGATGTAAATAAGAAATCAAGCAAGTATAATTTCTCTGTATAGGAGCTATAGAAGACTCAATCTTTGAAAAATCTCCCTATAATCTGTGGAATTGTAACAAGCAAAGCTTGATTTTCTAGGACTTTCTTAAAACCACATTGTGTTCTGTATTTAGTACCTTCAATAATACTATTTTTGTATGGTGGAATTCCTCCTATTATAGGGAGGTATGTCCTTACTAATTCCCTATTTTAGGGTAAAGGTATCCACTAGATTAGGCTTTGTATGTATAGTTACTAATACTTGCTTTTTTCTGCATCTGTTGGCCTATATATTGATCTTAAATAGTATAGAAGAAACCATACTGAACTGTAGTAGTTACCTAACTAGTGCCATTTTTCTTAATAGAGACGCTAATGCTGCATGGCTTCACTTCCTAGTATAACGTGGACAGCTATTGTTATGTCCTATAGATGTTAATAATCAAGACAGGGATACATTTTAGTTATTTCCTTATATTTGTTCAGATGAATGGGGTAAATGAGAAACCCTCATTTAGTCCCCTGGGCACTTGGGCCTTCAATTTGTAGATCCATCTAGCTTCGCATTGTAGAAGTTTCCTTTCCAGATCTCCTTTTCTGGGGCCTGGTTCAACGTTATCAACCACACAGAAACGAAGAACATTACTGTTGTTGTTATGATAGTATTTGATGTGGCGTGCAATTGGTGTATCATAGGAGTTATTAATAGCATAAATATGTTCTCCTATTCTACGACGTAACTGTCTTCGAGTTTTACCTACATAAAATTTGTTACATAGGCATGTAGCCACATATACAACTCCAGTGGATAGACAGTTGTAAAATTTACCAATCTCAAATACCTCCTTGGTGATTGGATGTTCATATCTTTTTATTGGTTTTATGTACTTGCAAAAACTACATCGCCCACACCTGAAGCATCCTTTAGGTGGCTGTAGCCATGTTTTGTGTGGGTTGTTCTCTTTGAAATGGCTATGTACAAGCATATCTCTGATATTAGTACCTCTACGATAGGTAATAGGAATTCTAGTTGGTAAAATGTCTTTCAAGTCTTCGTCACTCAATAGCAGATGCCAATGTTTCCGTAGAATATTTCTGATAATATCAGAATCATATCCATAGGTCATAATACACCTCGGTGTATTTTCTAATTGTCTATCTTTTAACAGTTTCTGTTTCGGTTCTATGGGAATGGTATTTGTGGTAGTATCATGTTCGTTGTATGGGCATTGAGCAATTCTGCTCTATTGCAACTTAAGGCATGTTTATAGGCCAGTTTTAAACATTTCTTGGGGTAGCCTCTTTCTTTAAATCGTAGTCTTAATTTATCAGCTTCAATTTGAAACTCATCCTCTGTGCTACAGTTTCTTCGAATACGTAGATACTGTCCTTTAGGGATACCTCTTTAGATGGGTTCATAATGTTGACTATCCCAATGTAGTAAAGTATTTGTAGCTGTATCTTTTCTATAGGTAGAGGTAGAAATGTTGCCTTCACTGTCTTTGTAGACTTTTAGGTCAAGAAAATGTACCTCCTCTTTGTTGATCTCATGGGTAAATTTTAAACCCAGAGTATTGTCGTTTAGAAATTTCATGAAGATTTCAAATTCATTTTTTGTACCTTCCCATACTACAAGGATGTTGTCTATATAGCGACGCCACAGCAAGATTTTGTTGGTATAATTAGTCTGTGTTTCATTGAAGACACACTTTTCTTCCCACCACCCCAAAACAAGATTGGCGTAACTTGGAGCACATGGTGTGCCCGCTGGCTGTACCCTTACATTGATGGATCCATTGATCGTTAAATGTAAAGTAGTTATGTTTAAGTACAAATTCAAGAAGGGTGAGGAGTAACTGGTTAAATTCAGTAGATCTTACATCTCTCATTTGTAGAAAATATTCAACTGCTTTGATTCCATAACTATGATGGATACTGCTGTATAGGGCTTCAACATCTATGCAAGCTAACTAGGTCTGTTTGGGTACATTAAGGTCTTCAAGTTGGTTAAAAATATCCATACTGTCCCTCACATATGAGGGAAGACTTATCACTGACCCCCTTCGATGGTAATCCAGAAATAGGCTACAGTTGTGTGACAAGTTATCTGTGCCTGAGACTATTGGTCTACCTGGAATGGGTATACTTTTCTTATGTACCTTGGGTAGTGCATAGAAGGTAGATATAACAGGGAATTTTGGCAATAGAAAATTATAGGTACTCTCGTCTAGAATTCCATCTGTTTTAGCTTTATCCAAGATGGTTTTAAGTATCTTTCTATACTCTATTGTTGGATTTTTGAAGATGACTTCATAGGTGGTACTATCTGGAAGAATCCTATTGCACATTTCTTTATATTCTCTATTCCCCATAATTACTACATTGCCCCCTTTATCTGCAGGTTTTATTTGGATATCTTTATTTGCTCTTAACTCTTGTAACGTTTCATACTCCTCTTTAGAGAGATTATATTTCCTAGTAACCGTTCTTTGGTCAATCTGTTCAATTTCATTACACACTTGTTGGAGAAAAACCCATATATTAGCATATTCTTTCAGTTGGGGCGTGAATGTGCTTTTATTTTTCCATTTCCTTGAAGGCAAATTATTTTTAGTGTTTAATTCATTTTCTTCTAATAAAGACATTAGGGCCTTCAGTGCATCTATATCCTCTTTGCCTCTGACTTTTTTATTAAGATAAAAAAAATTCAGAGCCAACTTTCTTGCAAATAGGTTGACATCTTTAATATGAGTAAAGGAGTTAGTTATAGATGTGGGGACAAAAGTTAATCCATTTTTATGAATTGAGATATGGGTATCTTTAAGTGTGAACTCAGATAAATTGAGAACTAGGTGACTCTCAGAGTTAGTATCCCTTGTATTATCTGAGCTGTTAGTTATTGTTTTTGATTTCTTCTGGATCTTATTGGATTGTCTGGTTGTCCTTGGGGAGCTTGGCCTCTCTCTAAAAAAGACTCCTTATAGGGCCTTATAGGTGTCCTAGCATATGATCTTGATCTGGTATCATATCTATCCCTATTATAGGATATATTTGGTCTTTTCCAGATTCTAGGAGCATTTTCCTCAATATCTGAGTTGTCACACTCTGATGAACTTATGTCTGATGTTAACACTTTTGAGCCAGAGGGAAATCTTCTATATATGTTCCCCAGTTTGAAATCATTTTGGTCCCTCCAGAACTTACGTTGTTTGCGTTCTTTTAGCTCTTTCTTGAATTTGTCAATGTTACTATTTAGCTTTGTGCAAAGATTCTCATAGTCTAGTGATTTTTTTGAATTTCTAAAGTTCTTTTTGGTTGGTAACTACTTTATGCTTAACAATTTCTAAATTTTGTTGTTCTGTCTCTACAATCAAGGACATTAAGTTACAGGAGCATTTGAAAAGGATTTCTTTCCATTTAGTTATAAATGTTTCATTCATCAGATTAGTGGCAGGGATTGTATTGATTCTCAGGCCACTGGGGATGATTTTGTTTTTTTTAAGTAATTTTGCAAGCTACTCACTTCCCATATACTTTTAACTTGTTTTTTGGTGGTTATTAGTAAATTTGTAACCGCCACCTTAATATCTTTGTTCTCAGTTTGAGTTTGTTGTGTATTAGGCTGGAAGCTTGCTTCTGCTTCCTGTTGTAATTGGGCTATGTCCATATTCCCAAAAACTAAATTAGCCATCTTAATGTTGCAAATCACGATTCCAATATGTAGGTAAATTAAAGATATATTAATATCTCCTTCTAGTGGATTAAACCACTTCTTTATTAAATATTTGTAGTCCTAGGAGGTAGTTCCCTTATAGTGTGTTCCACTTATTTGAATAGAAATATTATCTGGGTATATTTACAATTTGGCCAACAAGTTTATTACAATATATTCTTTAATAAAATTGTAACAACGGCGATGTTAAAACAAAGGAAATTTAAAAACAATCTAAAATCAATGAAAAGACAAGGATCTCCTCTGAGAGACTGTAATATATTCACTTGTGAGAAATATATAGACATAAACTTTTATACTTTTTTAGACCTCTGTACCACTCAATGGCTACTCTAAATGACCCGTTTATTACTCGGCTTACACTATATACAAATTTATATGAGGCTTGTATCCTCATTATACATGGCCTCTATTCAACCACAATTCCAGTACTGGTTTCTAAGGCAACCAAGCTACTATATAAGACCAACGACGGCTCTACTGCCTCCCCCTTTGAGAAAGACGTCAAGGCCTACTTCATCTGTGAGACTCAGAATTGCATTCACAACAACACCTCAGCAGTGCAAATCCACTCTGGTTTAAGGCCTACTTCATCTGTGAGACACTCAGAATTGCATTCACAACAACACCTCAGCAGGTATGGAGAAGACTATGGAAACTGTGCCATCCGTGGAGCCAATATGTTTATTAATATCACTACTGTATGCATGTTATTATATCTTGGCAGATAGAAATATTCTGACTTTTTGTTTTCAATTTTTAACTGTTTCCTATACCCTGCTTTGCCGTCCCCACCTTCCCCCCATCCTTTCCCCATTTATGGCTGGCATAATTACCTCAAATCTCCTCCCCCCTCCTCAAATACCTTCATTCTATGGTCTCTCTCCCATTCCTTCCTAACTCTCCTATCTTCCTGTACTGTCTGACCCCAATCCATTCTCTCTCTTTCTTTCAGTGCAAATCCACTCTGGTTTAAGGCCTACTTCATCTGTGAGACACTCAGAATTGCATTCACAACAACACCTCAGCAGTGCAAATCCAGTCTGGTTTAAGGCCTACTTCATCTGTGAGACACTCAGAATTGCAGTGTGGATTTGAGAAAGTCCTAGAAAATCAAGCTTTGCTTGTTACTATTCCACAGATTATAGATAGGAGATTATTCAAAGATTAAGTCTCCTATAGCTCCTATACAGAGAAATTATACTTGCTTGATTTCTTATTTACATCTGAAATAGTGCCTCATTTTTACTTACCATACTATTTCCAACAACTCACACAAAAGAAAGTCTGTACTAAATCTTCAATTGGAAGGACTATGTATATGTGAATAATAGACTTTTTGGGAACAGAGTTACCTTAGTGGAACATTATAATCCTCCTCTAATATGTAAGAGAAAGTTTATGTCTCTATATATTTCGCACAAGTGAATATATCACAGTCTCTCAGAGGAGATCCTTGTCTTTTCATTGATTTTAGATTGTTTTTAAATTTCCTTTGTTTTAACATTGCCGTTGTTACCATTTTATTAAAGAATATATTGTAATAAACTTGTTGGCCAAATTGTAAATATACCCAGATGATATTTCTATTCAAATAAGTGGAAAACACTATAAGGGAACTACCTCCCTAGGACCCCAAAAATGTATAGAAGAAAAGGATAAACAGATAACATTTATATCATCCATATATGCTAAGCATTTCATAAATTGTCCATTAGGACACGCCCGGGAAGGGTTAGCATGGCTTGCTGATGACGGCCGCAAGCAGGATGAGAGAACGCTAACGATTGTACAGACCTCTCCTGAACCCCCCCCCCCCCCTCTCTATGGAGCCCAGCCAAGAAGGTGAGATGAACACTAAAAGTGCAGACAGTATCTGTTAAAGCACTTTAGCATATGTGAGAGCTTCATAACACATGCAGAGGAAGGAGGCCGGAGGTTGCAAGTCTGCATAGACTCACATGGAAGCTGGAACAGGTGGCTGGAATCAGTCTGTACAGTCTCTCTCACAGAAGGCAAGCTGGATATTAAAGGTCTGTGTGTGCGGGGGAGGTGGTAGAGTCCACAAGAGGCTTACTGCTAGACACACAGAGGAGGGATGCTTTTACCTTTTGCGGACTACACAATACAATTAGTGGACACAAGAAGGGGAGAACCTAACTGCAAAGACGAAGAGCTGTAAAAAGGTCTCAAACAGTGAGTAAAGAGTCTGAAATGACGAATTTAGTTACACCACATAATATTCACCATATCTGAAAACAGACAGGCCAGCAAGAGTATTGGAGGTATAAATGTTTGCTATGGCTTAAGGTGATAGTGTGCTCTGACTAGAGTAAAGCTATTTGTAAGCTATGTGCTTAAGCTTTTTTCAAAGCGACTCTAATGCAAAAAAAAGAAAGAAGATTTAAACAATTAAAGCTGAAAGGGGGAAATAGACTAAAATTGGAGAGAGGCATAAATAAAGAAAAAGGGCTCATTTGTATTTGAATCAAAAAATTAAAAAATTCAGAAGTTGAAACACTGTATCATCAGACTAAGCATTAAGAAACATACATTTAGAGTCCTTAAGGGTTTTATAGAAGTACTCCTGAAGCAAGAAATAGTGAAATGTTACAGAAAACATGCTGTAATTTAAAGGGACGGTACTGAAAACGAGTAAAACTATGAAATCATCTGAATATTGGGGTAGGAATATACATTTAATCTTTTATTACAACTTTGGAACTGGTGAAAAAAATAAGGCCTTTAAGAAAGACTATTAGCCTGAGAAGGATATAAAGAATAAGCGGAGCAGCTAATTCCATGAGAACTTTCGTTGAAAACTTTCATTGGGTTTGAAGGCTTTATAGCTTATACATTTATTGAGAGATAAACATTGCGCAGAGAATTAATAGAAATGTATATGAGAAAAAATATGATTGAGGACTCTGTTCAGCACTAGTTAAAGAAAGCTGTAAGTTGTATATATAACATTTTATTAAGCACAATCACAAGGGGAAAATCCAAGTTTATAAAGTCTTAAGAAAGGTGCACTGGTCACTTTAAAAGAAAAGAAGCATATTGAGAATGTAATTAACATAACTAACATTCTGAAAGAAAATAATCACTTTTTCACTTATATGAGAAAATTGATAAACAGTATTTAGAGATTCACTATTTAAAAATAAAAATCTATAAGAAAATCCACGAAATGATTTTAAGGGTGGAAAAAGATGTTTACTAAATCTTGAGATGTTGTGTAGATTGATTTGAAATGTTAATTTAAGTTTCTTTTTATTTTATGTAGTTTAGATATAACAGGTGTATGATCTTAAAGAATATATTGCATTTACATTTTGTGAAATGTTATTCAAAGATAATATGGTAGTAATAAATGTTGCTAGTTTGAACAGTTAAAAATCTGGAAAGTAAAAATTTCCCAATGTCTAGCCTAAAAGGTAATGTGGAGATGCAGTGAATATTATGTTTTTTATGCTTGGCCTGAGAGAGAATAATAGGCAAAAGGAGAAGAGCTCTAACAACTTCATCCTGTAAAGGGCAGTGTCATTTAAACTTAGTAAGTTTAACGCCCTTTTGTTGAACCCTCACCTTGCCACACTAGTGGTAACACGGTGTGGGAGGGACAAAAGGAATCATTTCTCTGAAAAGGGAAGGGAGGAGTTTTTTATTTGAAAAAGAAGATATGAGTAAGCAATGTGGAGGAGATCCAAGGAAAATTAATGGAAATGAGAATGGTGCAATTAAAAATAGTCAGCCATAATGTCCAGGGGCTGAACTTGGTAACTTGATTGTTTGTCGGGATTTTAACACCTGTTTTAATCCAGAAATAGATAGGAAATCCACAAAATGTCCTAACCCCTATGCTCGTATGCAAATGAATTCAAAGATGTTTAATGATGCCATAATTAGGGCCAGCCTGTATGATATTTGGAGGATATTCCACCCTATGGACAGGGACTATTCCTTTTTTCGTATAGGCAGGCATCAATTATATGTCTGGTTAGACTACATCAAGGTAGATTCAAACACTTTAAAGAATGTGTCAGAAGTTGCAATAGATCCAATTGTATGGTCGAACCATGCGATTGTTAAGATGACAATAAAAGGGGAATCCGTGGATTCTATCAGATCAAGATGGAAAATAGACAGTTCGTTGTTAGAAGATGCAACCTTTAGAAGACAAATAGAAAAGGAAATTATAGGTTTTTTTTTAAATTAATAATAACTCCATAACTTCTAAAATTACTATATGGAATGCCCATAAAGTAGTTAGAGTTTTTTTTTATTGAAATTAAATCAAGAAGAAGAAAAATGGGTTTCCTTTTAGAAATCTATACATTGAAATGAAAATGAATCAAAGGCAAAACAAGCTTAATCCTAGTGAAGAACTTAGTCTGAAAATTAGGTGTCTACAAGCTCAAATTTAATCTATTGTACAATCAATAATGGACAAAGCATATTGGGCATATCAGCAGAGATACTATCACTGTGGAAACAAAGCAGGGAGATTATTGGCCAAAACAAAGATGGAACAAAGAATAGTAAATAAAAGAATAGAGTTAATTAAGGGTAAAAATGGCTCTTTTATGAAACCACAAGAAACAGCAAAAGCTTTTTCTGACAATTATAAGGGCCTTTATAATCTGAGTAAAGAGAGCAATTTCTTAAAATTAACAAAAGAGGACATTTGCAATTTCCTGAAAGGGATAAACTTACCTAAAATTACTGATCAAGATTTGATATAGCTTACTGCAAAGATTGTAGAGGAGGAGCTGGATTTAGCAATAACAGATAAAAAAATAAAAAAAATCACCAGGTGCAGATGGGATGATAAATCAATATTACAAAATATATAAATCAATATTGATCAAACTATTGTTGGTAGCCTTTAATGAGATGAAATGAGAGGGTAGAATCCCAAGAGAGATGTTAGAGGCAATAATAATAACTATTCCGAAGAATCATAAGGAGTTAACAAAATGTGAAAATTACAGGCCAATCTCTCTCTTAAACTCAGATATTAAGTTGTATGCTCGAATTTTGGCCATGAGATTGAATAAAGTGATAGGAAAGCTAATTGCAATGGATCAAACTGGACTTATTCAAGGTAGGCAAGGGGTGGATAACACCAAAAAACTGTTGAATCTTATAACATACTCATCAGCGAGTAAAACCCCAGCAACTTTCCTATCGCTAGATGCAGAGAAAGACTTCGACAGGGTAGGATGGGACTATATGGAGCTGACATTACAAAAGATTAGCCTTGGAGAATTTGGGTCATGGGCTATTGGAGCTCTATATGTGGTCCCATCCGCCTCTGTCGAAGGACAAGGCTTTAAATCTGAGCAATTTTCTATCTCAAACGGTATGAGACAGGTCTTTCCCCTGTCTCCTATTTGTTGTGCGGAAAATATAGAGCGTATTACAATACAATTACAGAAATAATGACTGTAAATATGCAAAGTGAAGAACAGGCAATTTTAAAAGCAACCTACGCATATAGCTGGCCTTCAAATACCATAACTCATTTAGGTATCACCTTTGATAGCGATATTAAATCGATTATACAAAAAATGATAATGATTTATTAATAGAAATGACAGAGAAGGTGACATCATGAAAGAACACACATCTTTCTTGGTCAGGCAGGATGTTTCTTCTCCCACAGTTTAATTATTTGATCCATTGTATTCCACTTTTAATTCCAAGCTATATATTAAAACAATTTAGGCGGTTAATGGATAATTACATCCAAAACTCAAAAAAAAACTGAGAGTTCAAAGGAAGATTATGGTCAGAAGTTTTGAAAAAGGGGGAATTTCCTATCCAATGCTTGAGACATATTATGAAGCTTTCACACATTTTCAAATGGATTGGGAAAACACATATATCACAATGGATGGGGATAGAAACACAAATGATGTTAAAAGGGGATTTGGACTCTATATTTTTTTTTCCTGAAACTCAATGAGAAATTCATCTTATATAAACTTCCAATTATTAACAGCTGTTGGAAAATGTGAGACGTTAAATCGGAATAATGTGTTGATTCCCTTTCCTAGCTTACTGACTTCCTTGAGTAGTCTAGCCGTATTCTTTAATATCCCAAGATTAATATCCTGGTCCATTATGGGCCCAAATATATTGAAAGATTTATATGTGGATGCAAGATTAATGACTTGGGAAGAATTAAATAGGAGATATGAGATAAAAAATTAAGATTGGATTCATTATAATAGATTGAGGTCCTGCTTGGAGAAGTGTAAAACAATAAGCAGTAGATTTAAAACATTGACTCCTTTTGAAAATCTAATTATATCCAATAACAATTCACATTTGATATCAAAATGTTTTGGAATTTTGAAAATGAGGTATGAGGAAGGAAAAACTATTACAATGCAGTCGTGGGAAAAGGACTTAAAACTAGTATGGGCAAATAAAGTATGGTTCAAAGCAACATAATTTGCGAAGAGGTTTATAAAACATGCAGTGTTTAGAGTGGTGCAGTTTAAACTACTAACAAGTCATATATTGTACCAACAAAATTGTATCAAATTACAAATGATAACAATCAGAAATTTGGTTGGAGAGAATGTGGATATATTGTAGCACATTTTCACATCTGGTGGGAATGAAAGTCAAAAATCAAATATCCTTAGATCCCATGATGGCATTGTTCTATATGTTTCCACCTGAGTTAACTCTGGAAATGAAGGCTGAATAGCTTCATATTGGAAGCAAGCCAAGGCTCCAAATTGGTCAGAAGTTAAGAGTAATTAATGGAAATAGAGAATTTAATTGTTTTTTTCTTTCAACCAATCAAATAAAAGTCAACTAAACTAGAAGATATGAGATAAAACATTTCAGTAAGTCCTTTTTGGACAATTAATGGCAAAATAAAATATTTTCCTTGGATTACCCTTAGAACCCACTTGGTTTATATGTATTGTTTAATAAATAAAAACTGGGGAATTTGTGCAAAATAAGTAATGTATTTCCCCTTGTGAAGGAAATGATAACATAAAGAGGTTCCAGAAGAAAGGAGAAGTAGATACAAAATGTTAAGAATGAATTATGAGACATTGTGGGGTTATGCTCTTCATTATGTATTCAAGATGTATTGTGATATTTTTCTAAATTTTGCTCAAAGAAAAAAAAAGAACCAGGAACAAGAGTCCTCTGATTAGTTTATATTTCCTAATCCTATTTAAAAAAGGTTCCATAGCGCAAATGAACAGGAGAGGCGACAGTGGACAGCCTTGCCTTACTACTGCTCTAACAGAAAATTCCTCACCGATCCAGCCATTAATTTGTATTACACTAGTGCAGTCATTATATATTTCCTTAAAAACCCCTATAAGTTATTCCAGGAAATTCATTTTCCTAAGCACAGAAAAAGGTAAGAATGTGCTACTGTGTCGAATGCCAACAGAACTGCAGATTGCTTTTGCAGATTCTTATATAATTAGATGTTTTTTAGTGATGACAGACTATCCAAAATACTTTTGCCAGGTATTGCACATATTTTGATCCTTATCTACAACTGGTTTAATGACCCTCTTAAGACGATTGGACTGTATTTTTGTCACTATTTTATAATCACTGTTAAGAAGGGTTACTGGTCATCAATTTTAAATACTTTATTTCACTCCTTCTTTTAGTAATAGAAAAATTAAACCTTTTTTGAAATCAGAGGGAATATCTTTTCCCTGTAAACAAAAACCTACAAATTTCTACCACATCTGTCTTAATTAAATTCCAAAATGTTTTGTAAAATTCACAGGGTACGCCATTTATACCTCGTGATTTATTATTTGCGACTTCGTTTAACACTATTTCTATTTCTTCTTCAGACACTCATTTTCGTCCTGATCTAATTTTAAGGATATGGATGACAAAAACTTGTGCATACAGTCTGTATCAACCAACTTTTCATTGTACAGATTTGAATAAAACGTATTCTCTATTTATAACATATCCTGAGTATCAGTCACTCATACTCCCTCTTCTTCTTGCATAATCATTTGATTTCTTCTTCGAAAAGGCTTAAAAAATATTGTGTACCCCTTTCATGTTCCTCTATCTCTTTTATTCTTGAATTAAAGACAATAGTTTTGCCTACTTGTTAAAATTTTTTTCCATATCTCTACTTTTGTTGCAACTATATCCCCCTCCACCATCAAGCCTTGTTTTTTCTACATATTCAATAAGTGTAATTTTTTCTGAAGAACACTGTAAAGGTTTTTACTCTCTAGTGCTCTTTTCCTTCCCCACCTAAGGGAGAAAGATGTAATCTCTCCTTTAGCCATCAACCACCAAAATATATGGGACTTCCAAAAAATGTTTGCAGAGTGCAAACTCTTATAAATTTACAAAATGTTTTGAGATTTCAGGGTCTGTTGACAAAGAGGTTATTTGCTCCTTACTGTACTCACCGAGACAGCTAGTGATACCAGCAAAGCTTTGTGGTCTAAGAACACATTTTCTAAGAGCGTTGCCTGTGTAGGAGAAAAAAAAGAAGAGGAGCAGAAAACATAACCAATTCTCGACTGTGTAGATGAATTTGCCCATGTGTAACCAGGATCCTGTTTAGGCAAAAAATCCCACACATCTTTGAGCTGAAAATCAAAAATTATATCCTGTAAAATTTTAGATGTTTTATCTGTCACACTATCCCCTCTCTTTCTTTTTCTTCCTGAAGGCTTAAAAATGGTGTTAAAGTCTCCAGCCAGTATAAATGGCTCAGTCTTAGGAAGAATAATGTGGATATTGCTTAGTAACTCAGCTCTATCTTGCTTGTATGAGGAGGCATAAATATTAATCAATGAAAATGTTTTTTGAATGGAAACAAACCCTCACATATAAGGTTCTTCCAGGACAAATATCAGTATGACTCATAATCTCGAAATCATGGGAGTTAAACAAGATAACTACTACTGCATCACTAATTGAGATGCGTCCCCAGGAGTTGGAGCTTTTGTTCTAGTATTTTTATCTTGGTAAAAACCAGCTGCTTCAGCATATGAGCATTATCTGTTAGAATAGTCCCTAAAAATATGACTTTCCTCATTACCCGAGTCACACTTTTTTATTGGGCATTTATTAGTAGGGTATTCCAAGCTACCACATTTCCCATATGCATTTGATTTGCAGTCAAAAGATAAGTGCCCACAGCAACAAGTTCTACAGAAATTTGTCTGGTTCCTGTAGAACACTCTACCCTTGTCTGGACCAATAAAAAAAAACTGCCGGAGGTTGTAATAACCCTCCATAACCAGCATCATCCCTTTTAAACTTGACAACATATTGTCTTTTACCGTGCCATATTTGCTGACTATTCATACGTTTCCTAATAAATCTGGCATAAAAATAAACAAAAAAAAAAGAGTAATATCCTCTTCTCTGACAAAGGGGTTAAAAACATGTATAGTCAGAAGGACCTCTTCCTCAAACATACATTCTGATCTAAAACCCTGTAATTTTGGATTAGCAGCCTGGGCATGAAACCTGGTATGAAAATTTCAACATAATGCGGTTGACCTAAAAGTTAAATCGAAAAAAAAACAAAGTAGGAGAAATATTGTTCACACAAGAAGTCACGTGTGTTAAAACCCAGAACACCCAACAAAACTTTCAAAACTTTGACAAATAGGTAAGTCTCTGAAACCTTTGCCCTCTTATCTTCAGCAACATATATCCGGACTGTGTCTCGGAGTCGCGCCCCTCGTGCTGATGCAAAATCTTTGGAGGCCATCAGTGCCTAAAATGTAACGTGGAATGGCTCCCCCGAAAAAGCAGACTTTCCCTCATTGCGGTCCCTCTTTGATGGCATCTTTACAGTCTGAAAAAAAGAAAAGAAAAACAAATTACAAAACAGTTGAATTCACCATGAGATACGGTTTGACCACGTAATGTGGTTTCCTCAACTGTATACTTTCATCAGAATTGATTTTTTTGTCAATTAAAGAAATATATATACACAGTCCCCTGGTAGAAGACTTTTTTGAACAAATACAGGTTACGGAACTTCCATAAAGCAATCTTAACAGCATAACCTGCCAAACTATTGTATGCCTCTTGTATAACAGATTAAGATCTTGCCCATAAAGCATCATATTATATGTAATGCTCTAAAGATCTCTAAAGATAGACCTGCATTAGTTCCATAACATTTTAGCATACTGACAAGACCATAACAAATGGCTGATACTTTCTTCATCACCACAACTACTTTGTGGACATATGCCTGACCTTACCAGTCCACAACGATGTTGAAAGGACGAGCGGGTACACACCCATGAACCGCTGCTCACGCTAAATCCTCTTGGGGGTGAGTTAGACATGGATGAGACACTTTCTTCCAAATTTCACATGATAAATTGCCTGAATAACGGTCTATGTGTATGACACCTATCTGGTCATTAACAAAATTTGATAATTTTCTTTGATCCAGTATAATTGTTAAAGGTACAGTCCACAATTTATACTCTTTTTTTCTCTAGAGGCCAATGATGTTTAGGTAATGATAGGCTGTACGGGGCTGACAAAGACAAGGTGTGCCACTTATAATTTGCCAAAAGACGACATGTCAGAAACCTGACCATAGCTGCCGTCTTACATTCTCACTGTAAAAGATACCACTTTGATCAAGCCTGAGGGACTTACATGGCTGGGGAAGGAAGTTATATCTAGGAATTGCATCAGGATATCAATAACATTATATACATTGTAATCAAGAAACCATGGCAGTAACTATATATACACATGTTACATATTTTAAACATGACACAGAACACAAATCATGGTTTCAATATAATTCCCCTAGCCATTTTCCAATGGGGTGACATGTCCTCTAAGGTGGCTCAATGCACAAGGATCCAGGCCCTGGAAAGGGGGTCCGTGACAATATATATTTAGCCAGGTCCGGAAAACCTTTGCCTCCCAGATGTTTCTTAGGGTACAGTTTGTCTCTATTCAATTTCAGCAACGAAAAATAGGCTTTTATAAACCTTGTCAGCCACCAGTTATTTGGAGGAAAGACTAAGCAGTTGAAAATGATTATTGGTAAAATGACAGATTTAATAATCATCACCTTCCCTTCTAATTGCAATTCACGTAAACACCAAAAACAAAGTATTCTTTGAAGTAGGTTTAACAAAATTTCATTATTTCTCCATTCAAATTTGGTCAAACCAGATACCAAGTATCTTTATTTTGTCATTAGTGACTGATACATTTACTGGGATATCCTCTCTCCAATCTTCAAACATCATGCACTTACTCTTTGCCACATGAAGTTTTAACGCAGATGCTGCAGAAAACATAGGTGCCCACAACAAAACCCTACAAATCGAGGAATATGATGAGCACATAACATTCACGTCATCCATGTATGACACACACTTTACATGCTGTCCTTTTGACCCTGATATACTGTATATATAAACACAACTTTAATCACTTTACCTGCCCGTAGTTTATTTAGAAACGGTTCCATTGCACGGATGAAGACATCTTTGCCGAACACCTGATTTAATAAAAATATCCTCTCCAATGTCTCTATTTCATTTGTATATTTCTCACGCTATCTTTATACAATTCTTTGATTATATCAATTAACTTAGATGAAAAATTCATCTTTTTCAATACAGATTAAAGGTAGGAGTGGGAATCCTAGGCTTTTTCATAATCCACACTCAGTAGAGCAACTGCCTGTTTTCGTGAAATAGTATAGAACAAAGTATCCCTAATGATATATAAACCATCAAGAATATTCCTTTCGGGAACCGCACAGACCTGATCCTCTTGTATTACGAAATGGATCACCTTTTTTATTTGATTGGCCACCAACTTTGTTACAAATTTAAAATGATTATTGTTCATTTATAACGCCCCAACATATACAGTAGCGCTGTGCATAAGTTAAGTTCAGACAAAGATAAATACAAATTAACATATAGCAAAGCAAGGAGGGCCCTGTCTTTGAGCTAGGAATTCCCAAAGTACTTAGGATAGTAACTCGCAGACTTACAATCTAAGGTAAAGTGAGTGGTAAAAAAGGGAGAGAGAGGTGATAAGCGTGTTAGGGATGAAGGTGATACGCTTCTTTAAAGAGATGCTTTTTAAGTGAGGTTTTAAATGTTTTGAGGCAAAAGGATAATCTGGTGGAGCGAGGCAAGGAGTTCCAGAGAATCGGGGCAGCACGAGAAAAGTCCTGGAGGCTGGAGTGAAAGGAGATGACAAGAGTTGTAGAAAGAAAAAGGTCATTAGCAGAATGAAGAGGGCGGTTGTGGCAGTATTTGGAGATGAGAGCAGAGATGTATGGGGGATAGTTATTGTTGAGGGCTTTATAAGTTAGGGTCATGATTTTAAATTTTATTCTTGAGGCTAAGGGAAGCCAGTGGAGTGATTGACAGAGAGGTGTTGCCGACACTGAACGTTGTGTGCGGAAGACGAGTCTAGCAGAGGCATTCATAATGGATTGAAGTGGAGATAGTCGGATGGTGGGTAGGCCAACAAGAAGTTGCAGTAGTCTACTCGAGAGATGATGAGAGAGTGTATTAGGATTTAGTTGTGTCTTGTGTAAGATAGTGACAAATTCTGGAGATGTTTTTTAGGTGGAGAAGACAAGATTTATTTAGTGATTGTATGCGAGGGATGAAAGACAGAGCGGGGTCCAGTAGAACTCCAAGACAACAGGCTTGGGAGGTAGGGGTGATGATGTCCTTGTTGAAAGTGAGAGAGATGTGAGGAATTAAAGCTGTGGCAGAGGGAGAGAAGATTAGGAGTTTTAGACATGTTGAATTTGAGATGGTGGGTGGACATCCAAGAGGATATACAAGAGAGGTAGTTGGAGACGTGTGTTAGAAGAGAGGGGGATAGATCTGGTGCTGAGAGGTAGATTTGGGTGTCATCTGCATAGAGATGATAATGAAGCCCAAAAGAGTTTATTAGGGTACGAAGTGAGGATGTGTACATGGAGAGGATGAGGGGGCCTAGGACTGATCCTTCGGGTACGCCAACAGCCAGGGGGTGAGGAGAAGAAGAGATGTCGGAGAAGGAGATACTGAATGATCGATTCTGTAGGTATGATGAGCAGTGTCTCAAATACCGAGGGATAAGAGGATGGTCGACAGTGTCAAAGGCAGCAGAGAGATCTAGAAGAAATGAAAAGTGACATTTTGACTTGGTGGTAAGCAGGTCATTAGTGACTTCAGTGAGAACTGTCTCAGTGGAGTGTTGGGACCGAAAGCCAGATTGGAAGGTGTCAAGAAGGGAGTTAGAGGAAATATAGCTGGTAAGGCGGTTATAGACGAGACACTCCAGCAGTTTGGAAGCCAGGGGAAGCAAAGAGATAATCACAGTTTAACAAAGTGATTGGCCTCCAATTACGGATATTACTTTTATCACCCTCCTTAGAAAGTAATACCACTAGGTATTTCTTGAAATCTGCCGGTATTTCATTCCCAGAAATACAATTTCTACACAACTCTAATTGTGTCTAATTTAATAGTTTTCCAAAAAGTCTTAAATATAAATTTAAAACGGATCCCGTCCCACCCAGGGGATTTATTGTTAGCACCATTTTCCACAACTATCTTCACCTCTTCCTCTGTTACTTCTGCAGTTAAACTTGTAGCTTCTTCCTGTTTTAAACCACATGGTAAAGATGATACAAAAAACTCACTCACACAGTGCACATCCACAGGTGTGGTATCATACATGTTTTTTTTAAATTAACTAGCCTCCTCTAAACTTTCTGACGTAGAAGACACTAGCACACCTCCCTCCTCCAGGACATGAATATCATTTTTCTTATAGGTTTTTTTAAAGAAATATCTGCTACATTTTATCCTTCTATCTCATTAATATGCAAGTAAAAAATTACTGTTTTGCCTATTTTTTCAATTTTATCTTGAATCTCTTTTTTTGTTGCTTCTATATCACTGTCTACTAATGATGTCACGAACAGTTCGCCGGAGAACTATTCGCGGCGATTTTCGCATGTTCGCATTCGCAGCGAACGGCAAACACATGCACTTTTTGGTTCGCCCCCTATTCTTTATCATTGAAGAAACTTTGACCCTGCACCTTACAGTCAGCAGACACATTCTAGCCAATCAGCAGCATACACTCCCTTCCAGAGCCTTCCATCTGAATGACAGCCTCCATTTTAGAATCATTCTGAAGCTACATTCGTTGAGAGAGGACATATTATTCTACCTGCTGCTGATTTAATAGGGAAACAGATAGCCAGGCTGTGTATTTAGCTTTCACTACACACCTGAAGGACTCCTTTGATATCTGCTGCAAGAACAGCAACCCCAAAAGGCCTTTTTAGGTCTAGAACATCATTTATTTTATTTTATTATTTTTTTCTGTGTAATCTAATTGCATATGCTTGCCTACAGGCGTGTGTGTGAGACCTATTGCATCTACTCTGCCAACTTTTTCCAGTGCACAGTGACACTCATATCTAGTGCAACCGTAGTGTGCAGTGAAATAAAACAACCCTTTTTTTAAGGTAATCGATTGAATATCAGTTGCCTGCCTACAGGCGTGTGTGTGAGGCCTAATGCATCTAGTCTGCCAACTTTTGCCAGTGCACAGTGACACTCATATCTAGTGCAACCGTAGTGTGCAGTGACATAAAACAACTTTTTTTTTACTGTAATCGATTGAATATCAGTTGCCTGCCTACAGGTGTGTGGGTGAGGCCTATTGCATCTACTCTGCCAACTTTTGCCAGTGCACAGTGACACTCATATCTAGTGCAACCGTAGTGTACAGTGAAATAAAAGAACCCTTTTTTGACTGTAATCGATTGAATATCAGTTGCCTGCCTACAGGCGTGTGTGTGAGGCCTATTGCATCTACTCTGCCAACTTTTGCCAGTGCACAGTGACACTCATATCTAGTGCAACCGTAGTGTGCAGTGAAATAAAACAACCCTTTTTTTACTGTAATCGATTGAATATTAGTTGCCTGCCTACAGGTGTGTGTGTGTGAGGCCTATTGCATCTAGTCTGCCAACTTTTGCCAGTGCACAGTGACACTCATATCTAGTGCAACCGTAGTGTACAGTGAAATAAAAGAACCCTTTTTTGACTGTAATCGATTGAATATCAGTTGCCTGCCTACAGGCGTGTGTGTGAGGCCTATTGCATCTAGTCTGCCAACTTTTGCCAGTGCACAGTGACACTCATATCTAGTGCAACCGTAGTGTGCAGTGAAATAAAACAACCCTTTTTTTACTGTAATCGATTGAATATCAGTTGCCTGCCTACAGGCGTTTGTGTGAGGACTATTGCATCTACTCTGCCAACATTTGCCAGTGCACAGTGACACTCATATCTGGTGCAACCGTAGTGTACAGTGAAATAAAAGAACCCTTTTTTGACTGTAATCGATTGAATATCAGTTGCCTGCCTACAGGCGTGTGTGTGAGGCCTATTGCATCTACTCTGCCAACTTTTGCCAGTGCACAGTGACACTCATATCTAGTGCAACCATAGTGTGCAGTGAAATAAAACAACCCTTTTTTTACTGTAATCGATTGAATATTAGTTGCCTGCCTACAGGTGTGTGTGTGAGGCCTATTGCATCTAGTCTGCCAACTTTTGCCAGTGCACAGTGACACTCATATCTAGTGCAACCGTAGTGTGCAGTGACATAAAACAACTTTTTTTTAACTGTAATCGATTGAATATCAGTTGCCTGCCTACAGGTGTGTGGGTGAGGCCTATTGCATCTACTCTGCCAACTTTTGCCAGTGCACAGTGACACTCATATCTAGTGCAACCGTAGTGTGCAGTGACATAAAACAAACCTTTTTTGACTGTAATCGATTGAATATCAGTTGCCTGCCTACAGGCGTGTGTGTGAGGCCTATTGCATCTACTCTGCCAACTTTTGCCAGTGCACAGTGACACTCATATCTAGTGCAACCGTAGTGTGCAGTGACATAAAACAACTTTTTTTTTACTGTAATCGATTGAATATCAGTTGCCTGCCTACAGGTGTGTGGGTGAGGCCTATTGCATCTACTCTGCCAACTTTTGCCAGTGCACAGTGACACTCATATCTAGTGCAACCGTAGTGTGCAGTGACATAAAACAAACCTTTTTTGACTGTAATCGATTGAATATCAGTTGCCTGCCTACAGGCGTGTGTGTGAGGCCTATTGCATCTAGTCTGCCAACTTTTGCCAGTGCACAATGACACTTATATCTAGTGCAACCGTAGTGTACAGTGAAATAAAAGAACCCTTTTTTGACTGTAATTGATTGAATATCAGTTGCCTGCCTACAGGCGTGTGTGTGAGGCCTATTGCATCTAGTCTGCCAACTTTTGCCAGTGCACAGTGACACTCATATCTAGTGCAACCGTAGTGTGCAGTGAAATAAAACAACCCTTTTTTTACTGTAATCGATTGAATATCAGTTGCCTGCCTACAGGTGTGTGTGAGAGGCCTATTGCATCTAGTCTGCCAACTTTTGCCAGTGCACAGTGACACTTATATCTAGTGCAACCGTAGTGTGCAGTGAAATAAAACAACCCTTTTTTTACTGTAATCGATTGAATATCAGTTGCCTGCCTACAGGCGTTTGTGTGAGGACTATTGCATCTACTCTGCCAACATTTGCCAGTGCACAGTGACACTCATATCTGGTGCAACCGTAGTGTACAGTGAAATAAAAGAACCCTTTTTTGACTGTAATCGATTGAATATCAGTTGCCTGCCTACAGGCGTGTGTGTGAGGCCTATTGCATCTAGTCTGCCAACTTTTGCCAGTGCACAGTGACACTCATATCTAGTGCAACCGTAGTGTGCAGTGAAATAAAACAACCCTTTTTTTTCTGTAATCGATTGAATATCAGTTGCCTGCCTACAGGCGTGTGTGTAAAGCGTATTGCATTTAGTCTGCCAACTTTTGCCAGTGTCCAGTGACACTCATATCTGGTGTCACAGTAGCTTGCATGCATAGTACCACTAATCGTAAAAAAAATGACAGGCAGAGTCAGGCCACCCCGCAGGGGCCGTCGTGGTCGTGGTGTTGGGATTTCCTTTGGCCCTAGAATAATGCCCAGTTTTCAGAGGCAACGTACCCTGAACTTGAACAGTTCTGAGGACATGGTTGACTGGCTAACACAGGACACCCAATCTTCTACAGCTTCCGCTCGGAACCTAGACGCACCATCCTCCTCCAGCTTAGCTTCAGGCACCTCTCCAGTTACCACTCGCCCGCCTGCCGCCACCACCAACACTAGCACCACATCCGCTTCACTTGATCCGTCAGCAGAGTTATTTACAGATCCGTTGGAAGAAATGAGTGATGCACAAACATTAGTGCCAGAGGATGTAGATAACAGGGATATGTCCCAGTCAGGCAGCATTACACACATGAACGTACGGTCTGATGATGATGATGATGATGATGTACCCGGTGCTGCTTCCTTTGTTGAGTTGTCATATACAAGTGAAGCGGTTGATGATGACGATGCGTCCGTGGATGTCACGTGGGTGCCCGCTATAAGAGAAGAAGAACAGGAGGAAAGTTCAGATGGGGAGACAGAGAGGAGGAGGGGACAAGTTGGAAGCAGCGGGAGGTCGTCGAAAGTAGCTAGTGGCACAGTCAGACAGCATGCATTGGCACCCAGGGTCAGCCAGACAGCACGCCAGTCAACGCATGCTTTTGCCACCACCAGAATGCCGTCATTGCAGAGCTCAGCAGTGTGGCAATTTTTTTGTGTGTCTGCCTGTGACTACAGTGATGCCATTTGCAACCTGTGCGAAAAGAAACTGAGTAGTGGGAAGTCCAGCACCCACCTAGGTACAACTTCTTTGCGAAGGCACATTATGTCACATCACAACTGCCTATGGGATCAACACATGAGTACAAGCAGCACACAAAGTCAAAGCCGCCATCCTCCTCCTGGTCCAGCATCTTCAGCCACGTCAACCACTGCTGCCCTGCTTGTCCCCTCTAAACCATCCGCCACTCCGTGTCTCACCCTGAGCAGTCCCTGCTCCTCTGCCCACAGTCAGGTGTCTGTCAAGGACATGTTTGAGCGTAAGAAGCCAATGTCACAAAGTCACCCCCTTGTCCGGCAACTGACAGCTGGCTTGTCTGAACTCTTAGCCCGCCAGCTTTTACCATACAAGCTGGTGGAGTCTGAGGCGTTCAAAAAATTTGTAGCTATTGGAAGGTACCCGGCCGAAATTTCTTTGCACAAAAGGCAATCCCCAACCTGTACTCGATTGTGCAAAAGGAAGTAATGGCATCTCTGGCACACAGTGTTGGGGCAAGGGTCCATCTGACCATGGATACCTGGTCTGCAAAGCATGGCCAGGGCGGGTATATCACCTACACTGCGCATAGGGTAAACCTGGTGACGGCTGCCAAGCATGGAATACGTGGCTCTGCAGAGGAGTTGGTGACACCGCCACGACTTGCAGGCAGGCCTGCTGCCACCTCCTCTACTCCTCCTACTCCATCCTCTTCCATAACCTCCTCGGCTGAGTCCTCTTCTGCTATGACTTGCTCCACATCAACGGCACCCCCCAGCTCCACAGGTACTATGCCACATCCCGATACGGCAGTGTCACGCCGTCTTGGGGTTGACTTCCCTGAAAGCAGAGAGTCACACCGGACCAGCACTCCTGTCCACCCTGAACACACAGGTGGATCAGTGGCTGACTCCGCAGCAACTGGAGATCGGCAAAGTGGTTTGTGACAACGGAAGAAATTTGTTGGCGGCATTGAATTTGGGCAAGTTGACACATGTGCCGTGCATGGCACATGTGTGTAATCTGATTGTACAACGCTTTGTGCATAAGCACCCACGCTTACAGGACGTCCTGAAGCAGTCCAGGAAGGTGTATGCCCATTTCAGGCGTTCCTACACGGCCATGGCGCACTTTACAGATATCCAGTGGCGAAACAACATTCCAGGCGCTTGATTTTAGACAGCCCGACACGTTGGAATTCAACACTCCTAATGTTCGACCGCCTGCTCCAACAAGAAAAGGCAGTTAATGAGTATTTGTATGACCGGGGTGCTAGGACAGCCTCTGCGGAGCTGGGGATTTTTTTGCCACGTTACTGGACGCTCATGCGCAATGCCTGTAAGCTTATGCGTCCTTTTGAGGTAACAAACCTGGTCAGTCGCACCCAGGGCAGCATCAGCGACATCATACCATTTGTTTTCTTCCTGGAGCGTGCCCTGCGAAGAGTGCTGGATCAGGCCATAGATGTGCGTGAAGAGGTACCGGAATCTTATCAGCATCGCTTGCTGGACCTGCGTCAACGATGGAAGAGGATTGTGAGGAAGAGGAGGCAGAGGAGGAATGTGGCTTTGAGGAGGAGGAAGACCAACCACAACAGGCATCCCAGGGTGCTCGTTGTCACCTATCTGGTAAAATTGGTGTTGTACGTGGCTGGGGGGAAGAACATACCTTCAGTGAGATCACTGAGGACGAGGAACGGGACATGACTAGCTCGGCATCCAAACCTGTCGTGCCTGTTGAGGGACCCTCGTATAAAAAGGATGAAGGAGAACTACCTGTACTGCGTGTCCACGCTACTAGAGCCCCGGTATAAGCAGAAAGTGCCTGAAATGTTACAGAATTACCACGTCGGAAAGGATGCAGCACTACTAAAATAAATACAAAAGTTTGCTTTACACAGCGTTTAAGGGTGATGTCACAGCACAAAGGCAATCTAACAGCGGAAGAGGTGAACATAATCCTCCTCCTCCCACGACCACGCCGGCAAGGAGAGGACGCTTTACAGATGTGTTGTTGATGGAGGACATGCAGAGCTTTTTAAGTCCTATGCATCGCCACAGCCCTTCGGGGTCCACCCTCAGAGAACGACTCGACCGGCAGGTAACAGACTACCTCGCCATAACTACAGATATCGACAATATGAGGAGCGATGAGCCCCTTGACTACTGGGGGTGCACGCTTGACCTGTGGCCTGAGCTATCCCAATTTGCCATAGAACTTCTGTCCTGCCCCGCTTCAAGTGTCTTGTCAGAAAGGACCTTCAGTGCAGCAGGAGGTTTTGTCACTGATAAGAGAAGTCACCTAGGTCAAAAAAGTCTAGATTACCTCACCTTTATTAAGATGAATGAGGGATGGATCCCGAAGGGACTGACAGTGGGCGATACATTCGATTAAAAAAGGCCTGATTGACGAGCTGCCTTGAGCTAAGAATGGTCCACAAACTAACATAAATTTTTCTGGTCGCTGCAACAATACCAAATTTTTGCATTTAAATTCTTTTATTGTCAGAAGGCGTACAGCATGTAATGAAAAATAAAGCATTTTTGAACAGTCTTGCATAACAGTTGTGCAAAAATACATATTTACAATAAAGACATTTTGTGAAAGTTAGCTGGTTATTCCTTCTTATTTTTACTTTATAGGTTAATAATTTTTCTTATTTTTTACTGTGATTGCAATTTAAGAGATACCTAAATCATGGTAAAACAGACAATAGTAAAGAGTATATCTGCAGGAAACACCAAAGTCCTATTAGCTATCATCCCTCCAGCAGTATCAGCTTATTATTTACAATATGTAACCTGGGCAATCACCCTTGGGTTACCCTAGGGCAGGCTTCAGTGAGCGACCTCTCCTTTCCTGGCATGATTTTGCCACCGGTTGCTTCTGAAGGGTCTCCAGGGCTCCCCCACTCCGGTCCTTTCCCCAGTGTCGCTTCAACCAGGAACAAATGTTTTATATTTGTAAAGCGACCCAATGATCCCCCTTGATAGAGGTTTATCTTTACAAATTTTGGAGAACCAATTTAAAACCGGTGTCCCCTGTTTCTGGGTCAGGGAGTGTGTGAAATGCCTCAGCCTACAGTAATTGTAATGTTCTGACAGCGGTAGCTCATGCTTGTCCCTCAGTTCCTCATAGGTGAGCATCTGGCCCTTTACTAACCAGTCTCCCAGTCTATCTAGTTTCCTTGACCTCCACCAGTATTGTGATGTTGTGCTCATGTGTTTAGGGGCCTGAAGGTGGTCAAGAATTGGGGTCATTTGGGTGGATCCAGGGAACAAACCCGTGGGTTTCTTGGCCCATTTCCAGTATGATAGTGAGTGTCTGATTAGGGGGTTTGGCGAGATTTTAAGGCTCTGAGGCAATTCTGATAGCCAAGCCACCTTGTCCCAGGTTAAGGGCCTTAAAGTGTGGTTCTCTAAATACAAACAGGCCGGTTGATGACATATAGAATGTGCTATTGGGAGGAAAGATAGGTGATGGAACAGGTATTAAACTGATAGGAATAAATATTACAACTTATTATACCACTCCTATCTGGTGGCACCTTAGATTGCACGTGCAGTGCCCCAAATTCGAAGTAGGAGGTCCGACCAAGCATCTTTTTCCATCTCCCTGTTCCAAAAATCCATGCCATATACACGTCCCCTGATAGGTAACGTAACAGGTATTAAACTGATAGAAATGAATAGTACAACTTAATACACGACTCCTATCTGGTGGGACATTACATTGCACATGCAGTGCCCCAAATTCGAAGTGGGAGGACCGATCAAGCATCTTTTTCCATCTCCCTGTTCCAAAAATCCATGCCATATACACGTCCCCTGATAGGTGACGTAACAGGGATTAAACCGATAGGAATAGTACTACTTAACAGTACACACCTTACAATAACGCAGACAGAGGCAACGCGTATAATCTTCCATGCTGTGCAGTGGAAGCCCCCAGACTCTGACCTGTGTATAATCTTCCATGCTGGGCAGTGGAAGCCCCCAGACTCTGACCTGTGTATAATCTTCCATGCTGTGCAGTGGAAGCCCCCAGACTCTGGCCTGTGTATAATCTTCCATGCTGGGCAGTGGAAGCCCCCAGACTCTGACCTGTGTATAATCTTCCATGCTGGGCAGTGGAAGCCACCAGACTCTGACCTGTGTATAATCTTCCATGCTGGGCAGTGGAAGCCCCCAGACTCTGACCTGTGTATAATATTTCATGCTGGGCAGTGGAAGCCCCCAGACTCTGACCTGTGTATAATATTCCATGCTGGGTAGTGGAAGCCCCCAGACTCTGACCTGTGTATAATCTTCCATGCTGGGCAGTGGAAGCCCCCAGACTCTGGGAGTCTGAAGAAGAGGAGTCAGAGGAGGAAGGTGGCTTTGAGGAGCTGGAAGACGAAACACAGCAGGCGTCCCAGGGGGCTTGTTGTCCCCTTTCGGGGACCCTTGGTGACTGGGTGTTGGAAGAGACCTTCATTGACATCAGTGAGTACAAGGAACGGGGCATGGCTAACTTGGTATCCAACCTTGTGCAAATGGGGAGTTTGCGGTTGTGCAAAGGGACTGTTTGCGGTTGTTTGTGGTGCATTAAACGGGGAGATTGGTCTGTTACTGTGAAGCGGGTGTAACCCTTACACTACCTGATCGATACAACATCATACCTGATGTTTTAAAGCATGTTATTCCAAACAATTTAGGAATGGAATTTAGGAATGTTAGGTAATTTATGCCCTTTATGGCTTAAAACCAGACTCTGCATCAACTATGTAATTTTCCGTGGGAGTTTTGCCATGGATCCCCCTCCGGCATGCCACAGTCCAGGTGTTAGTCCCCTTGAAACAACTTTCCCATCACTATTGTGGCCAGAAAGAGTCCCTGTGGGTTTTGAAATTCGCCTGCCCATTGAAGTCTATGGCGGTTTGCAAATGTTCGTCCGTTCGCGAACAGTTGATGGAATTCGCGTCCGCGGTTCGCGAACCGAAAATTTGATGTTCACGACATCACTACTGTCTACCAATATACCTTGTATTTTTAGTCTATATAACAGCTGTAACTTATTTTGCAAGGCCATATACTGGTTCTTTTTTTCCAAAGCTTTCCGTCTAGCCACCTTAAGAAAAAAGGACTTTATTTCTCCCTTTACCATGTTCCACCAATGAAAGTGAGACTTATCAAATCTTTAGTGTATTGCAAGCTTTTATAAACCGCTTCCTGTGCTCAGGTCCTCTTCCCTTAGTTATGTGATCAGAGAAGACATTGGTTTTGAGTGTTGCCTGTTTAGGGACAAAAAAAAGGGGGAGACAAAAACAAAATCTATACAAGATTGAGTGAAAGGTCCAGACCACATATAGCCTGGATCCTCTTTACGTAACCAACTCCACAGATCAATTAAACTGAAATCACCGACTATGTCATTTAGTAGTTTAGAGGCAGTATGCGTTTTACTCTCACCTCTTTTCCTCTTTCTCCCCTCCGCCTGTAGGATGGTATTAAAACACCTCCCAAAATCACTGGCTCTACTTTAGGAAGGAAAAAATGAAGGTTTGCAAAGAACTCCTTCCTATCGGATTTTTAAGGAGAGACATAAACAAATTTCAGATCCATCATAACAATAGTTATGTTTTATTCCTCTTGACCTCTAACACAGAGACTTCCGAGCTTATATCTGATGTCCCGGACTCAACCTGTAGAAGACCCTCTCCTGGTTATATAGGTGAACAATTCTCTTCCATTGCACCACCAGGCTTTGACACACTGGTCCTGCAACCTCTTTTTGATTATGGCTTTTTAGCCTCTGGCTCATCTCTTTCCTCTGCGCCCAAACTTCTTTTCACACTCTTGTTTGTGTAATCTCCAACAAGGCTCCAACAACGCCAGAGTCAGTCACTACAGTCGTTTCTCCCTCATAGGCCCAGATGGACAGCTGTTCCAACGGAACTATGAACACAGAAGAAGATGTGGAGGCACCTTCTTCCATTTGTTTGCAAACTGAACCATCCGCAACTGGTAATGTTTCTGCCACATGCTCAAAAAGAGGCTCACACAAAGCTGGCTTCTCCTTTTGTTTGCCAGAACAAGACGCTATTAAGGGGTCATCGTTTTGGGTTGCCATACGTGACCTCTCCGCCTCGCGTTGCCGCTGCGGCTTTGGATCAGTGGGCTGAAGGGGAATCTGAGACCACTCCTCATAAGAGCTCACTGGTGCATGACCTTCATCTCCCTCAATGGTGTCTTTTAAAACCAGTGCTAACTTCAACACCTCATCCTTCTCGGACTCAAGGCGATAACTCTTATTCTGGGAAAAACTAGCAGCCTCTAAACAAGTGATTGTCATCATTACAATAATCAAAATTCTTGATTGGGCACCTCTTTATAAAATGCTTCTTGCTGCCACAATTTATACACTCGTTTTGCTTACAATTATCAGCTAAATGCCCATAACGCAAACATGAGCGACAAAACAGCGTCAAGTTTCTAAAATAAGCCCTAGCTTTATTAGGACCTATTGAAAATACAGCTGGAGGTTGGCGTATTCTCCCATGACAGGATTCGTCTTTCTTAAACCTGACTACGTCCTGTCTTTTTCCAATCCAGATATTGTGCCCTTTAGTAAATTTGCGGATAAAACGTATATTGGAGCAATACTTCTGCAAAAAGCCTAGGATATCCTCTTCTCTAACAAAAGGGTTGAAAACAAGTACTGTAATCGACACTTCTTCCTCAATGAAAAGGTACTCTGGTTTTAGCCTTGCCAGGTGTGCATCTGGAAAGGCTATGAAAGTTTCTACATAGGTCAATAGACCTAAACGTAAGGTAAAAAAAAAAGTGAGTCACACAGGACCTTAAATTTCAAAATATCAAACAAAATTTCTGTAAAAAGGTAAGTTTCTGCAAGTAAAGGGAATATATATATATATATATATATATATATATATATATATATATAGATAGATAGATAGATAGATAGATAGATAGATAGATAGATAAACAGTACATAGAACACTTTAACATATTTGTAGCTAAATAAACAGTAATATGGTACCAGAACAAAGATAAAACTAAATAAGTGCATACAGCACCCTGACACATACTTAGCTGAATAAACAATACATATTGCACCATAGCATATATTAATAATGCTATAAACATATATAGCTAAATAAATAGCACATATAGCACCCTAGCACATCACATATATAGTTGTGAGCATGCGAGCCAGCCAGAGCCGTTGCTCATGCTTGCGGGCAAGGGCCTCAGTTGTAGGAATGGAGCGACAAAGGCGCTCCATGCCAACAACTAAGGCCTTCACTTCCACAAATGCCGGTCCTCGCGAAGCGAGGGGCCGCATTTGCGCTGTTGGAGCATCCCAACGTCTCCAAATGCGGGTCCTCGCAAAGCACTTAGGGAATGAGGCAATGAGCGCCGCGTAGCTAGGCGAGCCGTTAAACCCACCTCGGAACCAAACTTAACGTAATAAACACCCACACGCACTAAGAATCCAATTATAACGGCCGACCCGTGCACTAAAAACAGTGAAAACACACCAAATACTCACACAAACTACATAAAAAGCTTACCCATAGCAAGGGGGGGGCACCTCTAAAAGTGAAGTTACACCTCCATTTAAGTCCAAATTCCCGAGTTCAGACACACGAAAATCCCCTAAGCGAGAGAAAAAATGGCCGCCGAAAAAAATGAAAACGAGGTTCAAAGACCCAGGACTGCCCAGCCACCTACAACTTACCCAAGAAGGGATCCGAGATAAGCTCGGAAACCCGCATTAACCCCAGGGGATCCGAGATAAGCTCGGAGCCCTGCATTAACCCCACATTAACCATCGCAGTGGGGGTCTCGATTCCACGCGATCGGGAACTCCCGCTGCAATCAAAATTCCCTCGTTACAAGTCCTTAAGGGACCGTAAAAGTCCTTAAAGGACCCACTGTAAAAGAAAAAAAATATACACTGTCACCCTGTCAATCATGGGGGTCAATACAGACCCCCATAAAACCCTCATTAACCCTGTCAATATAGACCCCCATAAGCCCTTCATTAACCCTGTCACTCATGGGGGTCAATACAAACCCCCATAAACCCAACATTAACCCTGTCACTCATGGCGGTCAATAGAGACCCCCATAAGCCCTTAATTAAGCCTGTCACTCATGAGGGTCAATACAGACCCCCATAAGCCCTTCATTAACCCTGACACTCATGGGGGTCAATACAGACCCCCATAAGCCTCTATTTAACCCCATCAGTCCCATAAGGGTATATTCACCACATAAGTGCCATGATGGTCCTCAAGGACCATCATGACACTAAGTATAAACACTATACTGCACTATATCACCCCCAATAAAACATTAAATATTAACTAAACACCCTCTACACTAACCTATTAACACCTACACTACCTACCCCCTATTAACCCCCACCACTCTAATTACAGAAAATAAAAAAGCCTAAAGTCACACAAAAAAAAACTACATTACATGAAATAAAAAACCTAACTCACAAAAAAAATAATACAGAAAATAAGAAAAAGGAACATTACAGAAAAAAAAAAAACATTACAACCCCTCCCCCCCTCACTACAGAAACAAAATACACACCTGAAAAGGAAATACATGTAATACAAATACATACAATACAAATACATACAATTATAATACAATACACCCCTATCTAATAATACATCTCTAATCTATCTAAATAAATACCACAATCTATCTACAATACATCCTATGCTATCTATATAAAACGCATACCCCTAGCTAAGATACAATAAATGCTATCAATATATTAACTAATCAAAGTCTAAGCTAAAAAAAAGTAATTAAGACCACTTAACTTTGCAGATGTCCATTGAGATTAGCCACCTACGGAAGAAAAAAAAAATTAGTGCAACACGTTTACAGTTCTAAAATAAACATTCTATACATTCTAGACATTCTAAATATTCTACTCACCTTTCCGGCATGTCCCGTCCTTATTCTTTTAATCCCTCTCCGCCACGGCACCTGTTAAAAAAAATACAACATTAATACACATACATCAAAATAAAATAAACATAATTTACATTCTACTTACCTCCCCGCAATGTCTCCGGCCTCCTCCGGATCCTCTTCTGCCACGCCCTGTATAAAAAATAAAAAAAAAATAAAAAAAAATATATATATATACTTACATCCGCACTCCCGGACATCCCTGACGCTAATGAGGTTCCAGGAGACTTTTCCGGAAGAAAATAAGCAATGGCGCCTTCTGATTGGCTGAAAACGCTGTCTATCAAATTCACCCAATCATAAAGGGATACACCCTAAAATCCCACTCTGATTGGATAATGCACCTGTCAATCTTTATTTAAACCAATCACAAGGTGCAGAGGCCTTCAGCCAATCATATTGGAATACACCCTAACAGGGTGATTGGTTGGAGCCTCTGCGCATTCTGATTGGTTGCACTGACAATAGCCAATCACAATGGAATACACCCCACGTACTGATTGGTGAAGGATTTGCACATTCTCATTGGCTACTGTTAATATCAATCAATATTACAGCCATTGGGAAGGAGCAGATGTCTTCACCAATCAGTACGTGGGGGTATATTCCATTGTGATTGGCTGATGGCAATAAAGCCTTAGGATTGGTTCAAATAAAGATTGACAGGTGTGTTATCCAATCAGCGTTGTATTTTGGGGTTTATACTTTTTTCATTGGTTCACAAATGGGGTCTTCTCATTGGCTGAATTTGATAGACAGCCTTTTCAGCCAATCAGAAGCTGCCATTGCCAATTTTATTCTGGAACACTCCATAGGAAGGTCATTAGAGTTGGAGACATCCTCCTGGATGCTTCCGGAGAAGACGAGGAGGCCGGACACATCGCGGAAAGTATAATGTAGATTGTGTTTATTTAACTGTTTACTAATGTAATGTTTTTTTTTACAGGAGTAGCGCCGGACAAGACGCAAAGATGGACGACGGAACATGGAGGACGTGACATGCTGGGACGTGACATGCTGGAAAGGTGAGTATAATATTTAGAATATTTAGAATGTTTAGTTATTTCATGTAAACGTGTTGTATTAATTTTTTGAATCTTTTTTACCGTAGGTTGCTGATCTGAAGAAACATCTCAAAGGCAAGTGGTCTTAAATATTTTATTGTAGCTTACAATTAGGGTAGATATATATATATATATATATATATATATATATATATATATATATATATATATATATAGAGAGAGAGAGAGAGAGAGAGAGAGAGAGAGAGAGAGAGAGAGAGAGAGAGAGAGCATGTATTGTATATTAGATAGATAGATAGGGGGATGTATTATTAGATAGTATTGTATATTAGATAGTGGGATGTATATTACATTATATAGTGGCATGTATATTAGATAGTGGCATGTATATTAGATAGTGGCATGTATATTAGATAGGGGTGTATTGTATTTAATTGAATTGTATTGTATTGTATTGTATTTAATTGTGTTGTATTGTATTATATGTATGTGTTATATGTATTTAATTTTCAGGTGTGTAATTTTTTTTTAAATGTTGTAGTGAGGGGGGTTGTAATGTATTTTGTTATTTTCTGTAATGTTCCTTTTTTTATTTTTTGTGACTTAGTTTTTTTTTTTGTTCTGTAATGTACATTTTTATTTTTGGGGATTTTAGTTTTTCTTATTTTATGTAATGTAGATTTCTGCTTTTTGAGGAATTTAGTTACTTGAGGCACACAGTACACTCACATTGTGTGACAAACAGCATTTCTTTTATTGACCGTCATTTTTTGACGGGCAAGTCGCTAGTATATAATAAATAGCACATACAGAACCCCAATACATATATCTTTATATGATTAAATATTACAGTACATACAGTACCCTAAACATATATAGCTAAATAAGCAGCACATATTGCACCCTAGCACATAGATAACACAGTACACAGGATACACTGGATATTCAGTACACAGCATCTTAGGACATATATATTTAAACAAACATAGCATATCACCCTAGTACATATATATATATATATATATTAACTAGCGAATTGCCCATCAAAAAATGACAGCAATAGAATTGTAAGTCAAGGAATGGCGTTTGGCACACAAATTGAGTTTTTTTTTGCGCTGATTGTTGTGTGCCTTTGGCGCTCATCGTGTGGCTGGCAATGAGCGCCTTTGCCGTTTATTGTGATTGTGTGTTGTGTTTTTTTTTAAAGTTTTGTATATATGTATGTTTTAATGATAATTAATTACTAAATAATTGAAATCATAAATTAATATACTTTACATATTTGTAATTAATATATGCAGCAAGCAATGTGCTGAAGAGCTAACAATCTGTTTTGATGTTACTGCAGCATGCAATGTAGATTTGCACTGTTGTTGAGCTGAGGTGTAAGATTCAGCAATGTGTGTAGTGTAAATAGGCTGCGTGCGGAAGGAGGAGCCATTAGTGTAGCTGTGTACTGCCGCATTTTGTACGTTAGTGTTGTGAAATGGCGGCGAATGTGTATGTGTTACGCGGGTGTGGATGATTTAGCGTCCTTGGTAATAGTGTATGTTGTAGCCTGTACGGCTTTTTGTAAAAGACGTATGTGCTTGGTGGTGTTTTGCGACTTTAGGGGTCGTGTAGCCTCGTTTTTTTTTTGGGGGGGGGCATTTTTTCTCTCGCTTAGGGGATTTTCGAGTGTCTAAACTGTAAAAATTGTAGTTAAATTGATGTGTAAGAGGAATTGAAGAAATCCTGGGTGTCCCCCTTTGCTGTGTGTGATGTTTTTATTTTATTTTTGTGTGTATTTAGTGTTTTCGTGTTTTTCGGTGTGCGCTGTTCGGCAGTTAAGTTTGTATTTTTTGCGGCTCGTATTTTGTTTTATGCAAGCGGCAGTTTTCTTTTGTAAGTGTTTTGTGCCGTATTTTTTTCCTGATTTTTTTTTAAAGTGCTACGGGTCTTCGTTGTGTATTTGAGTGTTGTGTTCATGTATAGTCCCGCAGGTCGTAGGTATGAAGGTAAAGTGTTGCGGGGTCATAGGGATGAGCTCCTACGGCGCTCATCTCCACCAATGCAGGGAGCGCCTTTGTCGCTCCCTGCCTAAGTGCTATGGGATTGTAGGAATGAGCGCCTACGACGCTCCTTGCTTGGCTTCGCGAGGGCCGCAGTTTCCCTGTTGCATTAGCAACGGATTTTGCCAAGCCCGGCTGCTGACAACTATATATGTGATTCACACAATAGCCACAGACACAATACGCACATCACACTAGTAAATATGTTAGAGGAAAGTGTATACTGCACCTTTACACATATAGATTAACTGTAAACACTACCTAGTTGTAAGGTATCTGTGTGGACACTTGAGCTTTGACTCTTTGCTATCCATACTTAGGGGTATTTATACAAGTAGCCTATTTTCTCTTTCTACTTTCCTCTACATTTCAGCTACTATGGACCATAGCCCTATATATGCATCTTATGCTTCTCCATTTTAGAGAGTATATATTTAAACATTTATTGTGATATCTACAACTACATTTCTCTTTATTGAGATTAGATATATATAATTTGTGAGGGTTTTTCCTGTCTTCCCTAATTTGTTCTGCAAATGGTTCTATGATTAGAACAAATATCATAGGAGACAATGAGCATCCTTTATGAGTCCCGTTGTGGATAGAAAATGGATCAGATACATATCCTAAATCCACCACATAGGCAGACGTATTGGAATAAAGCGCCTTAATAGCCTGAGATCTGAACTGATCCAAGCCATATATTTGCAATACTAATTAAAAACAATTCCCAATTCACTCTATAAAATGCTTTTTCAGCGTCCAGTGATAGAATGAGAGATGGGACATTGTTTTGTTTAATATGTGGCATTAAATTAATTATTAAAACGAGAATTGTCAGAACCTTGACGTTTTTTTATAAAACCAGATTGGTCTTTAGAAAGTTTATCTAATAATGGATTTAGTATAGAAGCAAAAATTTTGGCCTAAATATTTAATCTGAGTTCAGAAGTGATACGGGTCTATAATTCTTGAGTCTCTTAGGTCTTTGCCCTCCTTAGGAACTGTTGTTATTATAGCATCAAGCATTTCAGTTGGTGCTACTCCTGATATCCTTATTTCATTAAAATCTCTAAGTATTTCAACAATAATTTAATACATATTTTGTAGTACAGATTGGGGAAGCCATCAGGACCTGGGTCCTTGTCTAGTTTCAGGTTACTAATAGCCAGTTTGACTTCTTTATATAAAATTTCCTTTCTAAATTGACTCACAAATTTTTGAAGAATAGAATCACAATTTTTATCTTGCACTCCTAATTATTAAAACTTGACTTTTATTAGATTTCCTTTAAAACTCTGATGACATTAGAGCAAGGGCATACACAAAAACAATTTGTTAAAAAATGGACTGGTTTGTCCAAAGAGTTAGAAATATTTCTTTTTACAAAACTATCATCTTTGTACCCATTATTTACTTAAAACTACTAAAACTATTACTAATTTCTGTTGTAAAAATTGTAAATAAAACTTTTCTACATTGAGCAATTCTTCTTTAGTTATAGTGGGAAGCTTAATATTCCCCAGAAACTTTTTGTAAGTCTTCCTTAGATGGTTTAATTGTATGTGAATATTTTTCAAGATTATAGCGAGATTCATAGTATCTTTGAAAGATTTCCTTTATTTCTCTGACTTTACTATGGTTAATTATGATCTTTTAATTCTTCAATTCTATTATATTTATTTTTATTTTTAAGATTAACTACTAATTTTTTTTTAGCTTTGTTGCTTAAATGGTAGGGTTTTTGTTGTAGTCTCCATATTGATTGATCAACTTGATTTTGAACAATCTTATTAATTTGAGTTTGTATCAAATGAATTTCTGACTTTAACATTGATACTGGAGAAAGTTTATTTAATCTTTGCAATTGAGTAAGTTTAATATACAACTCTCTTCAGTTAAAACGTCTCTTTTTCTTTCTATTAATATACCAAGATGTTAACACGCCTCTGATATAAGCTCTGTGCTAGTTCCATAATATGGAACTAGACTGCACAGAGTTCTCCAGTCCCCTTTTAAAGTTATCTATCGACTCCACTGTCACCACCTCTTCTGGTAGAGAATTCCACAGATTAACCACCGTTACTGTGAAGACCCCCTTTTTTTCTTTAAGGTGGAATCTTTTTACTTCTAACCTCAAGGGATGTCCTCTTGTCAGTTGAAAACCTCTTGGCACAAAAAGCTCCCATGACAAATCTTTATACTGACCCTGGATGTATTTATATAATGTAATCATGTTTCCTCTTAAACGCCTTTTTTCTAGAGAAAATAAGTTTAATTTGGTTAGTCTATCTTCATAACTTAGCCCCTCCATTCCCCTTATTAGTTTTGTTGACCTCCTCTATACCTTTTTCCAGCTCTAAAATGTCAATTTTATGAAGTGGTGCTCAAATTTGTACTCCATATTCCAAATGAGGGCGTACTAGAGATTTGTATAGTGACAGAATTATATTTGCTTCCCTTGCTTCTATACCCTTCTTAATACATGCTCATATTTAATTTGCCTTTGCTGCTGCGGCTTGGCTTTGAGCACTGTTAACTAGGTGGTTGTCCACAAACACTCCCAAATCCCTTTCAATATCTGATACCCCTAGATTTGCTCCATTAAGATTATAAATTGCATGGCTATTTTTCCTCCCCAGATGCAGAACTGTACATTTATTCATATTAAATCTCATCTGCCATTTAGATGCCCATTCCTCAATTTTATGTAAATCCCTTTGGAGGGAAAGCAAACCATTAACTGATTTAAATACCTTGCACAACTTTGCGTCATCAGCGAAAATGGAGACACTACTTTCCAGTCCCACCTCTAAGTCATTAATAAATATGTTAAAAAGGAGAGGACCTAATACTGAACCCTGGGGAACCCCACTTACCACATTAGTCCAATCGGAGTATGTTCCATTTACAACAACCCTTTGCTTCCTGTCTTTTAGCCAGCTCTCAATCCATGAGCAGATATTTACTGCAATTCCTGTATCCCTTAGTTTGCACAATAGTCTCCCATGTGGCACTGTATCAAAATCCTTGGCAAAATCGAAAAAGACATCCACTGAGTGACCTTGATCCAGGTTCCTATTAACTTCCTCATAGAAACAAATTAGATTTGTTTGACATGACCTATCCCTCATAAATCCATGTTGACTCCTACTTATAATCCTGTTCAAATAGACATATTCTTGTATATTATTCCTCATTAACCATTCTAAAAGGTTCCCCACTACAGAAGTGAGGCTCACTGGTCTATAATTCCCCGGATTTGCTCTTGCTCCCTTTTTAAATATACACATTACACATTACAAAATATGGAGGACCCCCAGCCCCATTAAATTCCAAGCCTGAAGCAGCAAAGGCACACCTGCAAAGCCTGCAGGCTTTAAATTAGCTATTACATTGAAACATGCCGCGACCAACTGGCCAGAGACGCAAACCTGTAAACCATTCTTGCGCACGTTGGATGTGCGGCCATGAACATGATCAATTAGTCAAATCCGTTGTTGTGGGTTTAGATGGAGCCAATGGCAAATAAGGTCGTCATCATTACGTGACTGATAAGTGGAGGTTAGATTTCAAAGCCTTACAGGTTCAATTACGAGTTTCGATCGGACCTGCATTCCAGGAATAATGCAATATTAATAAATCAGTATATATGATGTTCTAGTCCATGCGAGTTCCACTATATATATTAATACATTGATTGTCGGGATCAATATAACATGGAAATTAAACCGAAAAAAAATATTTTATTTTGCAGATTTGCAAGTCCTGTAAGGTTTTGCCACCTGTAACCCGCAGATCGTTAGCGGGTTGCTTTACGGGCCCAATTTAATAGCCGTGAGTCTTGCAGGCTACATTATGGGCTACGGTTTTACACGTTGAGGGAATTTTATAGGGCTGCCTGTCTTTGAGGTTAGAATCTACAGCCTTATTAAATTATGATTTGGCCAATTGAATAGGGCACTATATAAGCACATAGCATATTTTCTTTATATATATATATAAATATCTATATAGAGCCCTACTCAATTGGCCAAATTGCAATTTATTAAGGCTGCTAGTGTCCATAGTGATTTCCCCAACGCACATTGCAAGATTGAAAACTCGCAGACTTACCATCTAAAGGGTAGTAAGTTTAATCATTGAATCAATTTCCACTCTTGTGTTTTTTTCTAAAGTTTTTTGATCCACTAAGAAATAATCTGTGAAGAATTGATGCCTATTCGAAAATTGGGTGTAATCTCTTTCACCACTATGATAACTCCTCTATATATCATATAAGTCATATTTAATTGTTGTTTTAATAAAATGCTTAGCTTTCCTGATTGCCAGATTATCAGGAGTAGGATTTAATAACAATTTTCTATCAAGACCAGAGTCTATCATCATGTTGACATCTCCACATACAATTAGATGGCCTGTTTTAACTTTCTGTGTGTGATTCATTACTTATTGCTTACTTATTGATTACTTATTTATAAAATGATTTTGTTTAGAGTTCAGAGCATAGATATTTACTATTGTATAGAACTCACCATTCAAATATCCAATCCAAATGATATATCTGGCTTCCTTATCCGTTTCTTTATATTCTTCAATTATTTGGGTTTTGTTATTAAAAAGAAGAGCAAGGCCTCTAGACTTTTTCCTATAGCTTGCATTTATTATGTAATCATATATTTTAACTGACAAATTTGGCTCCTTGCTTTCTTTCCAGTGTGTCTCCTGGATTTTCTTTATGAGGGGCATCCATTATTACTCGTGTTTTAAAAAAAGTGTTCAGTCCATTGACATTATATAAAAACTTTTGAATGCCCATTATATTACATAGTTACACAGTTACATAGTATTTAAGGTTGAAAAAAGACTTTCAGTCCATCAAGTTCAACCTTTTAAGATCTCCTTTGATCTGCAATATGCAGATTAACTATTAATTCATTAGTTGTTAATTAATTATTAATCAATTATTTAATGTTTTTTTTTTTGGTTTCTTTTTTTATTATTATTAATTAGTCCAGAGGAAGGCAAATAGAAAAAAAATAAAATAAAATAAAACAAACGAGACTTAGCCAAATGTCTAAAGGGGAAATGTTAAAAATTTGGATCATTACTGTCTCTCTAATTATCCATGATAACCCTGAATACCCTTTTTAATTAGAAATAAATCTAGTCCCCTTTTAAAGTTATCTTTCGAATCCGCTGTCACAACCTCCTCTGGTAGAGAATTCCACAGATTAACCACCCTTACTGTGAAGAACCCTTTTCTTTCTTTAAGGTGGAATCTTTTTACTTCTAACCTCAAGGGATGTCCTCTTGTCAGTTGAAAACCTCTTGGCACAAAAAGCTCCCTTGACAAATCTTTATATTGACCCTCAATGTATTTATATAAGGTAATCATATCTCCTCTTAGACGCCTTTTTTCTAGAGAAAATAAGTTTAATTTGGTTAGTCTTTCTTCATAACTTAGCCCCTCCATTCCCCTTATTAGTTTGGTTGCCCTTCTCTGTACCTTTTCCAGCTCTAAAATGTCCTTTTTATGAAGTGGTGCCCAAAATTGTACTCCATATTCCAAATGAGGGCGTACTAAAGATTTGTATAGTGGCAGAATTATATTTGCTTCCCTGGCTTCTATACCTTTCTTAATACATGCTAATATTTTATTTGCCTTTGCAGCTGCTGCTTGGCTTTGAGCACTGTTACCTAGGTGGTTGTCCACAAGCACTCCCAAATCCCTTTCAATATCTGATACACCTAGATTTGCTCCATTAAGATTATAAATTGCATGGCTATTTTTCCTTCCCAGATGCATAACCTTACATTTATTCATATTAAATCTCATCTGCCATTTAGATGCCCATTCCTCAATTTTATGTAAATCCCCTTGGAGGGAAAGCACATCATTTTCTGATTTAATTACCTTGCACAACTTTGTGTCTTCAGCAAAAATGGATACACCACACTCCAATCCTACCTCTAAGTCATTAATAAATATGTTAAAAAGGAGAGGACCTAATACTGAACCCTGAGGAACCCCACTTACCATATTAGTCCAATCGGAGTATGTTCCATTTACAACAACCCTTTGCTTCCTGTCTTTTAGCCAGCTCTCAATCCATGAGCAGATATTTACTGCAATTCCTGTATCCCTTAGTTTGCCCAATAGTCTCCCATGTGGCACTGTATCAAAAGCCTTTGCAAAATCCAAAAAGACTACATCCACTGAGTTGCCTTGATCCAGGTTCCTACTAACCTCCTCATATAAACTAATTAGATTTGTTTGACATGACCTATCCCTCATAAACCCATGTTGACTCCTACTTATAATCCTGTTCAAATAGACATATTCTTGTATATTATCCCTTATTAACCCTTCTAAAAGCTTCCCCACTACAGAAGTGAGGCTCACTGGTCTATAATTCCCCGGATTTGCTCTTGCTCCCTTTTTAAATATAGGTATCACATCAGCTATTCTCCAGTCATCTGGTAGAGACCCTGTGTTGAGTGAATCTTGAAAAATTAAATATAATGGTTTGGCTATTACAGAACCCAGTTCCCTTAGTACCCTTGGATGTATTCCATCAGGACCCGGGGCTTTATTAACATTTATTTTTTCCAACCTCTTTTGGATTACTTCCTGTGTTAACCAATTATTTGGCAAAGGTAGTGTAGCCCCATTATGTCGCAGTGTCCCAACCACTGGTACCTCCCTTGTGTATACCGAGGAAAAGAACCTATTTAGCTCATCTGCCTTTTCCTGGTCACTCATTTTCAGATGGCCTGTTTCACATTGTAATGTTCCTATAGCTTCCTTCCTCGCCTTCTTCCCATTAATATACTTAAAAAATATTTTAGGGTTAGTCTTACTCTCTTTTGCAATTAATTTTTCATTTTCTATTTTAGCCAGTCTAATCGCGCTTTTGCAAGCCTTGTTGATTTCCTTGTATTCCCGTAAAGCAGTCTCTGTCCCCTCTTGTTTGTATAATTTAAATGCCTGTTTTTTACTCCGTATCTTGATCTTTAAATCATTGTTAAGCCACATGGGTTGTTATTTACTCCTTTTACTTTTATTCCCACACGGTATATGCCGATGTGTATGTATATTTAGTAAGGATGTAAATGTTGTCCATTTATGTTCAGTGTTTTTACCTATCAGTTCTCTGTCCCAGTCTATACTTTGTATTGCTGCCCTTAGACCGTTAAAATCTGCCCTTTTAAAATTAAGAGTTTTTGTTGGCCCCTTAAAATGTTGTTTTTTTAATTCAATCTCAAATGAGACTGTGTTGTGATCACTGTTTCCCAAAGGTTGCCCTATTTCAACATTTGATACAATATCAATATTATTTGTAATGAGTAAATCTAAGATAGCTTCATTTCTAGTAGGCTCCTGTATAACCTGGGCCAGATAATGATCCCTGAGTGTACTCAAGAACCTGCTCCCCTTAGCTGAACTGCTGGTCTCATTTATTCAGTTTATTTCAGGGTAATTAAAATCTCCCATTATTAGAACTTGCCCGTGCTTAGCTGCATTTCCAATCTGTAACAATAATTGTATTTCCTCACTTTCAGCTATATTTGGGGGTTTATAGCATACTCCTACTAATATTCTTTTAGAATTTGCTGCTCCGCTATTTAACTCTACCCACAAACATTCAACTTTATCACTAGGTCCACCATAAATATCTTCTCTGACTATAGCCTTAAATTCAGGCTTAACATACAGACAAATCCCTCCTCCTCGTTTACCATTGCCTCTATCTTTCCTAAATAGGTTATAACCATCCAGATTAACAGTCCAGTCATAAGATTCATCCCACCACGTTTCGGTAATGCCTATTAAATCCCATTTTTCATTAATTGCTAATAATTCTAACTCTCCCATTTTTCCTGGCAAGCTTCTGGCATTAGCAAGCATACACCTTATGTTATGAGTCTGTAGTTCTGAAGTGCCTGCCACTGAACTTGAATTACTTAGTACTACCTCCATATTGACTATACTACCCCTCCCCCCATCTCCTCCCCCATGAGTTGTTAATTCATCCCTTATACCCTCTACACTTTCTACCCCATTACTTATATCTAGTCCCTCCCCCCCACCTACTAGTTTAAAAACTCCTCCAGCCTTTCTACCATCCTATCCCCTAGTACAAAAGCTCCCTCATCATTAAGGTGCAATCCATCTCTACTGTAGAGATTGTACCGAAGTGAGAAGTCAGCCCAGTGCTCTAAAAAGCCAAACCCCTCCTTAGTGCACCACATCTTTAGCCACGCATTAACCTCCCTAATCTCCTTCTGCCTCCCTGGGCTAGCACGTGGCACTGGTAGTATCTCAGAAAATACTACCTTGGAGGTCCTTGTCTTCAGCTTATTACCTAGTTCTCTAAAATCATTCTTTAGGACACTCCATCTTCCACTAACTTTGTCATTGGTACCAATATGTACCAAGACCGCCGGTTCATTTCCAGCCCCTCCCAATAATTTGTCTACCCGATCCACAACATGACGAACCCGAGCACCCGGGAGACAGCAAACTGTTCGATTGCTGGGATCTGGGTGACAAATCACCCTGTCTACTTTCCTAATAATAGAGTCCCCTACAACCAGAACCTGTCTGTTGTGGCTATTCTGCCCTCCCTCTTCTCCAGTAGAGCTGTTCGCCCGGCTGTTAGAGGGAACAGCTCTATCTGGCATTGCCATTCCTGAATGGACATCGCCAACAGTTTCACTCAATCTGGCAAATCTGTTGTTGTTTGCCAACTAAGAACTGGCCTGCCTCCTCCTGTTCCCCCTGCTTCCCCTTGTAACTGTAACCCAGCTGCCTCCCTGGACATCCTCACTAGCCCCAGCTCCACCCTCCATGCTAGGCCCAGCTAAACTGTGCTCAGTGAGCACCAACCCCCTTTCCAGTGGAGCAATATCACTAAGTGCTGCAATTCTCCTCTCCAGATCTTCAATTTGAGCTTCCAGAGAGGCAACATGCTCACACCTCTCACAGAGATATGGACCCTGGATCATCTGTTCCAGTATTGCATACATATGACAGGATGTACACTGAATAAGGTTGCCACTGGACTGACTCATAATTATTATTATTGTCTACGAAATTTCAGTGGGAAAAATAAAGAATATAATATAATATATTTATATAAAGTTTTCCTCCTTTGCACTATAAATCTGCCCTCCCTTTTCTTTGAAGGCCCTCCTTTTATTTAAACTCCTAGGCTTTTACTAGAGTTGCACTTGATACTGAAAATGTTCGCAACCTCACAAGTTCCCCTTCTCCGGTTTCTATTAACTTCTGCCTTCTCGCCTGGGCACAATTAGTGCACTCTGCAATTTATCAGCCTTTACTTGTAAGGTAAATCCACTTGTAAACAGGCCCCAAACCAGCTCACAAACCTTTTATACAAGTTTAACAGTCAAGCCACACCCCTCTCACCTGGGCACAATTAGTGCACTCTGCAGTTTATCAGCCTTTACTTGTAAGGTAAATCCACTTGTAAACAGGCCCCAAACCAGCTCCCAAACCTTTTATACAAGTTTAACAGTCAAGCCACACCCCTCTCACCTGGGCACAATTAGTGCACTCTGCAGTTTATCAGCCTTTACTTTTTAAGGTAAATCCACTTGTAAAAAAAAAAACAAAAAACAAAAAAAAAACATTCATTTTCTCGTTTGTTTCCCATCTCTCTATCTCACTGAACTGTTCCACCTCACAAACACAACAAAGAATACATATATTTATCAGTGGCGACTGGTGAACTTTCAAGTTGGAGGGGCGCCAGGGCGAAACATAGTTCCTCCCCTTTTTTCAAACCACACCCATTTTTATAACCCCTCCCCTGACATCATAATGACCTTTATAAGCCCCGCCCAATGACCTTATACTTATGAAGCCCATTGAAATACATGATCAGCAAAGCAGCAATGTCAAGAAGTAAAGTAACAATGTGTTAAATTCATTGGTATACAATATAGATTGAAAAAACTAATGTGACAAGACTACAGCAATATCATAATTGCACCTATACGCATTAACAGAAAAATTAAAGCAGTGACACTTACCATTAGTTGGCTCTTCTTCTCAGGGTATTCACGTTTAGTAAGTTGACCAACGAGTACAAACAAATCTGCTGCCACATAGGGTTTGCACCTGTGGTTGAAAGAAAACAAGCAAATCAATCAGACCATTCAAGAACAAAACCATACCTTAAAAACCTTAAAAGACCAAGTGTGACCATATAGGCCCCACACATACCTTAGAAGACCAAGTGTGACCATATAGGCCCCAAACATACCTTAGAAGACCAAGTGGAACCATATAGGCCCCAAACATACCTTAGAAGACCAAGTGGAACCATATAGGCCCCAAACATACCTTAGAAGACCAAGTGGAACCATATATGACCCAAACATACCTTAAAAGACCAAGTGTGACCATATAGGCCCCAAACATACCTTAGAAGACCAAGTGTGACCATATAGGCCCCAAACATACCTTAGAAGACCAAGTGTGACCATATAGGCCCCACACATACCTTAGAAGACCAAGTGTGACCATATAGGCCCCAAACATACCTTAGAAGACCAAGTGGAACCATATAGGCCCCAAACATACCTTAGAAGACCAAGTGGAACCATATAGGCCCCAAACATACCTTAGAAGACCAAGTGGAACCATATATGACCCAAACATACCTTAGAAGACCAAGTGGAACCATATAGGCCCCAAACATACCTTAGAAGACCAAGTGGAACCATATAGGCCCCAAACATACCTTAGAAGACCAAGTGGAACCATATAGGCCCCAAACATACCTTAAGAGACCAATCAGGACTGTATAGGCCCGAACCAGTGGATCTTGGCATTCAAGAAAACAACAACATTTTACTTCTGTTTAGACAACACAATAATCAATGTCAAACAAACATGTTGAATTAGCATATGGATAACCATATGAGCAGTAACGCCACGCCAAGGCTTCAACAATTGTTACTGACCATTCACACACCTTTCATAGCTCCTTCCATATGCACACCCACACACCATTCATACTTTACTTACCACTAGTTATTTTTGGTAGTGAGGTGGTGCCATTTCTGAGAACTTTACTTACCCTTGAAGGATGCCTCCAATTCCTTCAAACCAATGCATTCAACCGCTCCAGGGCCATGGTTCTTCTTAAATACCTTTTTATCCTCTTCAATGTGGAGAAGCATCTTTCTGATTCTGCAGTAGTCTTCGGTGTTGTAAGGAGGATTCCTTATAGCTTCACTGTCTCTGTGAAATCATTATGCAGATTAAATTGATGGTAAAGTTGGTGCAGAGCAACAGCACTCGTACAGACATGAAATTCTGGCTTCCTGTACAGAAGTGACAGCTACCCTTGGAAGTGCCTCCAATTCCTTAAAACCAATGCATTCAACCGCTCCAGGGCCATGGTGCTTCTTAAATAACTGTTTATTCTCTTCAATGTGGAGAAGCGTCTTTCTGATTCTGCAGTAGTCTTCAGTGTTGTAAAGAGGATTCCTTATAGCTTCACTGTCTCTGTGAAATCATTATGCAGATTAAGTTGATGGTAAAGTTGGTGCAGAGCAACAGCACTCGTACAGACATGAAATTCTGGCTTCCCGTACAGAAGTGACAGCTACCCTTGGAAGTGCCTCCAATTCCTTCAAACCAATGCATTCAACCGCTCCAGGGCCATGGTGCTTCTTAAATACCTTTTTATTCTCTTCAGAGTGGAGAAGCATCTTTCTGATTCTGCAGTAGTCTTCGGTGTCGTAAGGAGGATTCCTTATAGCTTCACTGTCTCTGTGAAATCATTATGCAGATTAAATTGGTGGTAAAGTTGGTGCAGGGCAACAGCACTCGTACAGACATGAAATTCTGGCTTACCGTACAGAAGTGACAGCTACCCTTGGAAGTGCCTCCAATTCCTTAAAACCAATGCATTCAACCGCTCCAGGGCCATGGTGCTTCTTAAATACCTTTTTATCCTCTTCAATGTGGAGAAGCATCTTTCTGATTCTGCAGTAGTCTTCGGTTTTGTAAGGAGGATTCCTTATAGCTTCACTGTCTCTGTGAAATTATGCAGATTAAATTGATGGTAAAGTTGGTGCAGAGCAACAGCACTCATACAGACATGAAATTCTGGCTTCCCGTACAGAAGTGACAGCTACGCTTGGAAGTGCCTCCAATTCCTTCAAACCACGCCAAGGCTTCAACAATTGTTACTGACCATGCACACACCTTTCATAGCTCCTTCCATATGCACACCCACACACCGTTCATACTTTACTTACCACTAGTTATGTTTGGTAGTGAGGTGGTGCTGCTTAACGCAGTTTATCTTTGCACACCCTGGGGGTATGCATTCTTCTTTGCTTCAATCACTTGTATTTAAAATTTGCACAGCGATCTTTCAAAGAACAAAACTTCTCAATGGTTTTTTCATTGAAGTCTGGGATCTCGGAAATCAGTTGCTTTTCCATTGAGAGCATCGCCAATGCATTCAACCGCTCCAGGGACATGGTGCTTCTTAAAAAGGTTTTTATCCTCTTCAATGTGGAGAAGCATCTTTCTGATTCTGCAGTGGTCATCGGTGTTGTAATCAGGATTCTTAATAATATAACTGTCTCTGTGAAATCATTCTGCAGATTAAATTGATGTAAAAGTTTGTGCAGAGCAACAGCACTTGTACAAGCATGAAAATCTGTCTTCCCATACAGAAGTGACAGCTCAGTGTGTAATTGTTCCTTCTTCAGTATTGGATATGCTTGCACGGTGTCTTCCAGAGCTTGGGTTGGAAAGCAAGTGTCATGGGTTTTATACAAGTCACTTTGAACAAGTTTGGCACTGACTAGGTGATTTGAAAATGAAAAACGTTCTTTTGCATTAACCACCACTATGTCACATACCTCTCTTGAAAGTTGTCTCAAGGTTGAGATCTCCGTACTCCGTCTATGGAATGTTACATCGCTAGGCAAACTTGCTTCTATCTCGTCAACAGAATTACGGATTTTCTGGATGCTGCTGACAAAGTCTTCTGTGACTTTTTGGATATAAACAGTATCCGTGTCTCGCTTCTGAAGCTGACTATAGAGGATGTCAACATGTGGCATTATTAAATGAAATAATTTAAGGAAGTAAAGGAAGTCCCTGTCTTCCAGCAATCCAATGAAACCTGTGGCTTCACATATAGATGTTTGATCAAAGTTTAGACATGCTTCAATTGTCTGGAAACACTCAAGTAGCGCATCTCTGTTCTCGTAGATGACGTTCACGGTCCTAACGTTGAAGTTCCATTGTGTCGGTGCACCTCTTGGAAGTCTTCTACCAACGACCTCATCCAGAACTCCAGTCCTTTTTGGAGAGCGTGAAAAAAAAAGATGGTATGCCGCCTATGTTGGAAAAAAAAACTTGAACTCTTCCAATCCTTGAAACTGCTTTCTCCATTATTAGGTTCAGTTGGTGAGCATAGCAATGGACGTAGTGTGCGTTCAGGTACATGTCTATTATTTTTCTTTGAACTCCTCCTTGATCTCCACGCATTACACTGGCACCATCGTAGCTTTGAGCTATGAGTTTCATCTTGTCTTCTAACTCTGGGAGAACAGTATTCAGACTTTCAAGCACAACAGCAGCAATCGAGTCTGCATCCGTTGCTTTCATTTCCGTGAAGCCATCAAATCTTTCCACCACTTGATGCTTCTTGTCAATGTAGCGATAGACTACAACGCACTGTGTCCAAGCAGAAATATCGGTTGTTTCATCCGCTTGGATTGCCACAAACTGGCTCTTGTTGAATCACTTCCTTAATAACGTCATGCATGCAGTCCAGTAGCTTATTCTGCACGGTTTTGGACGTGCCCTTAAACACAGTTGCAGTCTTCAAATGCTGTTCCATTGCACTATCGATACTGCCAACCAAATCCACCAGGCCCCGAAACAATTCTGGATTTAGCGATGTTTCACTTTCATCGTGTCCTCTTAATGCCAGTTCAAAAGTGCCACAAAAGCGAACACAATCAATTATCTTCGAAAGGATGTACCGGTTCTTAGCCACTTCTTCGTTGTGTTTTTGAATACTGACTTGGTATCCTTGGTCCAGTTGAACTGCAATGTTCGCCTGTCCAAGCATCTCAAACTTGATCCTGTTATCCAAGTGAGCTTTAGAACTTTTGTGTTTCGTCAATTTATCAGCTAGATGTTTGACGTCAGTCACTCCAGTTTTGGTCCAAGCAGCGTCACCATTAAATAGGATGCATGGGAAACAATATAAGGACTTCCTAGAAAAGCTTCCACAAAGCCAGTTGTTCTTCTTGTACCATTCAGTATTGAAAGTACGGATATATTGCTTCCCTCTATCTCTTGCGATTTGCTGCAGATTTATCTCTGGTTGGTCAGGTCCTAACCGTTTTACTTCTACCTTCTCCTCGTAGGTTAGGGTGCCGAAAAGGCTTCACAAGTAGAGAGTAAATAGTATTCATTTCTGATACCAATAGAAGAAAGAGATCACGGTATATTAATTTATATTATGTCACAAAATTACTTTAAAATAACAATGTGTTGAATTCATTGGTATACATTACAGATTGCAAACCCTCATATGACAAGACTACATCAACATCAAATTTGCACCTATACGCATGGACAGAAAATTAAAAGCAATGATACTCACCAACAGTTGACTCTCCTTCTCGGGGTATTCACGTTCAGTAAGTCAACCAACGAGTCCAAACAAATCTGCTTCTACAGATATTTTGCACCTGGGGGGTGATAGAAAACAACAATTTTTTTTTTATAATGTTCAAGACCCAAACCATAACTTTTAAATCCTTAAAAGACCAAGGGTGACCATATAGGCCCCAACCGCACCTTAAAAACATTAAAAGACCAAGTGTGACCATATAGGCCCCAACCGCACTTTAAAAACCCTAAATAACCAAGTGTGACCATATAGGCCCCAACCGCACCTTCAAAAACCCTAAATAACCAAGTGTGACCATATAGGCCCCAACCGCACCTTAAAAACCCTAAATAACCAAGTGTGACCATATAGGCCCCAACCGCACCTTAAAAACCCTAAATAACCAAGTGTGACCATATAGGCCCCAACCGCACCTTAAAAACCTTAAAAGACCAAGTGTGACCATATAGGCCCCAACCGCACCTTAAAAACCCTAAATAACCAAGTGTGACCATATAGGCCCCAACCGCACCTTCAAAAACCCTAAATAACCAAGTGTGACCATATAGGCCCCAACCGCACCTTAAAAACCCTAAATAACCAAGTGTGACCATATAGGCCCCAACCGCACCTTAAAAACCCTAAATAACCAAGTGTGACCATATAGGCCCCAACCGCACCTTAAAAACCTTAAAAGACCAAGTGTGACCATATAGGCCCCAACCGCACCTTAAAAACCCTAAATAACCAAGTGTGACCATATAGGCCCCAACCGCACCTTAAAAACATTGAAAGACCAAGTGTGACCATATAGGCCCCAACCGCACCTTAAAAACCTTAAAAGACTAAGTGTGATCATGTAGGCCCCAACCGCACCTTAAAAACCCTAAATAACCAAGTGTGACCATATAGGCCCCAACCGCACTTTAAAAACCCTAAATAACCAAGTGTGACCATATAGGCCCCAACCGCACCTTCAAAAACCCTAAATAACCAAGTGTGACCATATAGGCCCCAACCGCACCTTAAAAACCCTAAATAACCAAGTGTGACCATATAGGCCCCAACCGCACCTTAAAAACCCTAAATAACCAAGTGTGACCATATAGGCCCCAACCGCACCTTAAAAACCTTAAAAGACCAAGTGTGACCATATAGGCCCCAACCGCACCTTAAAAACCCTAAATAACCAAGTGTGACCATATAGGCCCCAACCGCACCTTAAAAACATTGAAAGACCAAGTGTGGCCATATAGGCCCCAACCGCACCTTAAAAACCTTAAAAGACTAAGTGTGATCATGTAGGCCCCAACCGCACCTTAAAAACCCTAAATAACCAAGTGTGACCATATAGGCCCCAACCGCACCTTAAAAACATTAAAAGACCAAGTGTGACCATATAGGCCCCAACCGCACCTTAAAAACCTTAAATAACCAAGTGTGACCATATAGGCCCCAACCGCACCTTAAAAACATTAAAAGACCAAGTGTGACCATATGGGCCCCTACCACACCTTAAAAACCCTAAATAACCAAGTGTGACCATATAGGCCCCAATCGCACCTTAAAAACCTTAAAAGACTAAGTGTGACCATATAGGCCCCAACCACACCTTAAAAACCCTAAATAACCAAGTGTGACCATATAGGCCCCAACCGCACCTTAAAAACCCTAAATAACCAAGTGTGACCATATAGGCCCCAACCGCACCTTAAAAACCTTAAAAGAATAAGGGCCCTATTAAATTCGAGCTGCGTAAATAATAGGTGAAAACGCAAGGCCTACGTAGTTGAAAATTGAAACCGTTTCCGACGCTATTAAATTCAAAGTGCTGCGAGATACGAGCGATGGATGCGAATGCGTACACGTTAGGATTTGCGCATGAGGTACGCTATCTCGGATAACTTTGCGTATGAAAAGAGCGCGAAATACGTGATACGTACCACTTAACCAGACGGCAGTATGCCTTTAAAAGGGAGCGAAAACAGAAAATAATTGACTGTGCTGGAGCTTTTGCAAGTAGACACACAGGTCTAGGCGTTGGTGGGTTTTTGGTGAGCAAGGAGAGAGAGAAGAGAGAATTTAAATTTTTTATCTTTTGAACTAGCAGATAATTTAACCCTTTGTTTACAACACACATAATTACTGATATCACATAATTCACACACATAGATTAATACGTACACATAGATACACCTAGTGGTAGGCCACTGCACACCTCCCCCCCCATAAAATTACTAAACTACACATAATACTTGCATCTTTTTTTACCTCCTAAACCGACACACATATTATCTTGATTTATCGTTAATTTATTTTCAGAGGAGTTTAGAGGAGGGGAGGCGGTAAGGCAAGAGAGGCGCTGAGGAGAGTGAGGAGAACATCTGAGGAGAGGAGGAGGAGGAGGGAGAGGAGGAGGAGGAGGAGAGCAAGGAGGAGAACAGGGGGGGAGGGAAGTGCCCACAGAGCTAGGAATCCAAGTTGAAGGGGCAGAGGGTCAGGGGCCTGATCCCTTGGTGGGAGGTAGTGGGGATGAGGGAGCGGCCCCAGGGATAGAAGAGGAAGAGCAGGCACCGTCTGTAAGGCAACGGGTTGTGGCAAGGCCCAGGGCCCCCAATTTTAGCCCAGAGGAGATCCAGGTTCTCCTCAGGGAAATCTGGGCCCGCCAGGGGATCATATGTGGTGGGAGAGACATTAATGCCAGCCAGAGGAGGCAGGCCTGGTCCCAAATTGGCAGAGCTGTGTCGGCAGTAGGGGTCACCAATATGGACTGGAGGACAGTGCGTCACAAGTTTGATGATCTGAAGATGGCTGTCAAAAGAAAGATGGCCAATGAGGCAGCAGCAGCACGTCAGACTGGTGGTGGCCCCGCGGTCCCTTTTGTTTACAAGCAATGGGAGAGGACAGTGATGAGATTTGTCCCTTCTGAATCTGTGGTGGGAATACCAGGCCAGATGGACACAGATCGTCCTAACACCCTGCAACGTGAGTATCATATCACACACATGGTTGGCTGAGATTGTGGGGTGATGGGCTGTCCAAAAGCCTGCAGATAACATGCTGTATGTATGTATGTATGTATGTATAAATAGGCTTGTGTTCTGGCTGTTGTATATAATGAGCTGTATCCCTCTAGAACAGGGGTGGGTAAGGAGGGCCACATACATGCAGGCCTTTTAAGATATCATGCTGTTTGTATGTATGTATGTTTGTATGTATAAATAGGCTTGTGTTCTGGCTGTTGTATATAATGAGCTGTATCCCTCTAGAACAGGGGTGGGTAAGGAGGGCCACATACATGCCAGCCTTTCAAGATATCCTTTTTGGGCACAGGTGAGTCAATCAGGATGACTGAAAAGGCGATTGGCTCACCTGTGTGGCCCTCCAGGCCCGAACCTGCCCACCCTTGCTCAAGAATTATATGGCCTCCTACACCCCTGCCCACACACAGGGATAATTCACATACAATAGCACTGTAAGCCCTATGGTTGACTAAAAATTTATGGGGCGACAATAACCATTTCAGTCCTGGTAGCAAACCTATCATGTTCATAATTTGACTCCCTGATATGTCAATTTCTAATTATATCCAGACTAGCGACTTGCCCGTCAAAAAATGACGGCAATGTGATGTATATGTTTGTCAAGTTGTTTAGTTATTAACATATATTTTTGACACTTGTAAGTATTTTAATATGAACGTGTATTTTTGTAAAATGTTGATGTAATGGTTTTTTAAAATGTAATTTGTATCTGAAGAATTGTTAACTTTAATATACATTGAATGAATAGGAAAGCAAAAAGTAAAAAGCCTTCTTGAAACGTTGCGAAATTTTAACATGAAGTTTAAAATATATGTAAGCAATAACCTTCAAAGTATATATTTAGAAACTTTAACTTTATTTTGTATTTAAGTTTAGAAGTTGACAAAACATTTGTATAATTTTGAACATTATAAAGAGGAACATAGTGAATACATTTTGTAACCTAATTTTTTATTAAAAGTATTAACATTTGAATGTAAAAACAATTGACCTTTAAATTATTCAGTATTAACATGCAATTTCTATGACAATAATTGTTAACTTGAATATACATTGAATGTATAGGAAGGCATACAGTAAAACTCTGCTTAAAACGTACGTAATTAAAGTAATTCATTACTGAGCACATAACCTGGCGATAAACATTAATGTAGTTAGTAATCTTAAGATAACAGACAATATTTACATTGTGACTTAAAAGGTGCTTGACCTCTTAACATCCACTTTGTAATCTGTTGAATGAAATAACTTTAAAATATATATTTTAAACTTGTAACATTAGAAACATTAACATAGTGACTTAACATTTTAACATAATTTTGACTAAAAATGCAAGGCAAGTATTTTGTGAGGCGAATCATTCATAAACAGTACTTTCATTAATTATGACTGAATTAAACAACCAATTGTTATGTATTTTGGAATGCTTTTAAAAAATGTTGGCATCTTTAATTTGTATCCTGCAAAGTTATAGTACTTCATAGTAGACAATGTTTTTAGTAAAAATACGTCCATCTTCTAATAAATCACCTTGACTTTCATTGTTTTCAATGTAAACTTTAATAGCCTGTGGATTTTTGCACCGTGACAACGCAACATACAATTGACCATGTGCAAAAACTGGTTCTTCCAAGTAAATACCCACAGATTTGAAAGTTTGACCTTGTGATTTATTAATGGTCATGGCAAATGCCATAATAATGGGAAATTGTCTTCTTTGAAGTATAAAAGGGAGACTACTTTCACTTGGTGCTAAATCTATTCTTGGTATGAAAACTCTCTCTCCTTTATGGGTCCCAGTTAAAATTTCAGCATCTATAAAATGGTCCTTTAATTGTTGAACAATTAATCTTGTGCCATTGCATAGGCCTTTTTTTGGGTTCATATTTCGCAGTAACATGATAATTGCACCTTTCTTTAGCTGCAAAATATGTGGTGGCATTCCAGAAGGAGTTAAAGAGTTAATGAATTCAGTTGAAAAGTTTGCCTGACTTTCATTGTCATCAGCAAGTACAGAATCAGCACTGTGATAATTTCTTTGTGGTGCATTAATTTTTTTTAAGATTTCATTATTGAGTATTAATGCATCTTTATTTTTACACGTCAGTATGACTTGGTTGGCAAGCTCAGAATATTCTTCGTTATTTATGCTCCCTTCAAATATAGCCGATATAATATCTTGTTGACAAATCATATGAGGTGGTATCTCTACAGTGTCGTCAGGTAAATGTAGTATTTTTTCTGTTCTTCCTTCTCCAATTTTAATAAGCCAATCATTGAAATCAGTTTGGCCTTCTGATCTCATATTTTGTTGCAGTTGAAGATGGGTAAAATGTTTCCATACTGTACTTGACTTTATACATGTTTCAATAATGTCTGTTCGATTTCCATGTACAACGACAGGTAATGTTTGTCTAAAATCGCCACCCAACAAAATTACCTTTCCACCAAATGGAAAAATATTATCCATGACTTCACGAAGCAAACGGTCAATACATTGGAGGGCATAGCATGACATCATTGTGGCCTCATCTATTATAATTAATTTACATTTCTTCAATTTCTTTGCTTGTAAGGATGTCATGCGAATATCTGACACTGAATTTTCCAAAATAGGCACTGGCAGTTTGAATCCACTATGAACAGTTCTTCCACCTTCTAATAAAAGTGCAGCAATTCCAGTAGTGGCAAACGCCATTGCTATTTGTCCTTGTGCTCGTACTGAACTCATTAATAAATTGTACAAATATGTTTTCCCTGATCCGCCAGGTCCATCAAGATAGAAATAACGCTCTGTCACCATGTCATCATCTATAGCATTTTTAATGGCATGAAATGCTTGCAATTGTAGTGTATTTAAAGTTGCAAGTCTTTCTTGTGTTCTTTCTGCTTGTAGTTGAATGTCATAGTCTTCAAAGTTAATGTCATCTATTAGACCTGGATCAGGCAAATTAAAACTTGCACAACTTAATCCATGAGTTAAAAAGACTTCTTGAATTTCCATTAAGGCTTTTAAGTGTGCAATGGGTTCATTGTATCGTCGCATAAAGTCTTCAGCCATATTACTTTTAAAAGTCTCCCACAAAGCTAATGCATTTGGAGCATTTGAGAAGATACAAATAAAAGCAAATTGTTCTCTCATCTGTCGTGGCATTTGACATTGTGCTGCTTCTTCTAAACATCTTTCCCACTCTGTATCATCAGCGAGTAAGTTTCTATTTCTTGCAGCTAAATGGAAGGATTCATATACAATGTCATTAACAGTTCTTAATTGTTCAAAACTTTGTGCTCCTGGAACATTTAAAAGTAATATCCGTAAGCAAAATCGTTCAACATCTCTTGGACTGACTGTGTAAATTCGTGGAATTATTTTATTGCCTCTGGTTTTTCTTGCTCTCCATAATCCATTCACAAAAACATAGTGATATGGAATTTCAATATATAAGTATTGTGTTGCTTGAGCATCAGTGGAATTTAATGCAAACCATGCAGTTAGTGTAGTGTGACGATCTTCACTTTGGGCCAATGCATTCATTTCATTTCCAGAATGGAAATAGACTAAATGTCGTTGTGGCAAATGTACTGCTAACCTATATACTGCATGTGATCTATCATGCATTTCAAATTTTAAAAGCCGCCACATAGCTTCTGGCGCACTGACATAGCGAGCATCTACATGAGATGCAAGTTCATCATGTACTAACTCACTACTTTCAGGGTTGTCTGCACTTTTGACGACTACAGTAGCTGCATCGTAACCTTTGTAAATATATTTGTAGACATATTTAATGGATTTGATGGAAGTGCAGGCTTCTACGTTGATGTGGGCGTTGTACTTCATGAGTAAATGTGGATTGTAGGGTACTACATATCTATTGTCCACTTTTTTTCCACGAATAATGGCACTATCTCCTTCTCTTCTTTTATAAAGTGGATATCCATCACAATTTGCATATGTTTTGTCTCTATAATCTTTTGGAAAATCTTTTGAACATTGATTATTTTCCATACATGGTGATTGTGGATTAAGGTCTCCACAGGGTCCATGAATCATGCGATGTGTAACAATCTCATATAGTCTACCATATAGTTCTGGATCCGGTAGTTCAGCAACTATGACTGCATCCACTTTGTCCGAAGTATCTAATTTATCTTTCTCTTGAAGTATTATGAGAAGATGTGCATGTGGAAGGCCTCTTTTTTGAAATTCAATGGTATATACATAAGCAAGACATTTGCCAAATAACTGATTTATAGTAAAGTCACGTATTAATTCATTTAATTTTATCTTAAAAACTCTGGCTACTAAATCTGGTCGATCTGAAGCACTTTGTCCAAGAAGTAGATTTTGATTAATTTCTGGCCATTGTGGATTACATGTAAATGTCACAAATAAATCTGGTTTTCCAAATTTTGTCACAATAGCCATAGCATCATTGTATCTTTCTCTCATATTTCGAGGAGATCCTTGAAAGGAAGATGGTAAAATGATGGCTTTGCCAGCTGTCATGTCTCTGCTTGTAGCCACGTCAGCAACATAGTCCATGAGTCCACAATATTGTTCTACACGTAGTTTATCTTGTTGATATTTTATAAAGTTTAAATTATTTGCCTCAACTTGCAAATATGAATCAATAATCCATTGTTGTGTTAGTTTGCCACCACATAAAATTGGATTAAATTCATCTCTAATGGCAATTTGAGCAACTTTAAATTCAAGCATAGAAACATTATTTCGGATTCTGGCTTTAGCATTTGGGTAACTGGGAAGGGTTAATTTTGGTTGCCAACCTGCTTCTCCGTGTGGGAAAAAGATGGGATATGTCATTGGATCTAAATTTGGACTTAAGATATTAATATTAATAAATGGTTGCTCCTCATTTCTGGGATATACTCTAATGTCTCTTTGAAATGGTGGTTCTCCTTCATCATTGTGAAAGACCATTGCAACCTCATTTGATGTTGGCAAGTTATAACGACGTTTATCAGTATGTCTGTCTCTTTTAAGCACCATATTAACCTTTGGCATGGGTAATTGATGTCTTTGTGCATGAAGTAGTTGTTCATTTTCTACTTCTGCCAATTTTTTGTAAGCTTTACTGTAGGGATTGTTGTCCATAATGTTATTTAGCTCTATAAAAACACTGGGTAAGCATTTTTTATTTTCTTCCATCTGCATACGTTGGTCAACAGCTTCCATTGTATCTAGGACATATAGTTGAGCGAATTTTCTTTGCTCTCCTTCCTCTGGATGTAAATGTGAAGTCCGATGATAAATTTGTCCTTGGACTTTAAAACAGTAAGGACCATGTCCTGGTACATTAGCAGCCAATGTTGCCCCCATAGATGCAAATGATATGGCACTATTGTAGGATCTTATGTTTGTCTTAAAATTGTTGTAATTTGGAAAAGTAGGTTCAGTCATAATATTTAGTAAATAGGTTGGAAATTGTTTCCTTTGTGGAAGTTTGAACTTTCCTTTTTGACAACAACTAATAAATTGTCCATCTTGGGGTCTCTCCTGTTTAAAATAATAAGCCTCACAAAATTGACATTGAGTAGTCATGTCCCCACAACTATGAACCTCTACTGCTAAAGACTTCAGTAAAGGACAATTTGCAACGCATATTGGATGTTGACTTCGATATTCATCAGATGAAAAGTCATGAAATGTTTCAACAACAGGTTCTAAATGTTTAGTTTTTTTCGTAGATTTTCTTGGTATATGTTGGACTTGTTCGGTTGAAATTTCCTGTAAGTTTTTAGTAAGAGTTTGTAAATGTTTTTTTTTTGTAGTTGTTTTTTTTGGTCTGTCTTGACTGGTATGTTGTAAAATGTCATCTGATGTTTTAGGAACAGTTTGTAAATGCTTTATAATTTTTTTATTTTTTTTGGTTGTATCTTTCATTTTTGCAGCTGATATTCTTTTATTTGCAAGTCTTTTGCGTTCTTTTTCTCTTCGAATTTCTTTCTCCTCCGGTGTCTGCTGGGCGGCCCATCTCTCTTGTCTTTCTCTAGTTTGACGTCTTTTCTTCTCTTCTTTGGTCTCGTTATCAGCCATATTAATCTGTAAACGGAAACAAATAAATGTAATTGTGTATATTTAAATTTGTAATTCCTGTTAAAGATTATTGTGCACAATTGGTGAAATAAAAGGCAAATCATGAATGTATCATTGATATTTAGTTAAATTTATAATTCCTGTCTTCAGTGGCTCAGAATTTGGCCAATGGAATACTGCTGTAAATAAGCATGTAACATATTTATTTAAAATAATGTTTTTATTTATTAAAAACTTTGTTTGTGGATAGATATTAACCACTGCAAAACTTCTTTGCTGAAAAAAAAAGTTATGTGGTTATTGAGCTATGTATTGCATAGTAGCAATTTAAATAAAATAAGTGAGATAGTAAATTAATTATTTTATTTTTCTGTTGACACGGATGCAACTGAAAGCAGTTTCTTTAGTTTTATACTTTAGTACTTATTATAGTTTACCTTGGTTGAAGTGTGATTTAAATCCGAATGTTTGTTGGTCCTCGTTTCAAAATCGTTGTCCAATGGTGTGGTCCTCTGTTGGAAGTCCTCGTCCGATGGTGTGGTCCTGTGGCGATAGCCCCCGTCCGATATTGTGGTCCTGTGGCGATATCCCTCGTCCGATGTTGTGGTCCGTTGGTGAAAGTCCTCGTCCGATGGTCTGGTCCTGTGTTGAAATTCCTCGTCTGCTGGTCTGGTCCTGTGTTGAAATTCCTCGTCTGCTGGTCTGGTCCGAGTCCTCGTCCGATGGTCCGGTCCTGTGGAAAAAGTCCTCGTCCGATTGTCTTCACGCAGTATCTGTTGTAATGTAAAATAGAAAATGTTGTTTGAGTGAAATGTCTTTTAAATAAGTAAAAAATGTATGAATTTGGCTGTATTGTATCAGTTATGGTTATTTTTTTCTATATTTTTTTTTTTACTTTCTGTACAATCCCACTACTTTTGTTATTCTTATTTAAGGTTCTTAGTAAGGCTTGTGGATTGTGATATATTAAATAAGAATATGAATTTATTTTGCTATGTGTTTATGTTATTTTTTGTACAATCCTGTTTTGTGCGCACCGATTGTGGTATACTTATTTAACCTTTATTGGGATGGTTATAGTTAGTTAAACATGAAATAATCTAATTAATGTAGTTTGCTATGTGTTTGTGTTAGTTTTTGACAATCCTGTTTTGTGCGCACCACTTGTGCAAAAGTTATTTATTCTTGATTGTACTGGTTATAGGTTGTTAAACATTAAAGAAGAATGTTAATGTAGTTTCCTATGTGTTTGTGTGATTTTTTGTACAATGCTATTAGGTGCGCAACACTTTTGTTATTCTTATTTTTGCTTCTTTGTAAGGCTTATAGGTTGTTAAACATTGAATAAGAAATTCTGTTTTGTGCAGTGGCGGCTGGTGACTTTTCAAGTTGGAGGGGCGACAGGGCGAAACATAGCCACTCCCCCTTTTTCAAACCACACCCATTTTTATAACTCCTCCCCCTGACGTCATAATGACCTTTATAAGCCCCGCCCAATGACCTTATGCTTGTGAAGCCCATTGAAATACATGATCTGCAATGCAGAAATGTCAAGAAGTAAAGTAACAATGTGTTAAATTCATTGGTATACAATATAGATTGAAAAAACTCATGTGACAAGACTACAGCAATATCATAATTGCACCTATACGTATTAACAGAAAAATTAAAGGAGTGACACCTACCATTAGTCGGCTCTTCTTCTCAGGGTATTCACGTTCATTAAGTTGACCAATGAGTAGAAACAAATCTGCAGCCACATAGGGTTTGCACCTGGGGTTGGAAGAAAACAAGCAAATCAATCATACCATTCAAGAACAAAACCATACTTAAAAAACATTAAACGACCAAGTGGAACCATATAGGCCCCAAACATACCTTAGAAGACCAAGTGTGACTATATAGGCCCCAAACATACCTTAGAAGACCAAGTGTGACTATAGGCCCCAAACATACCTTAGAAGACCAAGTGTGACTATATAGGCCCCAAACATACCTTAGAAGACCAAGTGTGACTATATAGGCCCCAAACATACCTTAGAAGACCAAGTGTGACTATAGGCCCCAAACATACCTTAGAAGACCAAGTGTGACTATATAGGCCCCAAACATACCTTAGAAGACCAAGTGTGACTATATAAGCCCCAAACATACCTTAGAAGACCAAGTGTGACCATAGGCCCCAAACATACCTTAGAAGACCAAGTGGAACTATATAGGCCCCAAACATACCTTAGAAGACCAAGTTTGACCATATAGGCCTCAAACATACCTTAGAAGACCAAGTGTGACCATAGGCCCCAAACATACCTTAGAAGACCAAGTGGGACCATATAGGCCTCAAACATACCTTAGAAGACCAATCAGCACTGCATAGGCCCAAACCAGTGGACCTTGGGATTCAAGAAAACAACAACATTTCACTTCTGTTTAGACCACACAATAATCAATGTCAAACAAACACGTTGAATTAGCATATGGATAACCATATGAGCAGTAACGCCACGCCAAGGCTTCAACAATTGTTACTGACCATTCACACACCTTTCATAGCTCCTTCAATATGCACACCCACACACCATTCATACTTTACTTACCACTAGTTATTTTTGGTAGTGAGGTGGTGCCATTTCTGAGAACTTTACGTACCCTTGAAGGTGCCTCCAATTCCTTCAAACCAATGCATTTAACCGCTACAGGGCCATGGTGCTTTTTAATTACTTTTTTGATCCTCTTCAATGTGGAGAAGCATCTTTCTGGTTCTTTAGTAGTCTTCGTTGTTGTAAGCAGGATTCCTTATAGCTTCACTCACTCTGTTAAATTATGTAGATTAAATTGATGCTAAAGTTGCTGCAGAGCAACAGCACTTGTACAGACATGGAATTCTTGCTTCCTGTACACAAGTGACAGCTACCCTTGGAAGTGCCTCCAATTCCTTCAAACCACGCCAAGGCTTCAACAATTGTTACTGACCATGCACACACCTTTCATAGCTCCTTCCATATGCACACCCACACACCGTTCATACTTTACTTACCACTAGTTATGTTTGGTAGTGTGAGGTGGTGCTGCTTAACGCAGTTTATCTTTGCACACCTTGGGGGTATGCATTCTTCTTTGCTTCAATCACTTGTATTTTAATTTTGCACGGCGATCTTTCAAAGAACAAAACTTCTCAATGGTTTTTTCATTGAAGTGTGGGATCTCGGAAATCAGTTGCTTTTCCATTGAGAGCATCGCCAATGCATTCAACCGCTCCAGGGACATGGTGCTTCTTAAAAAGGTTTTTATCCTCTTCAATGTTGAGAAGCATCTTTCTGATTCTGCAGTAGTCATTGGTGTTGTAATCAGGATTCTTAATAATTTCACTGTCTCTGTGAAATCATTCTGCAGATTAAATTGATGGAAAAGTTTGTGCAGAGCAACAGCACTTGTACAAGTATGAAACTCTGTCTTCCCATACAGAAGTGACAGCTCAGTGCGTAATTGTTCCTTCTTCAGTATTGGATATGCTTGCACGGTGTCTTCCAGAGCTTGGGTTGGAAAGCAAGTGCCATGGGTTTTATACAAGTCACTTTGAACAAGTTTGGCACTGACTAGGTGATTTGAAAATGAAAATCGTTCTTTTGCATGAACCACCACTATGTCACATACCTCTCTTGAAAGTTGTCTCAAGGTTGAGATCTCCGCACTCCGTCTGTTGACTGTTAGATCGCTTGGCAAACTTGCTTCTATCTCTTCCACAGAATTCCGGATTTTCTGGATGCTGGCGACAAAGTCTTCTGTGACTTTTTTGATATAAACAGTATCCGTGTCTCGCTTCTGAAGCTGACTATAGAGGATGTCTACATGTGGCATTATTAAATGAAATAATTTAAGGAAGTAAAGGAACTCCCTGTCTTCCAGCATTCCAATGAAACCTGCGGCTTCCCGTATAGATGTTGGATCAAAGTTTAGACATGCTTCAATTGTCTGGAAACACTCAAGTAGCGCATCTCTGTTCTCGTAGATCACGTTCACGGTCCTAACGTTGAAGTTCCATCGTGTCGGTGCACCTCTTGGAAGTCTTCTACCAACTACCTCATCCAGAACTCCAGTCCTTTTTGGAGAGCGTGAAAAAAAAGATGGTATGCCGCCTATGTTTGAAAAAAAAACTCTAACTCGAGTCTGCATCCGTTGATTTCATTTCCGTGAAGCCATCAAATCTTTCCACCACTTGATGCTTCTTGTCAATGTAGCGATAGACTACAACGCACTGTGTCCTAGCGGAAATATCGGTTGTTTCATCCGCTTGGATTGCCACAAACTGGGCTTCCTTAAGCTCTTGGTGAATCACTTCCTTTATAACTTCATGCATGCAGTCCAGTAGCTCATTCTGCACGGTTTTGGAAGTGCCCTTAAACACAGTTGCAGTCTTCAAATGCTGTTCCATTGCACTATCGATACTGCCAACCAAATCCACCAGGCCTCTAAACACTCCTGGATTTAGCGATGTTTCACTCTCGTCATGTCCTCTTAATGCCAGTTCAAAGGCGCCACAAAAGCGAACACAATCAATTATCTTCGAAAGGATGTACCGGTTCTTAGCCACTTCTTCGTTGTGTTTTTGAATGCTGACTTGGTATCCTTGGTCCAGTTGAACAGCAATGTTCGCCTGTCCAAGCATCTCAAACTTGATCCTGTTATCCAAGTGAGCTTTAGAACTTTTGTGTTTTGCCAATTTGTCAGCTAGATGTTTGACGTCAGTCACTCCAGTTTTGGTCCAAGCAGCGTCACCACCAAATAGGATGCATGGGAAACAATATAAGGACTTCCTAGAAACGCTTCCAGAAAGCCAGTCGTTCTTCTTGTACCATTCAGTATTGAAATTACGGACATATTGCTTCCCTCTATCTCTTGCGATTTGCTGCAGATTTATCTCTGGTTGGTCAGCTCCTAACCGTTTTACTTCCACCTTCTCCTCATAGGTTAGGGTGGCGAAAGGCTTCACAAGTAGAGAGTCAATAGTATTCATTTCTGATATTGATACCAATAAAAGAAAGAGATCACGGTATATTAATTTATATTATGTCACAAAATTACTTAAAAATAACAGTGTGTTGATTTCATTGGTATACATTACAGATTGCAAACCCTCATGTGACAAGACTACATCACCATCAAATTTGCACCTATACACATGGACAGAAAATTAAAGGCAATGATACTCACCAACAGTTGACGCTCCTTCTCGGGGTATTCACGTCCAGTAAGTCAACCAACGAGTCCAAAGAAATCTGATTCCACAGATAGTTTGCACCTGGGAAGTTATAGAAAACAAAAAAAAAAACATTAGAACGTTTAAGACCCAAACTGTAACGTTTAAAACCTTAAAAGAGCAAGTGTGACCATATAGGCCCCAACCGCACCTTAAAAACCCTAAATAACAAATTGGGACCATATAGGCCCCAACCGTACCTTAAAAACCCTAAATAACAAATTGGGATCATATAGGCCCCAACCGTACCTTAAAAACCTTAAATAACAAATTGGGACCATATAGGCCCCAACCGCACCTTAAAAACCTTAAATAACAAATTGGGACCATATAGGCCCCAACCGTACCTTAAAAACCTTAAATAACAAATTGGGACCATATAGGCCCCAACCGTACCTTAAAAACCTTAAATAACAAATTGGGACCATATAGGCCCCAACCGCACCTTAAAAACCCTAAATAACAAATTGGGACCATATAGGCCCCAACCGCACCTTAAAAACCTTAAATAACAAATTGGGACCATATAGGCCCCAACCGCACCTTAAAAACCCTAAATAACAAATTGGGATCATATAGGCCCCAACCGCACCTTAAAAACCTTAAATAACAAATTGGGACCATATAGGCCCCAACCGCACCTTAAAAACCCTAAATAACAAATTGGGATCATATAGGCCCCAACCGCACCTTAAAAACCTTAAATAACAAATTGGGACCATATAGGCCCCAACCGCACCTTAAAAACCCTAAATAACAAATTGGGACCATATAGGCCCCAACCGTACCTTAAAAACCCTAAATAACAAATTGGGACCATATAGGCCCCAACCGTACCTTAAAAACCCTAAATAACAAATTGGGACCATATAGGCCCCAACCGTACCTTAAAAACCCTAAATAACAAATTGGGACCATATAGGCCCCAACCGTACCTTAAAAACCTTAAATAACAAATTGGGACCATATAGGCCCCAACCGTACCTTAAAAACCTTAAATAACAAATTGGGACCATATAGGCCCCAACCGTACCTTAAAAACCTTAAATAACATATAGGCCCAAAAAAAAAAAAATATATATATATATATATATAAATATATATATATATATATATATATATATATATATATATATATATATATATATATATATATATATATATATATATATATATATATATATATATAAAAATTGATATCAATATATCACAATAAATAAATATATATATATATATATATATCAAATTGTTATATATATATATATATATATATATATATATATATATATATATTTATTTATTGTGATATTTTGATATTAATTTATATATATATATATATATATATATATATATATATATATATATATAAAAAATTACACATAAATATACATAAACATATACATACAACAATATATATTAATTGATATTTATTATTTGATTAATTGATGTTCTTTATTTCATGATATATTATATTGTTCATGCATTTCTATTACACTGTATGTATTATACATATTACAGTGCTATTTTTTGGCTATACATGTTACAGGATATTATCCTGTAACATGTATATCACATAAAATAGCCCTGTAATATGTATAATACATACAGGGTCAAACAAGTTCACACTAACCTTTTTTACCCTTACAGGCTTCCATACCTGCTTGCTGATTTGCTAATTTTTTAAAGACTCTCATTGGTTGAAATCGATGTCAATCAAAAATTTCAGCCAATCAGAGTCCTTCAAAAATTAGTATATATAGCAGACCGTGGGAAAAAAACAATTAATCGCGGGAGGGGCTCCTTGTAGGAGGAGCTCTTTTTAGTGTGTTGTTTTTTTTTTTTTTAGAGCGTCGGTTTTTTTTTTGGAGGCCTCTTTCAATGGGCCAGAATGGATGGATGGACAATGGCTTCAATCAAGATTGGATTATTTTTGATCATTGGCTTCAATCAACATGGATTATTTTATTTTTGATCATTGGCTTCAATCAACATGGATTATTTAATTTTTGATCATTGGCTTCAATCAACATGGATTATTTATTTTTCATCATCATGACTATATCCAGAGAGGACAGAAGGCCAACGCTGGAGGGGTCAATTTTACAGGTAAGTATGTGCTGTTGTTTATTTTATTTTTTATTAATGTTTGTTTAAAGCTGTTTATTTTTGTATACAATGTGTTGTGTTACTAACTGTACTAACAATGTGTGTATGTGCTGTTTATTTTATTTTTTATTAATGTTTGTTTAAAGCTGTTTATTTTTGTATACGATGTGTTGTGTTACTAACAATGTGTTTGCTTACTGTGTGTAAATTAATTGTAATAATGTTTTTACTGTATTTTTTTTCCCTTCCCTTATTTTTATTTTATCTTTAGAAGTGACAGGCACATATACATGCCTGTTACTTCTAAAAATGGAATAAAAATAGGGGGGGGGGGGGGGGGGTTAGGTAGTTGGTTAATGGTTCATCCAGGGTGGGGTCGGTCACGGTCAGGCGCCCATCGGTCGCCCATAGGCCACGACCAGGGGTGGCACAGGCCTCATGGGGGTGAACATCCACCCCCATGTGGCCTGGTCAACCCCGCTCACTGCCCGAATACCCGGGGTAGCATAGGCCGCATCGGGGTGGTGCCGGGGGCCCGGTGGTGATCGGGCCTCGGGCAGGGTGGCATACATGGAGGTCATCAGGGGTGGCACAGGCCTCATCAAGGGGGTGATCCGATCACCCCCATGTGGGCCTGTGCCACCCCGCTCACCACCCGACTACCCCGATCCCGTGATCGGTGTAATCCGGTGGTGGCATGATGGCATAGCTAGGCTAGCATAGGGCAGGCCTGATCGGGGGTGGCACAGGCCACATGGGGGTGATGGCTGGGGGTGGCACTGGCACCAGGCATTGTAGGCCTAGGGTCGTCGGTGGTAGTTGGTGGGTGGCTGGGTAGGTGTCACTGGCAGGCCAGGCAGGCATAGTGGGGGACTGGGGGTAACTGGTCACCCCTAACTTTTATTAGGGGCTACTAGGGGTTTTGGTTTGGCCAGGGGCAGGGGCAGGTGCCAGGCAGAGGCAGGTGTAGACTTACTGTGTTAGGCAGGCAGAGCAGATGAGTAGATTCAGCCAGGGAGGTCTCTCAGTCTCAGTGTGACCAGGGTCAGGAAACAGAAAGGGGGAAGGGACAGGGAACTGGTGGTTTTATTGACTGTATCAGTCAATCAAAATCAAACTCGAGGCTCTATTTGCTGGCGGGCGCTCAGGGCTAACGGTCTGGGTGGGTTTAGATTTATCACTTAGTAACTGGACAGCCTTCCATCATTGATTGGTCAATGATGGAAGACTGTCATTTAATAATTGATACATTTATGACCGCCCATGCATATCGTCACTGTGATGGTGGGCGGCATGCATTAACGGTCAGTGGGCCAGGCCAGGACTCATTGAAGAGAAGAGAAGAGTCTAAAGGTTAGTGTACACAGTGTAACTATTGTAATTGATCACACAGGGTGCAGGCAGGGGGCGATAGATAGATACACAGCATTAGTTAATGTAGCGCAAGAGTTATTTTAAAGTGACAGTGTCCCTTTTCTAACTTTAATTCATTTTAATACTATTTAGACTTGAAATGATGATGTACACCTTATATTTATTTGTTTTTGGGTTATACTAATACATTGTTGTGTTTTTTTTATTGCAGGGTGAAGAAAATATTTGGGGGGGCGTTTGCCCTGACGCCCCAATGGACGGGCCGCCCCTGGTTTTGTGTGTAGCAGTTTGTGTCTCATTCAATTGCGATTTGGCTAATTGAATCGTGCCCTAAATAAGCACATAGCATATTTTTTTAAAGAAGTTTTTAGTCAGTGAAAAACTTTATTTTGGATAGATTTTTAGTAACTAAAAACTTCTTTTAAAAAAAATGTTATGTTGTTATTTAGAGCCCTATTCAATTTGGCAAATTGCAATTGAATGAGGGCCTTTGTGTGTACCATATGTTGCATAGTTTGCCCCTCATTCAATTGCATTTTTTACAATGTAATAGTACTCTAAGGCCGTCATTGAATTGCAATGTAGAAATTTGAATAGGGTTGTAAATAAGCACATCACATATATTTGTTAAAATAGAGTAAGGGCCAAAAAGTTCTTATTTATAGCCATATTTAATTGTCCAAAATAGCAATTGAATGAGGGCCTTTGGTTACTGCATTTGTTATATTGTGAGCTCCTCATTCAATTGTGTTTTGGCCAATGGAATAGAGCTCAATATCAGCACAGAGCATATTTTGTTACGGAATTTTGTATTTAGTGAACTTGTATCCAAAAGGAACGTGTTCACAAAAGAAAAATTTCCTTTAAAAAATATGCTCTGTGCTTATATAGAGCGCTATTGAAATGGGCAAATCACATTTGAGTGAGGCCCTTGTCCATTAAAGACATATAGGTCCTCATTGAATTGCAATTTTGCCAATTGAAGAGGGCTCTATATAATCACATAACATATTTATTGAGCAAAGTTTTTAGTTAGTGAAAACCTTGATTGTGGTTAGAAATTCAGTAACTAAAAAGTTCTGTATAAAAAAAATGTTATGTGCTTATATAGAGCCCTATTCAATTGAGGAAGTTGCAATTGAATAAGGCTCATGGTTATTTCTTGTTTATACTTAATACTTTACCTTGATAGAAGTTTTGAATGACAGACGGTCCCCTCCTGCGAATCTTAATCCGCCGGTCTTCTTGTAGTGTCTGTTTGAAAAAGAAAGTGAAATAGTTATTTGTATATTTATAATTTGTCATCTAGCAAAGCATGGCCTTTTGAGCATTTAATGTCTTGTTGTATCTTACCTCTTCAAATTTGTTGGTGTTCTTTAAAAGGGATTGTGCTTCACAGTGCACGGTGCAAATTGTTGAGAGACGCTATTGATGCAGAGTCTGTTTGAATATTAAAAGAAATAGAAAGATTCAGCTTTATATGATCTATTGAATTGCAGTAAATTAATTCAATTAACCTTATTTTTTGTTGGGGGCTACACACATATGTCACATACATGAAGCACATTACATAGTTTAATGTAATTATTTTGTGTACGTGTGACATATCAGTATACATGAGTCAAATTTAAATGGTTAAATTAACCTTATAGTTTTTTTTTCCAACACACATAAATGTGTGTGTGTGAGATGTAACTATAGATGATACACATATATGTGCGTGTGACATATCAGTATACATGAGATATAATGTCATTTAAATGTAGTTGTTTACTGATTTTGTTGTAAGCTAATTTTGTTGCAGTGGCAATACACATATATGTGCGTGTCACATGTCACTATGAAGGGGCAATACACAGAAATGTGCGTGTCACATGTCACTATACATTATACACATATACGTGCGTGTCACATGTCACTATGAAGGGGCAATACACAGAAATGTGCGTGTCAGATGTCACTATACATTATAGACATATATGTGCGTGTCACATGTGACTATACATTATAGACATATATGTGCGTGTCAGGTGTCACTATACATAAAGCTCTGTTTAATATTAAATTATGTTTTTTTGTTGTTTTGTTAAATGAACCGTATTTTTTTTGTGAGCCTATACACATAAATGTGCCATACATGATGACTACATAAATCCTATTTTTTTATTTTTATTTGTTTGACCTGTCCTGATAATAAAATGTAATATATTATAGCTTACCTCTCAGTTGTAATTTGCACAATGCAAAGTAGTAAATTAGTAAAGAATTGTCTTCTCAAGTAAAAGCAGCAGTTATCTGAGAAGTCACTCCGTTGATCACCTGAGGAGAAATGTATTTTTTTGTTTGAAATAGGCAGTATTTATAAACTTGTAGAAAGTTCTGGAAAGTGAGACCGTTAGAACGCAATACGCATGCGCTATTTGCGTTCCAGCTTACAATTTGCGTTCCATCCGCCATTTTAGGCGTATTACTGTTCAAAATGGTGTTTAATATGATTGTGATACGTTCCGCATAGTATGTGTTTCATTATTGCGAGTAAGTGTAGTGTAGTTACGTCTGAAGCCTTGTTTTCGTTTTGTTCGTCGGCCATTTTTTCTCTCGCTTAGCGATGGTATTAGTGTCTAAAGTGTTTATTTTGATTTAAATGTAGGTGTAACTTGTTTTTTTGAGGTGCTGGCTGGTTCCTCTTGCTGTAGGTAAGCTTTTTATGTGTTTGTTGTGTGTCTTTGTTAAGTTTTAAATGTTTGTATGTCGGCGTGTTGCGTCCGATGTTTGCGAAGTCGTAATGTGTGGTAACGTGTCTCGTATGGTGTTTGCGTGTGTAGCCTCGTTTTCGTTTTATTCGTCGGCCATTTTTTGTGTCGCTTAACAAACTATTTAGTGTCTAAACTCTTTTATTTTGAGTGCAATTAAGTTGTAAGTTGCATTTTTGAGGTCCTGGGTGCTTCCTGTTTGTGTAGGTAAGGTTTTTATGTATGTGCTGTGTGTATGTATTGTGTTTGTAATTTTGTAATGTTCGCGAGTTGCGTCCGAGTGTTGCGAGGCCGTAATGTGTGTGAACGTGTGTCGTATGTTGTTTGCGAGTGTCGTATGTTGTTTGCGAGTGTCGTAATGTGTTGCGACGTAAACTTTTTTTTGCAAGGGTCGCAGTTGCTGCAACTGAAGACCTCGCTTTGCGAGGTCCTCAGGTGCTGGCATGGAGCGCCTGCGGCGCTCCAAGCCAGCAACTGAGGCCCTCGCTTCGCGAGGGTCCTCAGTTGCTGGCAAGGAGCGCCTTCGGCGCTCCATGCCAGCAACTGAGAACCTGGCACAGTGCCCTCGCTACGCGAGGCCCGCGACTCGCTGCGCGAGCCCCGGCCCTCGCTTCGCGAGGGCCGCGGGCTCGCTATGCGAGCCCGCAGCGTTAGCAACAACTCGTACGCTCACAACTATATATGTGATTGATTGCAATAGAGCAGGGTGTCCAAAGTCAAACTTGCTGGGCTGCGCACAGGCCTGAATATGTGGATTTCCTTTATGTGAACAGATGAGTCAATTAGACTTAATGACTTGGAGAATGATATTCTCAGCTGGGTGCAGCATGGCTATCCACAAATGCAGGCCTGACTTTGGCCTCCACTGCGATCGAGAATACAAATTTGGCTGTGCGGCATATGTGGATACAGACTCTGTAGCACTGCATGTGTGTCATATACTGTCCTAACCTGGCCCATGTCTCAGCTGCATATTAACAACCATTGCTGGAAACTTGTCAGATTGGTCAGTCTCACACACTGCACAGCAGATGCAGCAGAGCACGTGTCTGAGGCACATGCAGTACACATTCATATGAGCCATGATCCACAATGCTCATTATGCAGCCTGTGGCTCATCTGTGTAACACAAGCACCACAGTCACTCAGAGGTGACCATGATGTCAATGATATGTAAATGCATAGCTGGCAATTGTGTATGGAAACCAACTGAAATATATGTTTATTCCATTGCAGTATCCACAGATTCAGAAGAGGAGGAGGCAGGAGTGGCTGAAGTGGGCCAGGACATTCAGGAGGGCCCGGGACCACCTCAGGGCCACCTCAGGGCCTGCACCAGCCACACCTTGCTGTGCCTCCCTCAGCGGCTCCACCCTCAGCGGCTCCTCCCTCATCCTGGGCTCCGCCCTCATCTGGGGCACCGCCCTCATCCTGGGCACCGCCCTCATCTGGGGCTCCACCCTCATCCTGGGCTCTGCCCTCATCTGGTGTAACACCCTCATCCTGGGCACAGCCCTCATCATGGGCTCCGTCCTCATCTGGGGCTCCGCACTCATCCTGGGCACCGCCCTCATCCTGGGCTCCACCCTCATCTGGGGCACCGCCCTCATCCTGGGCACAGCCCTCATCATGGGCTCCGCCCTCATCATGGGCGCCGCCCTCATCTGGGGCACTGCCCTCACCCTGGGCTCCGCCCTCATACTGGGCTCCGCCCTCATCTGGGGCACCGCCCTCATCCTGGGCACCGCCCTCATCTGGGACACCGCCCTCATCCTGGGCACCGCCCTCAGCCTGGGCTCCACCATGGGCCCCGGGAGGAAGTGCCCCGGCCCCGGGAGGAAGAGCCGCGGAGTCGCCGGCCGCGGAGTCGCCGGCCGCGGAGTCGACGACCCAGTCGCCAGCCGCCAGACAAGCACCTCCAGGCCCTCTGCCACCGCTCTCTGGCCAATTACGGAACATCATGGAGCACATAGAACAAGAGGACCAGGCACAAAGCCAGAGAGCACGGCAAATGCTGGACATAAGCAAAAGACAATTGGCTGTTAGTAGTGCCATCCTGGCTGGCAATAGGGTGATCTCAGCAACCACCCGTGCTATATATGCTGAGATGAGGAGGCACAACCGAAGGATGGAGAGATATGAGGAACGCGCAAGCCTGGAGAGACGCGCGTTGTTGCGTCAACTACGTCGCTAGCCCATACCTCTCCAGCCTTCGGTTGTACAATCTCAACCTGAGATGTCTGCCTCCTCATCTCAGACATCGCCCACTCTTGAAGCCCAGCCACCTGCTGTAGTGGCACCCCCTGCTCCCACACCACGTCGTGGAAGAGGGAGACGGGCCGCAGGCACAGACGCTGGGGGCCCGCTAACTCGGAGTAGGACGTGTTAGGACCATCCGAGAAGGCCTCCTGACCACTCCTTACAGAATACTCATTGTTATAGAAGTTGACATAGTATTGGCTACAGAGTGTGTACATGTCTGGTTATGTTTAACATTTTAACAATTGATGTTCAATGTGAATTGACCTTGAGCTTAAATGCTGTATTTAATCATAATATTGTTCGGAATGATACATTGTTTTTGTCTTTGTAGGTGTTAATAGTCAAATCTCACAACTATGAAGACATTTTCTTCATCTTCGAGCAGTACAATACCATCATGTGAGTAAACACTCAACCCAGTTCACAACGGGCATTCTATCAGGGTTATTCACCACTGCAGATGGCTCTCAAATGCAATATATGACAACATATCTTTTCACTAAGAAACATGACTGTGTTTGGCAGGATCCATTATAATGATCAGTGTCCCGGCTATAGAGTTGCAAAGTCCCATTACTATCTGCTAATCCAAACCAGCAATTCCACATAAGTTTTTGAAGCATTCCATCTCGTTAACATTATGAAATTGGATTCAGTTTTTTCATGTCATCCAAACCAAAGTGGCAATTTTCTTGGTTTGACATCATGATCAATGTGCATGTGTTTAGGGGTAATGTGAACAGTGTAATCTGTCTGGCCTTGGTACCACCCATTTAGAAGTGAGATGTGATATCAGCATGGCACAACTATTCCATATAGATAGTGATAGTACATTTTGCTGAAGGATTGTGTTCACAGTGAAGCATGCCTTGTCGTATTCCACATCCTAAGCATATTCCTGGAAGGCTGACTGAACAGGATAGAATAAATATGGTTATTACTGCTCGGAGATGATGTTCATGTTAGTTGGTTTATAGTAGTGTCAAGAGCAAAAACAATGTACTCTAATAACAGCTTATGATTGTTCTAACACCTCCTACCTCTGTTTTCCAGATTCACATCATCTATTGACCAATCATCAGTAATGTATGCGAACACACTGTGTGTGAAATCGCTTAGTATCACATGATCCCTGTTTTATAGTGTCTGTTTATTCTGGCAACCATATGGTTGTTGTATGCGCATTAATGGCTATGTTGATTAAATGTTGTGTTATATGCTGTTGGTTACTGTGGGGTCCTGACCACATGTGACCCTAGTAGATGCTATGCATTACCCTCATGATGTTGTCTGTTTCCTCTTCAGATGTCCTCAGATTTGTCACAGCCCCTTGCCATACTAGGATCTCTTCACAACACACACATGATATTAATGCACAGTCTTGTCCATTTCTGTTTGTGCTCTGTGTATGAAATAAAGTATGATTATGTTATACTGTTATCACTGTTTCTGTGTGTTTGTACCATATCATGCTTTCTAGTTGAGAGAATACAGATAGAATGAAGTGTCATTGTTCAATATATATATCTGTGTGTGTTTACAGAGATACATATGCTACATTAATCTGTACCTTGCCAATATACATGTAGGTGCAAGCCGGAGGGGTGTGAATTCTGAAATCATGTCTATAGACATGCAGGGTTGTATATAATGACTTGAAGGGCTCAACTTGAATGATATGAATCTGTATTTTATGATTATGTAGTAATGTAAACGCAGATTGAACAGAATAGTTACACCACTAACTGATGGTGCTGAGCACATCTGACTTTCAGGGTCATTTACTTGTTACATGGTAAATATCCAGGATTACACAAACATTGAGTGAAAAAAAACGGTTTAATTGTTCACAAAGCCACACAGTGACAAATTACCACAGGCCTGCTCAGTATCATGGTGGAGGTGGGTAGGATACAGAGTTCCAGTAACACACGGAAATAGGGACATGGGGCCAGAATGCAGGCAGGGGGGATGACATTGGTATAGATGATCAGTTGAGGGGGGGATATACAGTGCATCATCCAACATGAGGCAATATCAGTTATATTATTAAATATATCAGGATAACATTCAATATTCAAACCCAACAATACAGAAGGAGATGTGCTCATGGGGAGAAGTAATCTGTAGTCTTGTGTGTGCGCGCAACACACACTCCTATGCAACTGCAGAGGTAGAAGTGCTCAATCAGTCAATGTTAGAACCCCCGTAGGTCATGTCACTGGAAATGGCACTATGAGAGAAGACTCTACATACCTAAATTTGGACACTCAGAAGGGAACCTGACCAGGACCATATCAGTGTGTTCAAACTAATTTCATGTGTTAGCAGAACTACCAACAAACTGACCAGTTCGAGGTGTATTCTGTTCTGTGAATGAGCATCTTTATTATCTGCTGTTGCATATTCATAACTGAAGGTAAATGGAACCTCATTAACAGTTATGTTCCAAGGCTAGAGTTACTCTTCATATGTACAGGGAGGATCACATCAGCACTGAGGGAGAGATCTGGAAGGAAGTATGATACAGGCTTCCCAATAGTCCAAGTAGAGGAAAGAATGGCATGTCTAAAGCAATAGCTACATATAAATCGATGTAGAGGATGTGATATCACACCCGATGCAACACATGATGACTGACATATGAACATACATGATGCAATGTGACAATAGCATAGTCCTGGAACGTGGGAATGCTCATCATTCCTTGTTCTGACCGTGGAAAGGGACTCATCTTTGCGATCTGAAACATACAAGGAACATGTCAATATTTACATTGCACATGCTCCCGGAGCGCTTACTTCGTCACTTACAGTGGTTATAAAAAGTCTACACACCCCTGTAAACAAATTAGCCAATGAAAAATAATTTCAGAACTTTATCCACCTTTAATGTGACATATAAACTGTACAACTCAATTGTAAAACAAACTGAAATCTTTTAGGTGGAGGGAAGAAAAAAACAAAGAAAACTAATGTGGTTGCATAAGTTTGCACACTTTCTTATAACTGGGGATGTAGCTGTGTTCAGAATTAAGCAATCACATTCCAAATCGTGTTAAATAGGAGTCAGCATACACCTGCCATCATTTAAAGTGCCTCTGATTAACCCCAAATTAAGTTAAGCTGCTCTAGTTGGTCTTTCCTGAAATGTTCTTAGTCGCATCCCACAGCAAAAGCTATGGTCCACAGAGAGCTTCCAAAGCATCAGAGGGATCTCATTGTTAAAAGGTATCAGTCAGGAGAAGGGTACAAAAGAATTTCCAAGGCATTAGATATACCATGGAACACAGTGAAGACAGTCATCATCAAGTGGAGAAAATATGGCACAACAGTGATATTACCAAGAACTGGAGCTCTCTCCAAAATTGATGAAAAGACCAGAAGAAAACTGGTCTGGGAGGCTACCAAGAGGACTACAGTAACATTAAAGGAACTGCAGGAATATCTGGCAAGTACTGGCTGTCTGGTACATGTGACAACAATCTCCCGTATTCTTCATATGTCTGGCGTATGGGGTAGAGTGGCAAGACGAAAGCCTTTTCTTACAAAGAAAAACATCAAAGCCAGGCTGCATTTTGCAAAAAACACATCTGAAGTCTCCCAAAAGCATGTGGGAAAAGGGGTTATGGTCTGATGAAACCAAGGTTGAACCTTTTGGCCATAATGCCAAAAGATATGTTTGGCGCAAAAACAACACTGCACATCACCAAAAGAACACAGTACCCACAGTGAAGCGTGGTGGTGGCAGCATCATGCTTTGGGGCTGTTTTTCTTCAGCTGGAACTGGGGCCTTAGTTAAGATAGAGGGAACTTCATCTTTCAGCATGACAACGACCCAAAGCATACATCCAAATCAACAAAGGAATGGCTTCACCAGAAGAAGATTACAGTTTTGGAATGGCCCAGCCAGAGCTTAGACCTGAATCCAATTGAAAATCTGTGTGGTGATCTGAAGAGGGCTGTGCACAGGAGATGCCCTTGCAATCTGACAGATTTGGAGTGAGTTTGCAAAGAAGAGTGGGCAAATCTTGCAAAGTCAAAATGTGCCATGCGGATAGACTCATCCCCAAAAAGACTAAGTGCTGTAATAAAATCACAAGGTGCTTCAACAAAGTATTAGTTTAGGGGTGTGCATACTTATGCAACCATGTGATTTTCTTTTTTGATTTTTTCTTCACTCTACCTAACAGATTTCAGTTTGTTTTTAAATTAAATTGTCCAGTTTATAGGTCACATTAAAGGTGGAAAATGTTCTGAAATGATTTATCTTTGTCTCATTTTTTTACAGCACAGAAACATGACATTTTAACAGGGGTGTGTAGACTTTAGACTTTTTCGATCCACTGTACCGATATATGTTGCTCATTTCATACAAACGTCTTCACTGTTCTTTCCCTACATATGAAACTAGCTACTCATCTGGCTAATGATGTGGGAATCTCACATAGATTACACATTAATGCATCTTTGGAGAGCCAAATGTTGTGTTTTACCTTGGACGCAGTCCCAAGCTCATCCACGAGGTGATTTGTTCCACCAGGACACGTGCGCTGTGGATCGTCATTAGTTATCACCGCTTACCTATCTGCTGTATCCTGGAAAGAGATAGGCTGATATTAATAAAGTGATTGATGTGTTATTTGTGTCCTTCAGCATACGTGGCCATATTATTACACAAATACTCGCTATGTAGCTTACATTGATGTAGCAGTTCTGTTGCTGGTCATGTTTTTCCATGTCTAGGTTGTTTAAAGAAGAGTTGACACACGACAGCAGCTCTGTAAGGTTAATATGATGTTAGGATTACAGTCACAAATTAGACAAAGTATGTGTTCTATTCGTATTGGATATCTCTTATTAATAAGAAGTCATTGCCGGTTAGTGAGTTATGCCATGTTGCAACAGGGTGCAAAAATCTGGATTTCGGCATGGTCTCATGTAAACAAGTCTAAAAAGCTGTGTCTGGATATATTTCAGAAGTAGTCACGTCTCCAGCCAGTCAGCAGCAGCCACCATGTTGGGTTTGGCTGGTGATCCATATTGGATCAAACTGAATAAACTTGAATCATGAGGAAATAACCAGAGGACTCGGTTTTGTGTTATCGTGACTGGTTCTTGATCTCCAAAGTATGTATGTATGGTATTTATCTACGACATTTTGATACCATTTCATGTGGTTTGGCAGGATCAGACAATGTGAACAATACTGGTCCGTAGAGGTTGTAGGTGACTTTAAAAAGGGATTGGGTATATTTTTACATTAAAAAACCAAACAGGCATTAGGGGCTATCCTGGATAAATAGAGAGGGAGTATTGATCCAGGGATGAATACGATCACCAGTATCTGGGGTCAGGAAGGAATGTTATATTTTTCTTCCCTGTGTAGACAATTGTCAAAGTTTCACTTTTTTTTTTCTGTTACTTCCTCTGGATCAATTAACAATAAATCTGCGTATTGCAGATCATAGATCTATAGAGGTTGAACCTGATGGACTAAAGTCTTTTTTCAATCTAAATTACTAGATAACAATTCAACGTGGGGCATATATACATTGACATAGTGGGATATATAATCCACTCAAATTATCTATGCCATTGATGTTTATAACCGTCAGTACTTAAGATGTGTATGGAATGTGTGCTTACTTACCTGTAACTGATCATGTTGCTTGTTCCAGTGTACAAACATCGACAACGTCAGGGAACTCTCCTCTACTGTGGACTGGTTGGAATTCTTTATGACAAGGGCGATGGATAGAGGTGGATTTGAGAGTTAGGCATAATCCAGATACATTAGACTGTGTTCCATGCATATTGGGTATGTACTTACATGTGAAGTACTCACGAATTAGGCGGGCACGTCCTTGTGACCCCTGCAGATTATCCACTTCAGGGGGAAGTAAAGGCTCTTCCTCCCCATGTAGCGGAGCCGCATCAATTTCCCCCAGACAGTTGGCCTGTACTGCTATATTGTGCAGACAGCAGCAGGCAACGATGATGCGACAAACTTCCTGGGGCTTGTATTGTAGAGCACCCCCAGTGGAATGTAAACATCTTAAGCGCATCTTTAGTACACCAAAGGTACGCTCAATTACATTCCGGCAGGTTTTATGCGTAGCATTATACCGCACCTCTGCCCGAGTATGGGGATTTCTCACAGGGGTCAACAACCACGGCAAACACCCATATCCTGCATCACCTGGTGGAAATAAAATATGATGTTGATATGAATAGGATGTTGTGATGTTTGACAAAGCATATGCCCAAATATCGTCATCATGACCTATCAACACATCCCTGTGGCTAATACACAGTTAAAGATATATGTAAGGGAGATGGATCATGAATGCATCTGATAGGATAATTAGTAGTGTATTAACAAGCTTCAGATCAATTACAATGTGATTTCCACAAATGTAAAATCCAGATGTTCACACCCACAGGACGCTTACATGAGGCGGAGATACAAGGGAAATAAAAACAGGGTACATATTGCGACCCTTCTGGTAGAGAGCACAGGAAGTCACTGTTGCAGTTCTTGTACCGAGCACATGCCAGAGGTCTGAGGTGAAGCGTGATAGTGTATTCTTGTGAACGTAAATGTGATGCTAATTCAGGTGGAATTTCCCAGGGGCGTACACGATCAACTTCCACGTTGGCCCGCCAAAAGCCTCTCAGCCAATTACATACGCACTTGGCGGCCCGCGTTGGGACTCTCAGCCAATTACATACGCACTTGGCGGCCCGTGTTGGGACTCTCAGCCAATTACATACGCACTTGGCGGCCTGACACTATAAGTGCGAATGTAATTGGCTGAGTCTGTTGGCGCGCTCGCAAGCTGATAAGGGGACGTCCTAGCGAGACACGCCTCTCAGCCAATCACGTATGAGGTAAGAATTTGATTGACAGTATGAGCTTATAAATGTGATTGATACAAACCCATGCGCTGACTGTGTTGTAAGAGCCATTGGAGTTAGCACGCAGTTCCAGAAGCAGGTGGGAGAGAGTTTGATTAGTACTTTGGAGAGAGGGAGATTAGTTTTTTTTCTTTTTTCATTGTCTATTTCATAAGTCCTTCCATTTAAGCAATACACATATTTACAGATTTCACATATTTGCAAGACACATAGATTAAATAACACACATAGAGACATATATATAGTTAGGACACACACCCCACACACCCATCCCCCCCACCACACCCCATCCCCCAACACACCCCATCCCCCACCACTTATTAAATACACATAGCACACACATCTTTTCTTTCCAACAGACATTCCAGTAATACTTTTATTTCTTTATCGTTATATTGATTTGTAGGCGCACTCTTTTTGATTGTTTTGTATTTTATTACTAGCATATTTACACGTAAGAGTTACACATATTTACACATTACACATATTTGCCTGACACATAGATTAAAGACACATAGAGACATACATAGCGTTAGGACACACACCACACACCTCCCCCCCCCAACCTTTGCACCGCATCCCCCAACAGTTATTGAAAACACATAGAACATACACTTTTTTTTTCATCACCTATATAACAGTTACACTTATTTTGAGTTATCCTTATTTTGTTATTATTTCAGCATGGAGGGAGGAGATAGGTGGAGAGAGGAGGAGAGGAGAGGAGCGGAGAGTGAGGAGAGTGAGGAGAGTGTAGTGGAGGGTGGAGGAGGTGTCCCCGGAGGAGGAAGAGGTGTCCCCGGAGGAGGAGGAGTGGTCCCCGGAGGGGGAGGAGGAGGAGGAGGAGTCCCCAGAGGGAGATGCCAGTGCAGGCACTTGTAGAGGAGGGACAGATGGGAAGGGGCCTGTTCCCAGGGGGCGGGGTAGTTTGGGGAAGGGACAGGCCTCAGGAAGAGTGCAGGGAGGCCAGGGTCCCCGAGCACAGTCGAGAGAGCAAGGGGCTATTGGCAAGGGCAGGCGCAGGGCCCGTAATTATACGCCCCAGGAGAATATGGTCCTCCTGGGTGCGATCCGTGACCGGCCCGTCATCCTTGTTGCAAGGGAAGCGAAGCCTGGGCCTAAGGCTCAGGCTTGGAAGGAGGTAGTGGAATTGATGAAGGAGGTGTCCACGGTTCCTAGGGGCTTGAGGTCCTTGAAGCACAGATATGTGAATATCAGGGCCACGGTGAAGAGGAAGATGGCCAGAGAAGCTGAGGGACACAGTGTCACCTATAAGAAGTGGGAGAGGATCGCAAGGGACTTTCTGGGACCATCGCCCGCAGCTGGAGCTTCATCCCCGGTGGCCCAGCAGGACCCAGCCTCCAGTTCACGTGAATATCACATACACCAACATGCCACCACATGTACATCACACACACTACACATGGTGACCAACAAGGACACTGACATGTCAGCTCCATGGAATTAACAAGGGATGGATGGAAGTGTCATTAAATCCATGAAGCTGACAAGTCAATGTCATTCCTAGCCACCCCAAGAGTATTCAAGCAATAGAGTCCATGTACTGGTGTGCCCAATGCAGCCTATGCAGTTACAGACCGCAGAAGAAATACAGACAGCGTTAGGAGCCAGGAGAGGTCAAGACAAGAAACCAAAGAATAGATCCAATCTAGCAAATGACAGCTAATGTGAGTTGCAATTAGGAGAATCATCCATGTTCAGGCCTAGATGTCAGATAGTTAGGAGTGAAACCGCAGAAGAAATACAGACAGCGTTAGGAGCCAGGAGAGGTCAAGACAAGAAACCAAAGAATAGATCCAATCTAGCAAATGACAGCTAATGTGAGTTGCAATTAGGAGAATCATCCATGTTCAGGCCTAGATGTCAGATAGTTAGGAGTGAAACCGCAGAAGAAATACAGACAGCGTTAGGAGCCAGGAGAGGTCAAGTGGGTCCAGTGATGAGCCAGAAGCGGGGCCGTCAGCCCCCGCCCCGCAGGAGACCGCTCAGGGGGTGGAGGCTACAGGCTCATCCGAGGGCCCTGGCTCTTCGGAGGGGGAGGTCGTGGTAGTTGACAGCCCCCCTGTCCAAAGCCCGACTGTCCCCATCCTCCAAAGACTTGCCATCTCGCCGGGGCCCTCAGAAGTAGTGGAATATGCCACAGTTACTCCTTCCCCACACTCTGAGCCACCAGGGACACCAACATCAGAGACCCTGTCTCCAGCCGGGTCCCAGATCCTCCCCACTCTCTCCCCGCCATCTTCCCACCCGGCCCTGCCAGTAGGACCCCAGCCCCCCCCACCACCAACGACCGAGGCTGTGCTGCCGGAGTTGTTGGCCCTCGTGAGGAGGATTGATGCCAACATCTCTGGCATGAGGCGCAGCCTGGACAGGCGCTTTAGGGAGGAGAGGAGGCATCATCGGAGGCTGGAGCAGCATTTGGTCAGGCTACTGGGAACGGGGCAGGTCACCAGCCAACAGCAGCCTGGCCCCTCCTCTCCTTCCACCATGCCTCTGCCGCCACCACCACCCGTGGTGCCACTACCTGCTCCAGCTCCCCCACCACCAACAGGGAGACGGCGTCCGGCCGTGGACGATGCAGGTCCTGTGCCCAGGCGGAGGAGGACCTAGGGGCTGTGGACATAATTGTGCCTTCTCAACAGCACTTCTCAGTGACCATCTATTGGTCACAATGCTGACCTCATCTAGCCTGGCTACAGAGTTTTGGATCTTTGCCTATGTGATGGTGATATTTTGTATGCAGATGGCTACCTCCCATCACATGGTCCATGATCCTCTTCTCTGTGGACACGTAGGGTTCGGTTGAACATGCCACCAATTGATGGTCACTGAGGAATGCTGTTGGGAAGGGATGCTGCAGTCCCCTTTTTTTTAGGCCCTTAGATTTTAGCTTTTCTCTTTGTTTTTCTTTCCATTTGTTTTGTTTTAGGTACAATTCAGGCCCATGAAGGCATCTCCTACATCTGCAAGCATTGTGGAGGAATTATATGAGGCGTAAGTTTTTCCCAGTGCCTCTCAGGTATACATTACACCAATGACAGCCCCCTCCTTAACATGTAGCTCCCACAATCTTAAAGCTATCATATTGCCAGATATCTCAGACATGATTATTGTTAGCTGAAATGTAGACTAATACCGCTATGGCGGTGGACTTGCAAAGTCTCACAATGGCATGTTAATGACAGCCAGCATTAATATATGCACTAATGATGCATGTGATCCTGACCTCAATATCGGTCTGAGAACAGATCTTTGGGTCTGATGTAAAAAACAGTGAATCTGGCTGCTGACCTTTGTGTCCTGTCCATATTAATGGGTATTTGCCCATATTACTCATTATCCAAAGACCTACTGTAGCTAATAGTTAGTAATGCTTGCAGATGGGAATCAGGTGAGTTGGTATATTGGTACAGTATTTAGCCCTTTACTGTACATGCATTGTCACAATTTTTTTTCTATCCTCCTCCGCCTTTTTGTTTTTTGTTGACCATTCATTTTTGTGGGCAATTTTGCGCACCACACTGTATGTGTGAAACTGGATTGGATTACACAGTCCAGAGGTTGAATCATTTGTTCTATTGAGCAGATCCAGACAAGTTGTAAGTGCCATGCACTCTTATGGTTTCTTCAGTTAAATGGAGTGATTTGTGATGATCCTTTTTCTCATATTCCGGTGGCAGCGGTGTACTGACCGCATGTGACCCTGGTAGGTGCTATGCATCATGCTTATTCTAGACTATTAGATTGACCCCTGCAGGTATCCCCTTTTTTTTTATTTAGCCCCTTGCTCTCTCGGGACCCGCCCACACCACACCCATGATATTAATGCACAGTCTTGACCACTGCTGATTGTGGTCTGTGTCCAAAAATAAAGTTTTGTTATACCGTTCTGTGAATGCACAGTCTTGACCACTGCTGATTGTGGTCTGTTTCCAAAAATAAAGTTTTGTTATACCGTTCTGTGAATGCACAGTCTTGACCACTGCTGATTGTGGTCTGTGTCCAAAAATAAAGCTGTGTTATCCTGTTCTCACCATGTCGGTGTGTTTTCAATGGTTGGGGTTAGGGGACATCCACATGCATCACATTAGTGTCACATTACTATAGCTGTAAACTAATGAGCAATAGTTAACCTGCAATAAGATCCATACATACTAAGAGGAATAATAGTCCTAATAGCATTAGATATCATATAATGCATCTAATTGATCTAAAATCTAGGCATAATAAAGGGTTAATGCACAGGCCAAGTACAATTAGCGGGACTGGGGAGTAGGAACATTCCCCTGAGGGCCTAACAGCATAATGATAGGTGATACTGCAGTGGCTTGTCAGTTCCTTCTCCAGTTATTTGGGATTTGTCCGTCCACTCTGCTTTCACCCGCACTTCCCCAACATCACTTAGCAATCGAAACTAATGTAAATTGATGAATAGCAGAACATAATGGGAGGTCAAGAAATGGGAATGAATGGACATCTTGGCACATGGCCACCAGCAATGGCGTGGGACTTCCTTGGATAAGAGTAGTGGCGATTACCCCTGATGGAGGTGAGTTGGTGCTCACTGTGCCTCTGCAAACCCTCTGTGTGTGTTTGCTGCCCTTGTGGGTGGGAGAGTGAAAGCAGAGTGACAGCAGAACTGACAATCCACTCCGGTCTCACCAGCATAGGAACCTTGTAGGAAAGCAGTGACAGAGGGTCAGAGACAGTCAGACCCGACCGAAAGACCAAACAAGAGGTATTGTGTATTTCAATGAAGCTGTGAGCTATCCCATTAAGGGCCATTGTGGGTGGGAGAGTGAAAGCAGAGTGGACGGCCAAATCCCAAACCACTGGAGAAGGAACTGACAATCCACTCCGGTATCACCAGCATAGGAACCTTGTAAGAAAGCAGTGACAGAGGGTCACAGACAGTCAGACCCGACCGAAAGACCAAACAAAAAGGTATTGTGTATTTCAATGAAGCTGTGAGCTATCCCATTAAGGGCCATTGTGGGTGGGAGAGTGAAAGCAGAGTGGACGGCCAAATCCCAAACCACTGGAGAAGGAACTGACAATCCACTCCGGTATCACCAGCATAGGAACCTTGTAAGAAAGCAGTGACAGAGGGTCACAGACAGTCAGACCCGACCGAAAGACCAAACAAAAAGGTATTGTGTATTTCAATGAAGCTGTGAGCTATCCCATTAAGGGCCATTGTGGGTGGGAGAGTGAAAGCAGAATGGACGGCCAAATCCCAAACCACTGGAGAAGGAACTGACAATCCACTCCGGTATCACCAGCATAGGTACATTGTAAGAAAGCAGTGACAGAGGGTCACAGACAGACCCGACCGAAAGACTGAACAGGACATATTCACATACTCCATGTGCCCCATATTTGTGTTCCCAAATGTAGATGTGATGAGCAACATGTATACAAAATAACAGGGTTAATATGGCATTATTTTAAAGTTTTTGTGTTTTTATGTAATCAGGTAGTGTGTCTTTAATTTTGCTTTATGTAAGCTGCAGCTTTTCATTCAAAATGTAACAACTAATTGGTTGTATGATGCATTTGCTTTGGTGGGGGGAGGGGATGGTGAAATCAATTGTATTGGCCTTCCATGCTTTTCCTCTGTTAAACTCACTTTTACATTTTTAAGTTGTCTTTACGTAATGCGTAAACCATTTTACTGGTGTTTTTTGTGCACTTAGTGATTTTGCGAGATACGAGCGTCTACGCAAGGAATTCTTTTCCGCTACTTACTACGTAGCGCTTTTCGGAGGCAAATCTCGGCAAAGGAGTCCGAAATTACGCAAGTCAATCGCAAGTCAATTTACAAGTCGACTCGTATTACGTAAATCGCGTTATGATGCGCATTTGCGAAAAACGATTTCATACGCTAAGTGTGACCATATAGGCCCCAACAGCACCTTAAAAACCCTAAAAAACCAAGTGTGACCATATAGGCCCCAACCGCACCTTAAAAACATTAAATAACCAATCAAAACCATAAAAAAAAAAAATATATATATATATATATATATATATATATATATATATTGAGATATATAATAATTATATATGTATATATATATATATTTATATATATATATATATATATCTATATATCAATATATATATATATATATATATATATATATCAATATATATATATCAATATATAGATATATAATGTATATATATAATCTCAATATATATAATCTCAATATATATATATATATATATATATATATCTCAATATATATATATATATATATATATATATATATATCTCAATCAATATATCTATCAATCAATATATATATATATCAATTTATATATATATATATATATATATATATATATCAATCATTATATATATATATCAATATATATATATATCAATATCAATTACATAAAAAAATAAATATATTAATTGATATTTATTAATTGATTAATTGATGTACTTTATTAATTATTTTATTCTATTTCTCATGTATTTGTATTAGACATTATTTATTATACATATTACAGTGCTATTTATTTGCTATACATGTTACAGGATATTATCCTGTAACATGTATATCACATAAATAGCCCTGTAATATGTATAATACATACAGGGTCACACAAGTTCACAATAACCTTTTTTGCCCTTACAGGCTTCCATACCTGCTTTGCTAATTTGCAAATTTTTTAAAGACTCTGATTGGTTGAAATCAATGTCAATCAAAAAATTTCAGCCAATCAGAGTCCTTAAAAAATTAGTATAAAAGGCAGAGCGTGGGAAAAAAATAATTAGTCGTGGGGGGAGCTCCTTGTAGGAGGAGCTCCATTAGTTTGTTGTGTTTTTTTTTTTAGAGCGTCAGTTTTTTTTAGGTGGAGGCCTCTTGCAATGGGCCAGAATAGATGGACAATGGCTTCAATCAAGATGAGGAGACAAGGGCTTCTATCAAGATGGATTATGGAATGGCATGGGCTTCAATCAAAATTGATTGGAATGCCCGACTATCCAGGGCAGAAGGCCACCGCTGGAGGGGTCAATTTTACAGGTAAGTATGTGCTGTTGTTTACTTTATTGTTGTTTTTTTTTCCCCCCTTCCCTTATTTTTATTTTATCTTTAAAAGTGGCAAGCAAGTTTTTTTTTTTTTTTAACTGCAAGCAATGTTAAAGATACATTGCCTGTTACTTCTAAAAATGGAATAAAAATAGTGGGGGGTGTTTTGTGTTTAACTGTAGTGTTAACATAGGCAGGTAGGTTGGTAGTTAGGTCAGGGTGGGGTCAGTTGTGGTCACTGGGTCAGGGGGTAGGTAGGTGGGTTGGTAGTTGGGTCAGGGTGGGGTCAGGTGTGGTCACTGGGTCAGGGGGGTAGGTAGGTGGGTTGGTAGTTGGGTCAGGGTGGGGTCAGGTGTGGTCACTGGGTCAGGGGGGTAGGTAGGTGGGTTGGTAGTTGGGTCAGGGTGGGGTCAGGTGTGGTCACTGGGTCAAGGGGGTAGGTGGGTTGGTACTAGGTAGTTGGGTCAGGATGTGGTCACTGGGTCAGGGGGGTAGGTAGGTGGGTTGGTTGGTTGGTAGTTAGGTAGGTTGGGGTGGGGGTTGGCCAGGCCCCGATGTGCCTACAGGGGGGGTGATCGGGGGTTGGCATAGCCCCATATGGGTTGCACAGGCCCCATGGGGGTGATCCGATCACCCCCATGTGGCCTGTGCCACCCCGATCACCGCCCGATTACCCCGATCACCGTGATCGGGGTAATCGGGCGGTGGCATAGCATAGGCCACATCGGGGTGATCGGGGGTGGCACAGGCCACATGGGGGTGATGGGGGTGGCCCAGGTCAGGTCTTTTGGGGCTACTGGCACTGCGGGGCGGGGGTGATTGGGGGTTGCCCAGGCATTGCAGGCCTAGGTCGTGGTAGGTAAGTTCGTGGGTGGCAGGCCAGGCCGGCATAGTGGGGTAACTGGGGGGACCCTTCCTTTTATTAGGGGCACTAGGGGTTTGGTTTGGCCAGGGCAGGTAGACTTACTTACTGTTAGGTTGGGCAGATGTGAGTATTTTCAGCCAGGGAGGTCTCTCTCAGTCAGTCTCAGCGGGAGCAGGTCAGGAAACAGAAAGAGGGAAGGGACTGGCTTATGGTGGTTTTATTAACTGTGGATGTCAATCAAAAAGTTAACTCGAGGCCCTATTACGTGGCGGGCGCTCGGAGATAACGGTCTGGGTGGGTTTAGGTGGTTCTCCTGACAACTGTACAGCCTTCCATCATTGATTGGTCAATGATGGAAGACTGTCAGTCATGAAATGGATACATTATCACTGCCCATGCATATCGTCTTTGTGCTGGTGGGCGGAATGCATTAACGGTCAGGGGGCCAGGCCTCATTGATTCATAGAGTCTAAAGGTTAGTGTAGTGTAGTGTAATATGATCACACAGGGATGCAGGGAAAGCTACAATAGATACACAGCAGCAGTTAATATATACACACAAGGGCAAGGGGTTATCTTAAAGTGACAGTGTTCCAGGGAATAGTTTGCTTCATTTATTAATGTAATAACACTTGAATGCTGATGTACACATTATATTTAATTGTTTTGGGGTTATTACTAATAAATTATTGTGTTTTTTTATTGCAGGGTCACGAAAATATTTGGGGGGGCGTTTGCCCCGACGCCCCAATGGACGGGCCGCCACTGATATTTATTCTGCCAATGTTCAAAGTTCTAGTCAAAGTACATAAAGCACACATATAATCTACAACAAATTTACAATAGACTTCCATAGTCATTAGAATAAGATAGAATTTTCTAATATTCTGGTATTTCCTAGCCAGGATGGGAGTCACCTGGCTAACCCATCCCTTCCAGTTAACAAACTCATATTGTCTCAGTGTTTTATACCCTGATTGATAATCTTGTATAGAGAAACAAAATCCTGTCCAAAGCACCATTTGTACATAAGTTCTCTACTTTCCTGTATGAGGAAAACCTCTAAGAAACCTTTCTACCTATGGTAGTCAAGTGTGAAAAGCGATAAAAATGAGTGAGAAAAGAAAAAAGGAGAAGAGCACGAGAAAAAGGCGGCGGGGGCGGGTGAAAGAAGGAAAAGCCTTCATAGTGCCCAATGAATAATTATACTTTTAATTGTGAAAGTAAATGCCAAAAAATAGTATTCTTTTTTACTTAAATCCTACTATTTAAATATAATTATCAATTGTGAAATGCCTTGCTTTAATAAAAAAAAAAGCCTTTATTTTAGGTTTTACTACAGAGTTAAAGAATGTAGTTACATATTTTTAATTAAACCCTTTTCAACACTGTCTCTGAGATTCCTCTAAGTTTCACATTGTTCTTTCGTGTATAGTCTTCTTGATAAGATTGTTTTATGTTAACTGCGTCCATTTCATCCTCTATAGTTTTAACCTAGACATCAGCATCTGATTATCCGTTATTAATTTTTTTGTATCAATTCGATTTGCCAAATTAACAATCTCTTCTATATATATATATATATATATATATATATATTTTTTTTTTTCTTTTTTTTTTTCTTTTGGTAATTAAGTTTTTATTTATATTATATTTTACATATATAATATTCTTTTGGGAATAAAGCAAAAGAGAAAAAAAAGATATAGCCTGAGTATATATGAGTATTATAGCCTCCAACTATTTAATTCTTACTGTCTATACCTTTTTCCTTTTTTTTTTTTTTTTTTTCCTTTCCTATGATACAAGTGGCAATTACTATACCGTTCTCTCTTCTATTCTCTCGTATTCCTTCTTTTTTTTCTTTTTTCTTCTCTTTCCCTTTTTTTTTCTTTCCCCTCCTTTCTATCCCCCTCGTGTTCTCTTTCTTTTTTAATACATTTTTATGTATAATAGCTGATTGAATTCTTTTAATGTAATAGACCAAGTTAAACTAATGTACTTCAAATATTATTAATAATTTGTATCAGATATATATGGAAAACCAATCACTGATTTAAATGTACTCCTTAACCATAAAATTCAGAAAAGTATATCAGAAAAATCATCTCTTTTTATCCTTTCCACATCTAACCTTGTTTCCCTATATAGGGACACATATAATTAATTAGCATTTATATTCAAAATTTAGAAAAAAAAGAAAGCAGTCATTACATGGCACATTCTGACTGTTATTCCAGGATTTAACTTTTCCTGATTTGCTTCTATTTTCTTGAAATCCAACATTAGACGGAAAAGTCCTTCCCTGTGTATTGGAGCAACTTATAAAAAAAACTGGGTAATTTCAAATAGTCAATCAAAAGATTTTTAAGCAAGCTGATTCAATTCCGTTTAGTTTATAATTCCTTGCAGAGTTTCCCTACACTCTCTGGGGTTTTCGGTCTACATCCAAATCCAGCCCCTACTAAATTCTGCAATCCGATACTCCAGAAGCTCTTGTGTCAGCAAACAGGTACCAAATCCTGCCAATTTGTCTGGTTTCACTGTGTATATTGCTCCATTTAGGATTAGCCTCATACTGGTGAATTGTCATTAGCCTTAAATATTACAACAGTTACCCCAAATTACAGCAAATATAGCTTTTATATGTGCTAATTCCCCAATCTCTCAGGGTGTGAAACGTAAACTTAGGGCCTCAATCAATTGCAAGGCCGCAACTCACGGTATATAGGCCATATGTCTGCGGCTTGAACTCTGCGATTCATTTGAACAAGTTTGCAAGTTACGGGCAAAAAGCTGAAAACTGTATAACATGCAATCGTATGTAGCATTTCAGAGCGTAAAAATGATAAATTAAGCAAGGCCGTAAGTAGCGATCAAAACTCTTGCGGACACGAAAGATCAAAGGCTTAGAAGGGGCATAAGCTACGGTTGAAACACCCGCAGGGTGTTTTGCGGCTCACAAAAAGACCCCAAATTAGTTTCCGGGCTACATTAAACTACAATTTCTCATTTGAATGAGGTCCTTTATATTTTATAGCCACAGTTATCTTAATGCATGGTGCAGATCTCCCAAATGCACTCCAGATTCTCCAATGCTGCCAGCTTCTAGTATTCCAAATAATTTTAGTATCAGAAAACAAGCATCATATCATACAGATCTGTCCAGTTCCTCTATGGAAACTGCTTAATTTAGAATTATTCTCATACAAGAGAGCTCAAAATAACTGTAGTTAATAGTTAAAGTTACCCCAAGTTTCAGCAGGAAAGATTATCTAGAGCTCTAATTCATAAGAGCTAGATCCCCTAACTCTTAGGTTATTAATAATACATATATTCAGGATTAGCCTCATAGAGGGGAATTCAAAGTCACCATGAATATTAGGCACAATTATCCCAAATTACAGCAATGATAATTTTAGAGCTCTAATTCATATGGGCTAGATCCACTGTCTCTCAATGTGTTAAAAATGCACTTAGTATAGTATAGGCTCACTTAATGTATGGTGCAGATTTCTCAGATACACTCCAGATTCTCCAATGCTGCCAGTGCCTGCAGTCTGAATATCATAGTCCAGTATTCCAAAAACTCTTGTATCAGGAAACAGCTATCAAATCATACAGATCTATCCAGTTCTTCCACGTAAATAGCTCCATTCAGGGTTAACCTTGTGGTGATTCCAGGAGGGGGTGCTATTCAGCTCCAGAAATTCCTGCCTTTGGCTACTTGAATCCCCCTCTCAAGCTATCTTCTTAGAAGGCATGGACCTCTCGGTGACCGGCGGTCAGATCATGATCATCTGCATCAGCTCAGGAGCCCAGGGTGAATAGATCAGCTAACCGGTATCATCTGCTTCTTCCAGGTGGCTTGAAGAGGTCAAGGTGACCAATCCTTCCACAGCAGATTCCAATCCGGTTCCATAGGAGAGCAGCATAGGCTCAGGGCAGCAAAGTGATTTTAGCTTAGTAGCCTTCCCCCTAAATGAAACACACGATTGTCTATGTGTCCCAAGAAGAGCATGTTTTTATTTGGTTACAGCAGTGTATATATGCAGTTTCAGAACAAAGGATTTACATTACAGTGGACTCATTTGAGATTAAATTTAAAAAAACAAAATTTTAAGGGGCCAACGAAAACTCTTAATTTTAAAAGGGCAGATTTTAACGGTCTAAGGGCAGCAATACAACATATAGACTGAGACAGAGAACTGGCAGGTAAAAACACTGAACATAAATGGACAACATTTAAATCCTTACTAAATATACATTCACATCGGCATATAATGTGTGGGAATAAAAGTAAAATAATAAATCCCATTCAATGTGGCTTAACAATGATTTAAAGAACAAGAAACGGAGTAAAAAACAAGCATTTAAATTATACAAACAAGAGGGGAAAGAGACTGCTTTACAGGAATACAAAGAAATCAAGAAGGCTTGCAAGAGCGCAATTAGATTGGCTAAAATAGAAAATGAAAAATGTATTGCAAAAGAGAGTAAGACTAACCCTAAAATATTTTTGTAAGTATATTAATGGGAACAAGGCGAGGAAGGAAGCTATAGGAACATTACAATGTGACACAGGCCGTCTGATAATTAGTGACCAGGAAAAGGCAGATGAGCTAAATAGGTTCTTTTCTTCGGTATACACAAGGGAGGTACCAGTGGTTGGGACACTGCAACATAATGAGGCCAAATAATTGGTTAACACAGGAAGTAATCCAAAAGAGGTTGGCAAAAATAAATGTTAATAAAGCCCCGGATCCTGATGGAATACATCCAAGGGTACGAAGGGAACTGGGTTCTGTAATAGCCAAACCATTATATTTAATTTTTCAAGATTCACTCAACACAGGTTCTCTACCAGATGACTGGGGAAAAGCTGATGTGATACCTATATTTAAAAATGGAGCAAGAGCAAATCCGGGGAATTATAGACCAGTGAGCCTCACTGCTGTAGTGGGGAAGCTTTTAGAAGGGTTAATAAGGGATAATATACAAGAATATATCTATTTGAACAGGATTATAAGTAAGAGTCAACATAGATTTATGAGGGATAGGTCATGTCAAACAAATCTATTTAGTTTCTATGAGGAGGTTAGTAGGAACCTGGATCAAGGCAACTCAGTGGATGTAGTCTTTTTGGATTTTGCAAAAGCTTTTGATACAGTGTCACATGGGAGACTATTGTGCAAACTAAGAGATACAGGAATTGCAGTAAATATCTGCTCATGGATTGAGAGCTGGCTAAAAGACAGGAAGCAAAGGGTTGTTGTAAATGGAACATACTCCGATTGGACTAATATGGTAAGTGGGGTTCCTCAGGGTTCAGTATAGGGTCCTCTCCTTTTTAACATATTTATTAATCACTTAGAGGTAGGATTGGAGTGTGGTGTCTCCATTTTCTCTGATGACACAAAGCTGTACAAGGTAATTAAATCAGATACTGATGTGCTTTCCCTCCAAAGTGATTTACATAAAATTGAGGAATGGGCATCTAAATAACAGATGAGATTTAATATGAATAAATGTAAAGTTTTGCATCTGGGAAGGAAAAATAGCCATGCAATTTAATGGAGCAAATCTAGGTGTATCAGATATTGAAAGGGATTTGGGAGTGCTTGTGGACAACCACCTAGGTAACAGTGCTCAAAGCCAAGCAGGATCTGCAAAGGCAAGTAAAATATTAGCATGTATTAAGAAGGGTATAGAAGCAAGGGAAGCAAATATAATTCTGCCACTATACAAATCTCTAGTACGCCCTCATTTGGAATATGGAGTGCAATTTTGGGCACCACTTCATAAAAAGGACATTTTAGAGATGGAAAAGGTACAGAGGAGGGCAACAAAACTAATAAGGGGAATGGAGGGGCTAAGTTATGAAGAAAGACTAACCAAATTAAACTTATTTTCTGTAGAAAAAAAGGCGTCTAAGAGGAGATATGATTACCTTATATAAATACATCCAGGGTCAGTATAAATATTTGTCAAGGGAGCTTTTTGTGCCAAGAGGTTTTCAACTGACAAGAGAAAATCCCTTGAGGTTAAAAGTAAAATGATTCCACCTTAAAGAAAGAAAAGGGTTCTTCACAGTAAGGGTGGTTAATCTGTGGAATTCTCTACCAGAGGAGGTGGTGACAGCAGATTCGATAGATAACTTTAAAAGGGGACTGGATTTATTTCTAATTAAAAAGGGAATTCAGGGTTATCATGGATATTTAGAGAGGCAGTATTGATCCAGGGAGAAGTCCGGTCGCTGGTGTCTGGGATCAGGAGGGAATTGATTTTTCTTTTATACAACTAATTAATTTAATAGTTAATCCGCATATTGCAGATCAGAGGAGATCTTAAAAGGTTGAACTTGATGGACTGAAAGTCTTTTTTCAACCTTAAATACTATGTAACTATGTAACTATGTAACATATGCAATCTCTCCACCCAGATTAGAAGTAACAGAAATAGGAGAGACAATCAGGAGGCATGGAAAACAGTGGGCTTGGCTGGCCCACCTTTGGTGTGTATCAGTGGGCGGCACAGGACAAAGGCAGAGCAGGAAAATCCAGCCTTAACTGGTTTGCAGACAAAAGGGGGAAAATACATGCAATTACACAAAAGGGCCAAAAGGTGTCACTACAGGATAAGGAATGCAATTGTTTATTCAGTTTGCAGTGAATCGCCTATATATTTGTCGTACTGCGTGTTGATGTCAAGTTTTGCGGCCCTTCGCAAATCGAGGCCCGCAACTGTGGGCCTCTCTATGAGCACCAAAGGCCCCTGGGACTTTGAGATGGCTCATTGGAGGAATGGAGATGAGCGCCACAGGCTGAAGGCGCAAGGCACCTAGGACAGGCTCTCCCTGCACACTGATGCTGGTGATGAGCGCCATAGGCACAGCGTGCCACTTGACCCCCCAGCTGTAGAATACCATCAATTCACGTACCTGGATGTAACACTGCCAGCAGCATTCCAACTCACCGTCTTCTCCTCTGTGGCTCCCATCCTCCATCTGGAACTATTTTCTGGATCAAGCCTCGCATCACTCAGGAGGGATGCGCATGCACATTGCGCAGCTTGATCCAGAAAGTAGTTCCGACCGCAGTATGGGATCTGCAGAGGAGAAGCCGGTGAGTGCGGCGCTGCTGGCAGGGTTGCATCCAGGTACGAGACACAGGGGAGAAAAATGACGGGGGAAAGGAGACAAGGGAGGGAGAGGGGGAAGGAGACACAGTGGAGGGAGAGGGGGGAAAAGAGAGGGGGAAAGGAGACACAGGAGAGGGGGAAAGGAGACACAGGGGAGGGATGGGAGAAACACAGGGGAGGGAGAGACACAGGGAAGGGAGAAAGGGGGATCATGCTAGATCATGCCGCTAGCAGAAAGAGACAGTACAAACACACAGGGGACGTAGAGAATGGAAAGAGACACAAGGGTGAGAGAGGGAGGAAAAAGACATAGGGGAGGAAAATAAAGGGAAAAAAATAAAAGGCCAGTGAGAAGGGGGGGGGGGGGGGCAAGAGGCGGAAACAGACACATGGAAGGGAGAGGAGAGAAACAGACACAGGGGTCAGAGAGTAGATCCCGGGAGAGGCTCGCAATGAGCGCGGAAGGTGCCCACTGTTAGGTCCCTACCATTTTGATCTTTTATCATGCCCACTTTGGCATGAAAGGTTCCAATTTTCTTGAAGAGATCTCCCAAATTCCTATTCTGTAATCTTCTTCAATCTCTTTACATCACTCACTGTAGAAAGTCTACTTGTCTCTTTGTGCTATCCACTGGAATTCTGCATTCAGTTGGACAAATCTTTTCCTATCACCACCACATTTCCCTTTATTCTTTCCTGGGCTACTTCCACAGCCTCATCAGACAGCCAGTTTGCCTTCTTAATTTTCTTTATTTTGGGGATATTCTTTGTTGCCATTTCCTGTATAATGTTGCAAACTTCGGTCCAGAGTTCTTCAGGGATTCTATCTTCTGTCTGGTCCCTTAAATCTATTCTTTACTTCCACTGCATATTCAGAGGGGATATTATTTATTTTGTATCTACTTGGTCTGATGATTTTCTCTCTTCTTCAGTTTAATTCTGAAGTTTGCAATAGTGAAGTCAGCTCCAGGTCTTGTTTTTTCTGACTGTATAGAGCTCCTCCATCTTTGGCAATAAAGTACATAGTCAATCTGATTTCTATATTGTCCATCTGGCGATGTCCATGTATAGAGTCATCTCGGAGGCTGTTGAAAAAGGATGTTTGCTATGATCAGAGAATTATGTTGACAGAATTCTACCAACCTCTGACCTGCTTCATTTTGTACTCCAAGGCCACATTTGCCAGTTATTCCAGGTATCTTTTTGGTTCCCTACTTTTCTTTTGGTTCTCTAGCATTCCAATCTCCTAGGATGACAGTAACATATTTTCTTGGTGTTATATCTATGACGTGTTGAAGATCTTCTGGACAATTTCAACCTCTTCAGAATACATGGTTGGAGCATAGACTTAGATCACTGTGATGTTAAATGTCTTGCCTTGAATTCAAATTGAAATTATTCTGTCATTTATTGGGTTGTAACCGAGCACTGCTTTGGCCACCCTTTTATTCACTATGAGGGCTACTCGATTTCTTCTGCAGGATTCTTGACCACAGTAGAAGATTTGGTGGGTGTCTGATGGGAAATGTCCCATTCCAGTCCAATTCCCAGGATATGGATGTTTAGCCTTGTCATCTCATGTTTGGCCACGTCCAGTTTGCCTTGGTTCATAATTGTAACATTCCAGGTTCCTATGCTGAATTGTCCTTTGCAGCAGCAGACTTTCCTTTCCCCTCCAGAAATATCTGCAGCTGGGTGTCCTTTCAGCTTTGGCCCAACCACTTCATTAAATCTGGTGCTAATCGTACTCGCCCTCTGATCTTCCTCAATAATGTGGTAGGCACCTTCTGACCTGAGGGGCTCAACTTCCATTGCCATATCGTTATGTCTCTGGTTGTGCTTGTCCATTGAGTTTTCTTAGCAAAGTTACTGGAGTGGGTTGCCAGTTTCTTCTCCAGTGGGCCGTGATTTGTGTGACCTCTCTGCTATGATCTGCCCATCTTGGGTGACCTTTCATGGTATAGCTCACAGCTTCATTGAGGTACACAAGCCTTTACACCACAACAAGGTAGAGATCCAGAAGGGGTATATCAGAGTACAATGGTATTTTCTCCATAGGTGAAATCAGATCTTCGCAAACCTCATACAAGGGAGTTCAGAATAGCCATGGCTAATAGTTAAGGTTCAATGGCGGAGCTAGTGCATGGAGGCCCCAGTACAAAAAGAAAATGTCCCGCCCCCCCTGCACTTCCTGAACCCTCTCCAACATCAACGCAGTACATATATAATATATATAAATAAATAAATATAAATAAATATATATATATATATATATATATATATATATATATACACACATAGGCCCTCATTCTATTATCGGCCGTAAATGGAGAGGATTAATAGCAACCCCCTCTCAAGCTTGCACATCAGCCCAAATCCGAGATTACATTAACTGTTTATTTTCCGGCCGCAGCGTGTGCGGGTCTGAGGTGCTCCAAGCCCTCTGGACTTTTTACATGGATATGTGACATAAATAAAAAAAATATATATTTACGGATTTGAGTGTAGGGGAATGTTGTGCTATGAATGCTAACACCTACAATCACTTTATAGTCTCATAAGAGTGCAGGATGGCTTTATTATGGCTTTAAAATGTGCTTAATTGTGTGCCTGCGGGACCTTTTTGCTGCAAGTAAGCTGCGGCTCGGTTTTAGCCTTGCAGAGAGGGTTCCCGGAGCAATTGAATAGCAACCAGGATTTTCTTACGGCCGAAACTCTTGCGGCCGTTTAAGATCAAAGGCTTTCCTCCGGCGCGTGCGGCCTCAAGGGATAGCAAGGCGCCGGCCACAAGCCTGCCGGAATCCCCGGCCGGAAGGGAATAGAATAGGCGAGAATAGAATAGCTTGCGGCCGGTCCTTGCGGCCCCGCATCTCCTACGGCCGATAATAGAATGAGGCCCATACTATATTAGTCACTTGCCCATCATAAATAATGAGATAATATTTTTTTTCTGTTCCCCCTCCATCTCTTCCCCCCATCTCCCTCCCCTGTGTCTCTTTCCCCCATCTCCCTTCCCTGTGTCTCCTTCCCCTATCTCCCTCCCCTGTGTCTCCTTTCCCCCTCTCTCTCTCTCCTCTGTGTCTCCTTCCCCCATCTCCCTCCCCTGTGTCTCTATCCCCCTCCCCTGTATATCTCCCCCCCTCTCCCCTGTGTCTCCTCCCCCGCACCCCATCCCCTCTGTCTCTTTTCCCCCTCTCCCTCCCCAATGTTTCTTTACTCCCTCTTTTCTTCCCTTGTGTCTCCCCCCTCTCTCTCCCCTGTGTCTCTTTCCCCCTCTGCATTTCCTGGGTCTTTCCCCACACTCCCTCCCCAGTGTCTCTTTCCTCCCTTCCTCCTCTGGGTCTCTTCCCCTCTCCCTCATCTCTCTTTCCCTGCCTCCCTCTCTGGTGTCTCTTCCCCTCCCTCCACTGTGCATTTTTTCCCCTCTACCTCCACTGTGTCTCTTTCCCCCCTCTCTCTCCCAGTGTCTGTTCCCCCCTCTCCTGCACCTGTGTCTCTTCCCCTCCTCCTTCCCCTGTGTCTCTATCCCCCTCCCCTGTATATCTTCCCCCCTTCTCCCCTGGGTCTCCTCCCCCATACTCACTCCCCTCTATTTCCCCCCCTCTCCCTCCCCTGTGTCTCTTACCCCCTCTCCATTTCCTGGGTCTTTCCCCCCACTCCCTCCCCTGTATATTTCCCCCCTCTCCCTCCCCTGTGTCTCTTTCCTCCCTTCCTTCTCTGTGTCTCTTCCCCTCTCCCTGATCTCTCTTCCCCTGACTCCCTCTCTGGTGTCTCTTCCCCTCCCTCCCCTGTGCCTTTTTCCCCCTCTACCTCCACTGTGTCTCTTCCCCCCACTCTCCCAATGTCTGTTCCCCCTCTCCTGCACCTGTGTC